>CM062806.1:781786460-782209587 GCA_031772625.1 Pinus tabuliformis | reverse complement strand
TCCACACTTGCCACGAGTTTATAACACATACTCGGTGGTTAAGTTTACATCAAGATGGACGCAACACTCCAGCGATGAAAACAAGGCCAACATATCATTGTTGCTTCAACAAGTGATGGAAAACACATCATCACTGCAACACATGATTTACAAACATGAGGCCAAACACTTAATTTTTCTTTGACAACTGATGGAAACATGACATCACTTTCACAGTTTATCATGCAACTCAAAATAAGACCATACATCATTGTTGTTGAATAAGTGATGGAAAACACATCATCACTTTTACATTTTAAAATGCAACATATGATTTACAAAAGCACGATCATGACATGCTAAGATGTCTAAAAACCATTTTTCACTTATCATTGTGAATGGGTCATCCCCTTGTGGTGGTTTTGCTTGTTGAACAATTGTTTCACTTGGTTAATACACCGACACTCTATCTTTAAGGCATTGTTCTGGATGGAGCCTCCAATAAGTGGCTCTTTGATGACCATTTCTGTCGCAATGACTGCAATACATCTTCTTCCTCCATATTTGCTTAACCTATTTCCTTACCTGTGGTTGAGAGGGTATTTCACGCCTCATCCTTTTGTGTGCTACCATTTTTTCCAACACTTAGAAAATGTATGGTTATGTAATCCACAAAAGGTACATGTTTTTCAATGCCATGTTTTATGTTTATCTTTAACAACATGATTATAATCGAAATGAACATTTGAATGTCGAGAGTGGTTATACCTTTCCTTTTTGTCTCTGGTGTAAGTATGGCGATGAGAGCTTGCCTTGGCTCTTTTCCTGCAATGGAAACTTCCATGGGATGATGGGGATGTGTTCCCATCATTCTCTTTCCTCAATGATTTCAACGATGTCTCGGAAGCATATGACACCTTCGAGCATTATCCCTTGGTGTATCTCAAGCCTAGAAATTGAGGTCTCTACACAACCTCCAATGGTTGAGTTACGTCGTGGTTATTAACACCAAGTTCTTTTTCCTCCTCATGCCTTGTCCTTGTAAGGAGCCTCATGTTTTTCCCTGTAATTGGGATCTCCACATCTCCAATAGAAATCATACTATGTGACGACGAAACTGAAAGGAAATCAACATCTTTTACCTCCTCTGTCGATTTGGAAAGAACTTATGAGGGCTTCTCATCATCTGTTGTTGGTTCACTAGCTGTCTTGGCACATTCCCCAACTTCCTTTTTGACATACCCAAGTCCTGTTCGATACGGTAATTCCTCTACTTTGATGGGGTTGACAATGCCTTGGCCATTAACGCCCAAGCCTTTTCCTTCATACCCCATTCCCTTCACAATTTGGAGCCAATTCTTATGGTATGATTTTCAAAAACAACGAAATCATCATCAGGAAACATACATGAATTCGGAGAACTACTTTTTACCTCACATGGATCACACTGCAGCTTTTCCAAGGCCTCGTCCTTTGCTTGCAGTTGTCGTACCAAACTTTGTTTTCCCTCTTTCTCTTCATGTAGGCGCCTCTTCAATTCAACGTTCTCGATTTGAATATTATGTTTGTTGTGCTTCAGTTCTTCCAGGGCCTCTTCCATGGCTTGCAACTAAAGCTGCAATTGCTCCTTTTCCTCTATCTCTTTCTGTAGAGTTTCATACATGATTTCCACCCTTTTGGAAATGTTGAGCATGGTATCATACATCACTTTTTCATCATATGTTGTTGCACGTTCCATTGTTCACGCTTGCAATTCACATCAACGCAAATACTGTTCTGATACCACTTAATCCAAGTCCGGGTGTGACAAAGGACCCTTCGAAGACCTTTTACTTTCGTGATGTGCTAGATTGCATTTTTAAAAGAACATAAATGAATACATGTGCATGTTATAAAGAAGAGGAACATGTCAATCCTCAACACATGAAAACATAAGCTGTTGATAACGGAGTTCGTCCAAGAGGGACTATGTCTCCAGGGCCCGGTGTCAAGATGGTGTACGTTGCTGCATTAAGTGATGTCAATAGTGATGATATACATAAGAGGTGTTGTCACTATCATATAAGGAAAATGCCCTCACGCAAGAGTGGCTCCAAGAGATGTTCTGCTATAGGAATTCTCAGTGAAAAATGACTCCTATCAGTATGACATAAAACTCATGCATGATTTGCATCTCGCCAACATGGCATAACAGGGATCTCAATGCAAACATACATGATGACAACATTAGTGTCCCATCAACATACAATAAAAGGATCTCAAAACACAGCATGACGAATCATGACAACAAGTACATCACACATATGATTCTGCATCACATCAAGTAGGAATCATGAAAACGAGTAAGAAACAAGATCCCACATCAAGCATCAAATAGGGATCTATGCAGCACAATGCATAGCAAGAAGAAGTACATGAACACTGCATATACCTCACATCCAGGGCCAACTGAAGAAAAGGATGTCAAGCTACTGAAGTTGTTCGAACCATCGATCTCACGGCATCGAATCGCATGAAAATCGCTGCTCGCACATGAATGCTGACACCTGCACTCCACTTAGAAAAGTGGCTCGAAAATGAAATGAGAAAAGGGGAAATATGAACTCACCATAAGATTTTTGGCGTCGAATAGTGTAAAATTGACTATCCAATTTTTGAATTCTGAGAAATTGAGAATCTGGGGCTCAAGGAATCTTTTAGATTCCCCTTAGATTCCTCAAATATTCTGCTCCATGGGTGCACTGGAAATCTGCAACTCAAAAGGTGAGTCCAACATCGCCATTGTGATCCTTACAAAAAACTGTGAAAAATGACTATAAACTTGACTATATTTCGACATGGAGAAAAATTACCCCCTCAAGGAAATTTCAAGGATCATGATTCCGCTCCCTATTTCTACAGCAATCATCGTTCCACCTGCAACATATTAAAATATTATGTGTATAGAAAAACGTGTCATGAGTCCGCTCCTGGTTCCATCACTCATGGTTCTGCAGTATGCTCCTATCTGCTCTCCATTCCGCCACCTCTCTCACCTCTTGCAAAAGAAGTTAAAGGGTTAAATACACAATGGTCGCAGAGTTACAGGAAGCCGACCCACGTGGCTCAACAGTGGGGGAGGAGGCTATGAAGGCAAAGGTTGCGGTTTCGAATCTACAAAATAGCGCATTAACACATTTAACTGTTGTAATGAAGCACGGTGTTGGAGGTTGGTTTTGGTTCATACATGGTACGTTGTATTTATGGGGCCGCTCGCTTGGGGCCGGGCACGTGGATCGGGCGGGTTCAACCCTCGCCAGTACCCTTATCATTATTTCCCATCATTAGTTGTGAAGTTTTCGGGGGTGTGGGCTAGGTCCATCGAGGGTTAATAAGGTTATGTAGATAAATTTTCATGGTAATTGATGTCATGAAACAACATCAGATTTTAATATTAAGGTCCATTACGTTGGAATATTTACACCTTTTTCAATAAATACAAGTCACACATATCGGAATGTGGGGAGTGAGGAATATAATTTTGGAAAATGTCATAGGTGAAATTTACAATGGATGTTAAAAAGTTCATGACATAATCCTTCAAGTTTTACCCAGTGTGATTTAAACCACTCACGTGTTTTTTGTCAAGTTAGTATCAACATAAATTTGATTCATAAAAGTTTAGGTTTTTTTAACTTTTACAAAAATATGCTTTGTTATAAAATTATATTTTGTAATTTTAAGGAAAAATAAAATTTCATAATTAAAAAAAAACAACCATGTGCATCCTGAAGCTTATAAAAAACATTTATTTAATATATCCTCAAATGCTAAAATAGTTTATATATTTTTTACTTATACAAAATCATGTTTGGTTATAAAAAAATATATTATGTAAATTATGTTTCGTTATAAAAACATATATATTATGTAATTTTAAAGAAAAGTGAAATTTCATAATTAAAAAAAACAACCATGTGCACCATGAAGCTTATAAAAAATATTGATTTAATATATCGTCAAATGCTAATTTTTTGTTTGGGAATAATTTCATAAAATTTATGGCTTTTTTTGGGAAAATAATTTTATGCTTTATAAAATGTGTGAAGTTAATGTTAAAATTTTAGATTCAATAGGAAGAATTTTAATTTCACTCCCGTCTATAGTAATAATACTATAAAACTTGATGTTTTAGATAAATTTGAAATGGTTTATGTTAATAACAAAGTGTTATATAGAAAAGATTTATGATGAAATTTTAGTAGGGTTTAGGATATATTGTTGAAAAATATAGCAAGAAATTCTCAATTTGATTTTGTCTTGATTAAATTGAGAAAATTTGAATTTCCACAATACATATTGGAGGTAGTTAACTGAGGTGATATGACACTTGTCACTTAGTTAACTCAATTAATTCGAGTTGGAGGGATTGAGTTCAATTAATCATGAGTGATTGCTAATTTGTAGCAATATAATTCAATTATATTAAATTGTGTTCATTTAAACTAGTTCCAATTGTTGGAGGAACTGGCGGAAGGTCAGATGTGCAGTGTGACTTCAATCTAACTCAGTGATCATTCGACTAACTAATCAATCTTCCTAGATTAGCTAGTGCATGTAGAGAATTCAAGTTACCTAGTTGAGGTGGAGATTCCAAGGCAGTGTAACATCAATTATAAACTATTCTCAAGTGTAGAGGTGTTGCATGAAACTTGATGATCAACCTGAGGAATTGCATAATCCATTTTTGAGAAATTCCTAAATAATAGGGGCTTAATTTCTCAAGGAATTATGCAATGAAATAGGGGCTCAAGCAGAGGAAGAAATTGACTAAGTATAGGTCAGAGCTTCTTAGTGAGCAGAGAGATAGGTTATGCACTTGTAGGTTGTGCTCAGTTGAGCAAATTAATTGTAATATATCTCTATTCATCAGATTAATACAAGTAGACATTGGGGTTTTTAGTAGATTACTTTCCCCAAGAAAAATATTGTGTGCATGTGTGTTATTTCTTATTTCATGTTTGGGATCGATGTTCTAAATTGTGAATTACTTTCCGTAGAGCAGTAGAGTAGGTTTGTGTCTTGTGATTTTGATTAAAACTTCATGAGCAGTTGCAAATCTACATCATAATTTCTACATATGCTAAGATGGATATGTTATGAAACTAATGAGACTGAGTATTATAACCTAAAAAAAAAGTAAATTCATATATGATCAAAAAACCTGCTCATAACATTGTTATAATAAAAGACTAACATATCGATTTGAGGGGGTGTGATTATGATTGGCAACTTTAAATAATTGTTATAAAGGTTAACTATAATGGGTAATCCAGCATGACAAAGATGGGCTTTACAAGACACATTAAGGATAGAAATTACAGGATGAGAGTCGAAGTGCAATAGAATTCTCAAAGATAACCCAATTTAAAGACGGTAAAATTGGGCTACAACATATTGAAATTTTAATTTACATATAGGCATCGTGTAATTTAAAATTATTCTAGGGTATTATTCAAGATATATTTTAAGGATTCAAATATTATACCTATGTATAGTATTCTAGGTTACTATTATAGTTTGAAAAATCATGCATATACAATGTAGGTGGATTTTGAATAAAAAAATAAGTAATTTACCATTAAAATTGGTAATTTTATGGAAAATATTATAAATTTAATCATATCTATGTAAATTTGGTAATTTTATGGTAAATATTATAAATCTAATTGTATCTATGTAAAAAATAGGTAATTATTTAACCGAATAGGCACATGTTTTTTTAGAAAATCACTAAAAAAATAACCAATTACTAAAATCTTCTCTAGATTTGTTTACGTTTTAAAGAAATTTTGGATTGAATATCGTGTGGGACAATTATAACATTCAAATAGAGTTTAGAATAACTTTTCAGCTATTTTAAAACCTAGTCAAAACCCTCAATCTTAATTGGACCTACAAAATTATTTTTAGGTAGTTTTACCAAATTTGTTTGTAAAATAGAAGCATATACACTTTTCTTTAAGCATATAGTCTACTACTCACCTTTACCTCATTAAAGGTGTATATACATCCCATAACATGTTTTCCAGCCTTAAAAATTTGGGTTTGACAGTTTTTTAGGGGGAATTTCTTTTGGGTTTCCTTATTGTGAATGAGGAGGTAATATATTCTTTACTTAGGTAGTGATTGACTTTCTTATTAAATTAATTAATTAATTTTATTGATTTATTATAAGACATCATGTGATATAGACAAAACACCATAGTCAAAACACCTTAGGAATTCATCCTTTTAGGTCTTGTAATTCACCTAGATAAATAAAATAATTGCTTTTAGATGTCTAAATAAAGATTACATGCATGTTATTAGTCTTTGCCTCTTTAGGGACTATAACACTTGCTTCACAGTAAAATTCCCTTGACTCTCGATTACTTTTATGAGATTTTGTGACTTTTGGTAACTTTAACCAAAGTTTTTGGAAAATACTGAATATTTCTATCTTTATGTAAATTCAAAAATAATTTTCCATTTTTTGGAAAATATATTTCTAATTGTCCATTGCCTTGATGTAACATAATTCCCTTGGGGGAGGGCGATTTATTTTTGATATTTGTTAGTGCCTACCAAATCATTTTAAAATAATAAAAAAAGGCTAATTTTTTAACTAGCCATTCTATCGGTGAGTGATTTAACACTGACATTAACACTGTTATGAATGACACTGCTACTTCTTTTCCCAATGATGCCAAAACTAACGGGATGCTAGTTCTCTTACATAAGAAAGGGGGTGGAGGGGAGGGATGAACAAATATCCATAATGTTGATACATTGTGCAGAGTGTGGAGGAAGTTGGTCTGGAAAATGAGAGATAATAACTAGAAGTAGCAGCGATTCGTCAAGCCCTTCCTCCCCCATGGCACTATCTAAATTGAATCTACTATTACATATATCAAAACTCCTAAGAAATTATGTCACACAAATATATATAATATGCTCATATGGAACTATAATACTCTCTGGTATGAGTTGATGAGTTACAACATGGAGGAAAAAATCCATCTCCTTATATTCACATTTGAGATGCGACCCTATGAATAAGGACCTTAAGTGGAATTGAAAAATCTACTGGTCACATAAGGGGGTGGTTTAAGTAGCAGAAGCATAATAGCCATAAGCTAGCACAATATCTCGAACTCCCCAAAAATGGGAAAGCAGTTCACTATGTATAATCTACGAGGGTATCTCCCAGTACCCATAATCCACAATGGGCTAGCCTAGTCCTTCTCCTAGCACATATGGATCCATTTCATTATTTTTTTGAGAAGATAACGTTAATAGGAATAAGAGCTAGGCAACAATTTCTTTTGTCTAAATTCAATATCAAGTACATGACAAAGAAATAATCAAGGGAAAAGGAGTCACAAACCACTTGGAAATCCATCGCTTACATGACTACGAGCTAATGAGGATGAACTTTCTAGATGAGGATGTCCTATGTGTAGAATAAGAAGATGACAATAAGAATAATAAGGCAATGAAAGCCTAGAGTTGGAAATTTGATATTGCAATGAATAAAAAAGGCAATAGTGTAGAACCTGATTAAAAAAATATGTCATTGAGTTTTATAACATTGGATTGAAACTAAAAATTCATGATAAAGAACAAAAATTACATGATTTCATGCATTTAAAACATAAAATTGTTAACGTTGATACGTTGTGCAAAGTGCGAAGGCGCGAAGGAATCTTTCTTCCTCTGCACCTACTTACTTTGTACAATGTATCAGCATTATGTAGATTAACAATAAAAAATATATTTATACATTGTGAATAGTGAAGAGGTGAGGAGAAATATTTCTTCCTCTGCACAATGTATCAACATTATGGATATTACTACAACATAATAGAAAATGTGTACATGGAAATTTGTTTAAATGACCAACCTTTAATGGGCCATCCTTTGCATGGAATGACCATATGGAATCCAGTGCAGGGTTGAAGAGTAATACCAAAGGTGTAAATATCGATGACATCTCTTTGAGAACATTTATTAAACCCTTGGAGCCTCTTATGATTCTAAGTTTCCCTAGACTAGTTTGTTTCCTACCTGGAAACCTTGTCATCAAAGACTGCATCCCTACTAATATCAAGCTTCCCTACTAATATCAAAGAGACTACCAACCATTATGGTGGAGCTCACCCTGGGGGTCCATACAAGCCTTTGGGTTCTCACCCTCTAGGCTACTGAGGCTATCAGATATAGTTGAACTAATTTAACAAATATTACTAGAGAAATTATTGCTACATCTATTGATCGTATGGCAATGTTTCTTAGATCTATTTTTCATGGGTAAATAACTCATTATGGATCTTCCTCCACACTCTGTACCATTTTTAAAATTGAAACATTGTGAGAAGTGTGAATAAAGAAAGCTTCCTCTGCACTCCACACAATATATCAACGAGCAGTTGTTGTTCGTAATTTTAGGCTTTTATCCCCCTTTGTATAACGATAGTTTCACTTATTTAGTCGTTGTATATTAGCGTAGCCCCTCATCATTATTATTATATGTTATGGGTTTTACTCATCTAAATCTTAGTGATTGTCAATATTATCAGGTTTCGTCAAACATGGTTCAGTGATGGTTGTTGTTGGGCCAACCTTTGCATGGAATGACCATATGGAAGCAAGCATATGGATTGAAGAGTGATATCAAAGATGTACAAATCAATGAAATATCTTGGAGCATGCCCCCCCTCAATATTACATGGCAATTTTCCAGTAGCTATATTCTATAATGGTCCATCCCATTCCTTCTCCTAGCTTGTATGGACCAACTTAAGTATTTTTTTGAGAAGCCGACATTAATAGGAAAATTAGCTAGGTGGTAATTTCTCTTGTATGAATTCGACATCACATACATGACAAAGAAAGAATTAAGGGACAAGGAGGCACAAACCACTTGGAAAGCCATCACTTACCCGACTATGAGCTATTGAGGATGGATCCAAATGAGGACATCCTTTGTGCAGAATAAGAACGTAACGATAAGAAAAATAATGTAGCAAAATTCGAGAGTTGGAAATTCTAGAACTATTGGATAAATAATATATTGTGGAGGTGCAAAGGTTCTTTTTCATACTCCTCCACATTCCTGCACCTGCACACAATTAACTCTTTTAAGTGGGTGGCAACCACCTTTCCAGTATACTCCACCTTAGTTTTGATACACTTTGTATCAATAAGTGCAAAAGTGTGGTAGTGTAGAGGTATGGGAGTGCAGAGAAGCACCTTTGTACCTCTACACTTCAGCATTTCCTCTCTGACGAAAAAAGAGCAGATGACAAACCTTTCATTGTGCAGAGTGCAAAGGTGTGGAGGAAAATTTAATTGTGCTTCCTCTGCACCTCCACATTTTCTTAAACTTGGTTAATTTGGTACCCATGGCATACATTTCTTCATGCTCAATGAATTTATGCTTGAATTTTATTTATAATTTAATACACATAATTAGTGATGGCTTATTTTATATTTGCATCGGAGATGATCAAATTTTCCAAAAAATTTCAAGACACCAAATTTATTTATATATTCAAATGCACATGTCAAATAACAAAAAAAAAATCATAATGTAACTAAAATCTAACCAAACAAGCCCCAAAACATTAAACCATTAAAATACACTAAATAGAAATTGATATAGTCTATACACTCATTTTATTTTGTGTGCATTGAACCAAACATATACATCAAACATGATTTATTTATAAATATCCCTACAATAAGTTAACTTTAATATGCAAGTTATGGGTTAACATAACATCATAAGATCTCACTCCCTTGTGTGTGTCCAATTCTTCTTCTGCACATTAGCATGATTGTATCCTCCTTCAGTAGTAGGGAGACATATATCCTCCCACATGCTAATATGACATTCATCCTCCCTCGCCAGCCAGGAAATGGTAGTCACCTATCTAGTATACTCCACCTTAGTTTTGATATAATGTGTATCAATAAATGTGGAAGTGTGAAGGTGCGGAAGTGCAAAGAAGCACCTATGCACCTCTACACTTATCCATTTCATTTTTGATGAAAAAAATAGAAAATGACAAACTTTCATTGTGTAGACTTTGGAGGAATATTCCATTGTTCTTCCTTCACAGCTTTATAATCTGCACCTCTGCACAATGTATCAACGAACAATTTTTGTTCGTAATTTTAGGCTTTTCTTCCCCTTTGTAGAAAAATAGCTTCACTTCTTTAGAAATTGTATATTAGTGCAACCCTTCATCATTATTATTATATGACATGATTTTTCCTCATATGAATCTCTTTGATCATTAATTTTATTAAGTTTCGTCAACCAAGGTTTGATGATGGTTGTTGTTAGGTCAGCCTTTGTATGGAATGACCATATGGAAGCAAATATATAGATTGAAGAGCGAGCTCAAAGGCATACAGATCGATGACATATTTTGGAACATGCTCCCCTCAGTAGTAAAGGGGTATTTCCCTGTAGCCATTGTCCATAGTGTTCCAACCCAGTCCTTCTCCTAGCTTGTATGGATCCACTTCATCATTTTCTTGAGAAGCCAGCGTTAACAGGAAGAGGAGCTAGGTGGCAATTTCTCTTGTCCAAATTTGACATCACATATGTGATATAGGAAGAATTAAGGACAAGGAGTCACAAACCACTTGGAAATCCATCCATTAACCAACTACAAGTTGATGAGGACATATTTTCTAGATGAGGACATCATGTCTACAGAATAAGAAGATAATGATAAGAAAAATAAGGAAACAAGAGATGAGAGTTGGAAATATTTTTCGACGATGCAATGAATAAGAAAGGGAGTGGTGTAGGAGATATATTTAAAAATATGTCATTGAGTTTGTTAACATTGAATTGAAACTAAAAAATTATGATAAAGAACAAAACTTACATGATTGCATGCATTTAAAACATACAACTTTTAACATTGATACATTGTGTGGAGGTGCAAAGGAAGCTTTCTTCCTCTACACCTCTGCACTCTGCAAAATGTATCAATGTTGTCGAGATTAACAATAAAACTTATATTGATACATTATGTAGAGTGTGGAGGTGCAGAGGAAGCTTTCTTCATCTGCACTTTTGCACTCTACACAATGTATTAATGTTAGGGGTTGGGGGAGGGGTGTGATCATACCAACGTTAATGCATCAGATCCATCAAAACTCCACAGTTAAGCATGCTTGGGCTAGAGTAGTACTGGGATGGGTGACCTCTTGGGAAGTCCTAGTGTTTCACCCTCCCTAATTTAACCCTCGAGTGCAGTGTGATTTGGCCCCATTGGGCTCAACCTGGCCCACAATTTAATTCATATCTCCCAGATATTTTCAGCCACCCTCTGCATGCATGTTGCACTTAGAGAGGTAGTGGTGTGCATGCAAAGTTTAATTTCTAATCTTGATGGTGGAAGAGACATTACGATAGACATTAAGGTGAGGTTTCCTTCCGGTGTGATGGGTAAGTTGGTTTGCGCCCTTCGTCTACTGTGGATTTTTCCTGGGCTAGTCATTTTGGGAAACTTGAGTCATCGTCTACTCCAAGTATTGGAAGCGCCCACTGGTATGTCTCCACTCTTAATTTATCTCTCTCTACATGTATGGATCAGTGTATCTTCCCTCTGATCTATGAGATGCATGCTTCTATGGTTTGGTGGGACTAGAATCAGAATTTCCTAGAGCATGGCATTGTATGGTTTATGGTTTGTGTTGAGTCTTTAATATTGTATGTCCCAGTGTTTATGGTGTATGGGATTTGGTTGTCTTGCATGGGATCTTGTAAGGTTTGGTTGGTAGGCTGTTTTGTATTGTTGAAAATAGCAACAAGAAATGTTAAAAATAGAAATGCTAAAAATAACATTTCTATAAATAGAATTTCAGGATATACTCCAACTCTGTTGGAAATAGCAAAGAATAGAAATGCTGAAAATAACATTACTATAAATATCATTTCGGGATATATTCAAATTTTAATTAGTCCCTGAATTAAAATTTGAATTTAGTCTCACTAGCTGTTTGAAAAATAATTAATTAATTCACCTTGAGTTAATTAGTTGGAGAAAATCAAACATGAATTCTATGTGAAGACATGCAACAATTATCCCTTTGATTGAGGAAGTTATCCCTTAATTAAGGAGATAAGGATGAGTTGTAATTAGTTAGTTCGGTTAACTGAGTTAAGTCCAGTTAAATTAGTTCCAAACAGTTGGAGGAACTAATTGTGAGTTCAATCAGTTAATGCATGCATGCATGAAACTAGTGTTCTCCAAATAATTGAATATTCTCTCATAAATAACTCATGCATGTCAGTTCAGATAAAGACCCAGTTGAGATTAAAGGAAGGGACAATGTACTATCAGTTGGAGGAATTTTTCCTATGTAGGAAACTCATCCATGCAGAAGGAATTATCTCCTTGAGGATTGCGTAGTTATTTCAGAGGTCAGTGTTGTGTGTGAGGTGAGAATCACACAGGTTGCAACTAGAGGACCCGGGAAGGAAATAAGAGGCTTGGAGGACTGAAGGAAGGCATATATGTTGTCTATTCTGTCTATGAGAATTAGTGAGGGATTGTACTGAGAGCTGGATAGTTTGAGAGCTAAAGATTTGTGTAATCCTAAGATATTTCCACTTGTATGATAATACAGATAACAGGGTTTTTAGCTGAGGCTTTCCCCAGAGTATTCTTCTGTGTTTCATGTGTATGATTTCTTCTTCTCTGTTATATGTGTTCCGATTGATCTTGCTCAAATTGATTAAGCTTCCATAATGTTTGATAGTAGAAGTAGATCAAGTATTTTGCTTTAGTACATTGCATTATCAGGTGATCTACAGTGAGAATTTCCACATGGTACAGAGGTAGTTGATCCATAGAGAAATTTCTACATGGTATGAGAGCAAGGTTTTGTAGGGAAAGTTCTACAGTTTATCGGAGCAAAGGTTATCATAGCTGTGAACAGTTTACTAAGAAGAATTTGAAGTTTGAAGTTCAGACTTGCAGGTGCAAACCGAATTCACAAGATGGGACATTATGCAACTAATTTCCCATCGAAGAAGTCCAAGAAGGATCCTTGAAAGGATCAGAAGGTGAGGCATTAGCTTATCAGTTCGAAATGGACTTTACCCTCTTCGCATGCATGGTGTCATCGATGATGGGTTGTGTTTGGTATATTGACAGTGGAGCCTCATTCCACATGACTGGCGATAAAAGTTTATTCAGTACCTTGGAGGAGAAAGACCTACAGATGCACATAGAGATGGGTAATGATGAAAATTATAGTGTTTCAGGTGTGGGCATAGTTGCTTTTCAGAGGGAGCATGGAGCTCGCATCACCTTGATAGCTGTGAAGTATGTGCCAAGACTGAAGAAGAACTTGGTATCGATCGCAATGTTGGAGGACCTATGATGTAGTCTTCAGTAAGGGAAAGGTTTTCTTTAGACACATCACCACGAGAAAAGTGAAGTAGATCAGTTCACGAGTTAAGAACCTGTATGCTCTTGAGGTTCAAGATGCATGCAAAGCCTTGAGGAGCAAGGCAAATGTAGGAGACTTGGTGGTTGAGAGGGAGAGTACATTACCTCTCAACATGCAGTGCCGGAAGAAGTATCAGACAATTGTGGTGGAGCCACAATTGGTGAAGCAACTTCAGGAAGTTGTGTAGCAGCCACAACTGGAGAAGCCGAGAGGAGACCGAGCAGAGCCATCCACTCATGCAGAGACCTCCAGTAGGGGGAAATTTCAAGACAAGTGGGCAGAGGGATCAGATGCATCCATACCTCTAGGTGGGAGGTGGGGCGATGTGAAGTGATAGTCCCAAGAAGGCTGAAATATGGGTAGGATCCTTGAGGTACCCAACCTCTTTGATTATACCTTGCTACAGGAGCCCCGACGAGGAGTAGCAGGACTGGATGAGTGGGTAGAGATGGATGCAGATGGAGCAGCAGAGGGAGCTTCAACATCAGAGGGTGTTTCTAGCCTAATAAGGAGGTTGGTTGGGAGATCAGTTGCTTACTTCTCAGTAACTAAGTTGCAGTGCAGCATTGGGCAGCATGATGCAACATGATGAGAGGAGGTGCAGTGTGGATGTAGTGCTGGGAGATAAGGCCAGCAGCAACATGGATGCAACAGGAGGAATCAGTGTGATTGATGCAGTCAGAGATCAAAGTGACAGAGGCTAGAGCAGTTAGATACTGAAGAGCATGGAGGTGCAGAATTTTCAGTCGACAGAGGTAATAGCAGTCAGATACTTTGGTGACAGAGGCATCATTCTGATTCAGGTTGGATATTTTTTGTTTTCCTAGAGTTGCTGGAACAACAACACTTGAGAGAAGTGTTGCATGCAAAACATTCCAAATGTTCAGGATCGGGTTCGAGTTGAATGCCTTTTTTGTTGAGAGGGAGTGTTGAAAATAGCAATAAGAAATGCTAAAAGTAGCATTGCTATAAATATAATTTCAAGATATACTTCAACTTTGTTGGAAATAGCAAAAAATAGAAATGCTAAAAATAACATTTTGGGATTTATTCCAATTTTAATTAGTCCCTGAATTAAAATTGAGAATTAAAATTCGAATTTAGTCTCACTAGCTATTTGAAAAATAATTAATTAATTCATCTTGAGTTAATTAGTTAGAGAAAATCAAACATGAAGTCTATGTGAAGACATGCAACAATTATCCCTTTGATTGAGGAAGTTATCCCTTAATTAAGGAGAGAAGGATGAATTGTATTTGAGTTGTAATTAGTTAGCTTAGTTAATTGAGTTAAGTCCAGTTAAATTAGTTCCAAACAATTGGAGGAACTAATTGTGAGTTTAGTTAGTTAATGAATGCATGCATGAAACTAGTGTTCTCCAGATAACTAAATATTCTCTCATAAATAACTCATGCATGTTAGTTCAGACAGAGACCTAGTTAAGATTAAAGGAAGGGATAGTGTACTATCAGTTGGAAGAATTTTTCCTATATAGGAAACTCATCCATGCAGAAGGAATTATCTCCTTCAATATTACGCAGATATTTTAGAGGTCAATGTTTTGTGTGAGGTGAGAATCACACAGGTTGCAGCTGGAGGACCCAGGAGAAACTGCACAAGGAAATATGAGGCTTGGAGGACTGAAGGAAGGCATATATGTTGTCTATTCTGTCTATGAGCATCAGTGAAGGATGGTACTGAGATCTGGATAGCTTGAGAGCTAAAGCTTTGTGTAATATTGAGATATTTCCACTTGTATGATAATACAGATAGTAGGGTTTTTAGCTGAGGCTTTCCTCAAAGTATTCTTCTGTGTTTCATGTGTATGATTTCTTCTTCTCTGTTATATGTGTTTCAATTGATCTTGCTCAAATTGATTAAGCTTCCGCAAAGTTTGATAGTAGAATTAGATCAAGTATTTTGCTTTAGTACATTTCATTATCAGGTGATCTACAGTGAGAATTTCTACATGGTATTAGAGGTAGCTGATCCATAGAGAAATTTCTACATGTATGTCATGGTACTTCCTGTTTAGGCAATTGTGGAACTGTAAGGGTTTGGGTCTATGGTAAATTTTGTATGGTTCAAGGTTATTTTGACTTTGTGTGAGCTCGAATTCGAGTCATGGTTGTATGTATTCTTCGCCCCAGCCTTAGTCCGTATAGGGTCGAGGTTTTGGGATCCCTGTTGGAACATTATAGGGACAATCCTGACCTGTTGGATAGGGCATGCCATGTTTGGTTTTCTCGTCTGATTGTAGATGGTCCTGGTCAAGGGGAAACTCTGGGATTAATTCCTATCAATATAGGCTTGCTTTTGGATAATTTGGTTTGGTTTTTGCATCTTGGGCTCACTGCATATGGTTTCAATGTAAGGGTGTTTGTGGGTTGCGGGCTCGGGGCATCTATCGGCTCAAATTCTCTTTCTTTTCTTCGTGTAATGTTCTGTTGGTTGATTCGATAAATTATGAGACTTGCCTGGACAATTTAGGGTTCTTGACTGTGGATGGTGTTCTTAATCAGTTCAGGCATGTCACTAGGAAATGGTGGAACAATGGTAGAAGTTGGCCTGTAAAACTGTGTTGGCAGTCAGTTGACAGTATGATTTAGAGCTAGTTCCTTACTTAGTTAGTTTTGTTTGAAATTTATTTGGCAGGCCTGCAGAGTCGGAGTGATCCTTAGTAGCGTCACGCTTCTAAGCTGGGACCCTATTTGGGTCGACCTCTAGAGATTGGCACAGGTCAACATCTCATTAGAAGACTTTGAATCATGTTTCGGGCCTTTGGAAAAGGAAAGAATGGTCGTGGGGGTCATGATCGTGGCCAACAAAGGAAAGCCTCCCCTTTTCAAACCAATCAACCTAGTTCTTTCGGGGGGACTAGACATGGGCACAAGTCGACCTCCCATATTATACAGGAAGCTGCTTAGGCATATCACTATAGTAGTTCCAATCCAGTTAAGAAGCTTATTGCAAATTGGGAAGTAGAGATCCAATAGACTGAGGAGGATTTTGAAATTGATTTAGATGATTGGAAAACTTTGATTCTGGACCCAAGCCACACTCATGGTAGATCATCTCAATATTAGCAGACAATTCATTTATTTTGGATGATGAAGAGCCTTCTGGATAAAACCTTAGAGCATTTTCCTTATGATATGTATTTTCCCTCTGTTATAGCTCCATTTACCACCCTTGGTACTTTTGATGCTTGGTTTACGGCCTTGGGCAACCCCTCCTTCCAGACTTGGTCCAAATATTTTAAAAACAGTGTTATGCTACTTTGCCCTGAGATAAAAGCATGTACACGCGGGTTAGTCAATACAAAACCCGCGTATATGTGTTAAAACACGTAAAAAAAATAAATTTCCTTAATTATGGGCAGAGTTCATGGGTTTTACCTGTTGTTTACCTCCTAGTGCCCATGGCCCAACTGTTTCCCAACTAAAAAACTAATTGGGAGAAGTATAAATAAACTTCTATGGGAAGGCCTTAAGAAAGGAAGAAGAGATAGGATTATTATACTGAGATTATCCGTGACTGAGTCTAAAGTATCCATATGCTTCAAGAACTTCCCCAAGTTTTAGGAGACCCTTGTTTCCTTGAGTGTTGATATTCTCCCACTTGCTTGAGATATCATGGTATTGGTTATGGAATGAGGTTGTTGAAGACTGGGATTGGATGGATCTGGAGGACGGTTTCGCTTGGAGCCAGAAGAAGAAGACTCAGGTGAATTCTCTCCATGTTAGTTATAGCTTTCTACAAAAAAAAGAAACATTGTCTTGTTCCTGAGATTAACTTTGTTTATGCATTAGATATTGTTGTAATTCATATATGAATGTTATTTTGATGTATAACTAATCATTTGCTTATATGATATAAAGTTAGTTTCATTAAAATGCTTTATCTATAAGTTGTTATGTATGTTTGAATTGGTTGATTTTCAAATTCGAAGATCATCAGGAGTTGCAAAGAGTCTAAACCCTGCTGGAACTACCCAAACAAAGGACATCCGGGTATGGTCACTATTGCATAGTTTGTTTATATAAGCATGTTGCCTGAGTTGTATGAGTGTTTCTTACTGTATTTTGCTTTTGATCTGTTGGGGTTCCAACCCAAAGCCTTAGGGTACTTATTCCCGTAACAGAATTGGCGAATCTACTGGGGATAACAATCTCATTATTCCTAGCTTGGGTTGTTTAGTGTCAATCAGGGCTTAGTTCTTGGTTTTCTTGCTGTGATAGTATTGTTTGGTCCAGTAGGAACTCATACCTTAAGTCCAATCTTTTAGATCTGGATTTTTTTTTAAATTTTTCTTGCAAAACTCAGTATACGCACTTTAGTTTGTTTACAGTAGCGTACACACGGTTGTTTCTAGGAAGTGAACCCACGTATATGCGAGTTTCCTTTATCAGAAGCACATGTACACGCCTCTATGCTTGAACACAGTCGCGTATACCCTTTTTTGCATGCTTTTTTCAAATCTCTCTACCCAGAAAGATTTGTTTCTTGGTCTGTTTGGTTTTTGAGTGGTCAATTTCTGTCTTTAAAATTTTGTTATTCTGTGAGCTTACTATTTTGAAATCTCTTCCGCTTTGAAAATTTTTGGCCTAGGTTTGATTTTGAGTGAATTTTATGATTTTTGTTTTGACACACGACTTCTTGTAGAGGTTCTTGATTGTTCTGGTCCTCTAGAACAACAAATTGTTTCCAATCTTAGTGTCAAGCTTGATTATTGGTTTAATTGCTTTTCTTTCCGTCATTTTTTGGCCTTACACCTTTTCTTTCTTTTTGACGAATTTGAAAGTGTTTCTTTCTTGACCTTTTGGTTAGTTTGTCAAAGCTCTTTGTTTCCTTTTGGGCCATTTAGTACAAGTTGAAGCCCTTTTTGTTCAAGTTTTCATTCGTTGTCGAATTTGTGACTTGCAGAGTTTCCTTCTGCTCTTCTTTTGGTCTTTGAGTCTTTGGTGGCATTTTGAGTGCTTTCAAAAGGTTGTTTTCATTGCTTCTTGAAAAAGAAAAGTTCTTAAAAAACATTGTTTTTGTTTTCTTTTGCTGAGTTTGATTTTGGTTTCTTTTGATTTTTTTAAAGTGAATTATGATCCTTTTGATTTGTCCTTCTTGTTTGAAGAAGATTTTGTATTCAAAATTTGTATTCTTTTCAAACACTTAAGTTGGCTTATTAAAGCTATAAACAATTGTTTTTGTTCTTTTTAGAGTAATCTAGGATCTTGCATCTTCACGTACACCTTGCATTAGGGTAGTTTTGAATTATTAAAGCATCAATAGTCTTTTTAGTTTTTGTGGGTGTGAAGTGTGCTTTAAGAAAAGAAAAGAAAAAGTTTTTTGCTTTATAGAAGTTTCATAGAACCCAGGTAGAAATTTCTTTTCATCGAAGAACAAACGATTGCATTCATATAAGTTAATTTTTCATTAAAATCTTTTGTGGCATACAAACACCATTGGTTTCATTCCATTTATCCCTTTGACTTAAAAGAACAGCCATTTAAAATCAAGCGCTTAATAAAATAAACTAGAACTTTTTGTATTGTCATTGGAATACACCAACAAGTTTAGGTTTATTTGGGGCCTTGGATTAGACGAGAGGAGAGTAAACTCTCCAAGGCCGCTCTAAATTGTAAAACATAGAAGTCTGATTAAAGAGTGAAATCCAATAGCGTTAGGGAGACCGAGAAAGCTCCATGACTTGGAGTTAAGCACGAGGGTTCGTGAAGATAAGGACAAGAGATGCCCCCTCTCTTACTTGTCGGATCCTACCTCACGACTGTTCCGCCTGGCTTCTGATATGAGTTGGTGTCCATAGTTGCCTATCCTAGGGATCCACATAGGTGGCTGCGGAGGGGAATATTTTGGCACCTAAAGTTGACGTTGCATCACGTTTAGCAGTACTTCTGGAGGGCACCCTTGCGAAGCTTGGGGGTTTGCACCGAAAAAGGCTGTTGTCTGGAGGTCAGCGTAACTACCTCTGATACCTTCGCTAGTAGGCCTAGGGCATAATTACCCTAGTCTATTTTTGGAAGGCCCTTATTATTAACTTTCTTGTATTTTGGTGTTTGGTCCTAATCACCCAGAGCGTAAATACTTAGAATTTGTTTGATTGCTGATATATTTAGGGACATTTTAGTGAGTGTTATGTGCTCCTAGTCGGCCTAGATTTTAATTTTCTTGAGTATTTAAGTAGATTTTATAAAAATAATTCAAAGTGGCTGACCGACCATCTCAACGGTCTCAGAGACTTTGTGGGCTTTCACCTACGAGTCCAGAGCCTTCTCCTAGAAGGCGTAGGAGCGATTCTGCCAATGGAAGCAGGCGCATCGGGGATTGATCGACCACTTGGGGGAATTAGTTCACAAGATAGACCTGGTACTACTACAGATTTAGAGAGGAACACACCAGTTCTTTCTCGAGTACTCTTCTAGTCGGAAGATAGTATTGAAGTAGAAGAGCTTTCAGAGTCGGTTGCAGCTCTGAATTCTCTTCTCCCTTCTGATCATCCAAACGTATTGTTATACGTTGGAACTCCACCTCACAGGCCTTCGAGCCTAGGTCCACACACATCTATCCCTTCGATGACCACTGCTAGAAGCATGGCATCCACGACGAGTGTTGCGAGCATGCAGACTCCCATATCTATGTAGGGGGGGGGAACTATTTCCATCCCTTCTAACATTCTCAACACATCTATATTTGGGTCTACTTCCATTCCATCAACAAGTGGAAATTCTCAGCCTAATGCATCCAGTTTTGGATTTTCCCCTTTTGGAATCCCCTCTCAAGGTATTCCTTCGGTTCCTTTGAATATACCATCAACCACCTCCACATCCATTATGAGTGGATCGGCTTCTTTTCAGGGTTTCCCATTTGGAAGTGGTCATATACCACATTCCAATCCGACATTAGGGGCAATGCCTTTTCCTTTTACAAGTCAACGTAGTAACCCCTTTCAGAGTTGGACAAACCCTGTAGTTAGCGGGATAGGAGCTAGGAATCAATTTTTAGGCCAACAACGGAATGTGCCATATTCCTCTGTTAATTCATTTCAAAGTTTTTCACCCTTTTCTAATGCTTGGAACCCTTATCAGGGGCTGTCAGCTCCTTTCAATACTTTGTTAGGGGGTAACTTCACTGGTTACAGAGGATTTTGGCAGGAGTAGGATCACCCTTTAGTTTAGTAGGTTCTACAAGTTACTGCGGGCAAGCTGGTGCCTTTCAAAATCCAGGTCATTCTTTTCAGACCTATGGGAACCCTGCCTAGTCCAGATGGAATTCCCAAGGTCCTCCACGACTTCCTTTTCTGGCCACGCTTAATCTACCAGACTTGACTAAATTAACAAATGATCCAATTAGATACAATCCAGCTTGGCCTCCAGTCCCAACTAAACTTCCATCAGATATTCCAAAATTCGAAGGGAAGAATGGTGAAGACCCAGGAGACCATGTGACCACGTTCCACTTATGGTGCTCATCCAACTCCCTGATCGATGATTCGATCAAGTTGAGGTTATTTCAATGCACCTTAACTGGGAATGCGACCAAATGGTATATAGAATTTCCAGGGGGCACCTTTACTTCTTTTGCTGATTTGGCTAATATTTTCTTGAACCATTTTTAGTTACCTGTCCGCTATGAAGCCAGAACTGAGCTTCTGGGCAATTTTCATCAAGACACGACAACTCACATTTCGAATCATATCCAGGAATGGAGATGGAGAAAGAGGCTTATCAAAGCCGAAATTTTACCAGAGTTTCGTCTCGAATGGTTTCTCAAATCTCTACAACCTGAGATCTCAAAGGATGTTTCTCTTTCCAGTGTTTATTTGGAAGAGCAGGCTATTTTTCGAGTTGAGCAATTAGAACTAATATATTCTCAAACTGGGACTCTTCAGAAAATCCTACTTGATGCTCCTAGATCCAAGGTTGATTTAGCCAAACCGAAGCCAAGCCCTCACGCTGATGGTATAGTTGGATCAATTGACGCAAATACGGTGAACCTTTTGAACCAATTGCAGCAGTTGTCTCTACAAACTACTTCTTCTAACCAGGTAGCACCATCTACACCTTCACCTTCTAAACCTACTTCCATAAACATTGTCCAGACTTATAACCCCAAAGTAAATCAACAATCCGATGGGAAGAATAAGGGACGAGGTAAGAAGAGGAACCAAGAAGGGAAGGGTAATATGAACAAACCTGGCAATGGTGCTGGTGAGGGTAAAAAAGAGTCTAAAAAGAAGGTTAAATTTCCATGCAAGTTATGCAATGGAGATCACTTGACTCACCTCTGCCCCAAGATTCAAGATGCTCAATGCTTGTTAGTGCAGCAAGGGTCCTCTAGCTCCCAAGATGTCCTGACCAACCCTTTGCCCCAAAGGAAACAATTATTTGCTGGCGCGAACTCGAACACTGGTACCTCTGCAGGGCCAACCAGGAAGGGGAAAATTCCTCAAATGTGTATATGATGAACTCTCATGTCGACGTTTCCACACAAGCACATGTTTATGTTGAAACGAAAACATATAAGGGTAAATTTGTTCCCAAAACCACAGACCCACTTCATATTGAGCGACCCTTTGTTGATACTATACCTCGAATACTGAAAAGTTCCACAAAGCACTTGACTATTAACCCTAATGCTCGGGTAGCCCAGAACTACTCAATTGTAGAAGATCTAGCTCAAAGTCCTTGTGTTATGTCTGCATTGGAGGTACTTCAGTCATGTCCTGCTCAGCGAAGTGCTTTTCTTTCGGCAATCAGGGCAGTAGATCCAAAAAATTCTTTAGTGCTCACTTTTGATATGCTGAATGTCAAAAAGAGACTTCCTCACCATATGGTTTTCCAGATAAAGTCTACTTACAAAAAAACCAAATTTTTTCAGACAGTTATAGATGAGGGAGCTTCCACATGTGTAATGTCTATGTCATGTTGGAATGCCATTGGATCACCTTCAGTTGTTTCTTCACCACTCTCATAACAGCATTTGATGGTCATTATCATAGGCCACATGGAATTATCCCGGCTTTTCCTATATGTGTTGGAGGAAAGGTCGTTAATATTTAAGTAGAAACCATTGATGCCAACCTAAATTACAACCTCCTCCTAGGAAGGAATTGGATTTATGAGATGGATGCCATAGTTTCATCTCTATTCTGAATCCTCTGTTTCCCTCATGAGGGGAGAATTATTAAAATTGATAAGTTAGATTATTCTCCGGGTGACTCTCGAGCAACTTTGGATTCTACCATTCCGTTGGTGGATAATCCCCGTTAACCTATAGAGAATTTAGGAGTCAGGATGTACTCTTCCTTGATGGGTATATCTTACCTTCCCCCTCCTATAGCTAGAATCAATGCAATTTCATCCTCCAAATGGTCTTCACAGAAAGAATTCTTTCAAACTCATTATTTTTCAGATCCTTGGACCTTACCTTCATCTACAACCACATTAGATGGAGGGTAGGTTGGTGGAATGGCATTCCTCATGTCTGCAGTAGAACTTAGCTATCAATCTATCATTAACTCTATAGACAACCATCCCACTCCCTTTTTAGAGGAGGAGTTAGATGGTGATGTGGCTCCAGCTTGGACCGTTGACTTCACTTCTACTCTGGATTGCTTAGATACAGTTTTACCATCTGAAGAAACAATTTTAGAAGTGATGACGGGTGTAGATCGACCTTGGGAAGAATTACATCATCGTTCATATTTTCTTCCCCCCCCATTTCATGAAGTCGAATCTAGGTTCTCCAATCTGCTTACTAGCGATGTTTGTACAGTTTCAAACCCTTTGTCTCCAACACAATTATTTTTCGAAGCTAATATGTCGATTATCTTAAAAACTGTACTATAAACATCTCTAGGAATCCTAATGTTATAGAAAATGTCTTCATCAGAGCCAATTGTTCCCCTGAAGAGATTCAGATTTACACCGACCTCTTCAAAGAGTTTTGAGATGTGTTCTCTTGGTCTTATGAGAAAATGCCTGGTATTGATCCATCTATAGTCCAGCATGAGATCAAGACGTACGAAAACGCTAAGCCTATTCATTAGAAGCTTTGACCGGTCAATCCTAGGAAAGCAGCAACTATTAAAGCTGAAGTTGAAAAGCTTCTTAAGGCGGGTTTTGTATACCCAATTCCTCTAACAGAGTGGGTTTCTAATCCAGTCCCAGTAGATAAAAAGAAAGGAACAATCTGAGTCTGCATCAAATTTAGGGATTTGAATAAAGCTTGTCCAAAGAAAAATTACCCCACACCTTTTATTGATCAGATAGTTGATGAATGTGTGGGTAATGAAATTTTCTCATTCATGGATGGATTCTATGTGTATAATCAAATTTCTATCCGTTTAGAGGACCAACATAAGACAAATTTTATTTGTCCTTGGGGCACCTTTGCATACAAAAAGATTCCTTTTGGTCTTAAAAATGTTGGAGCTACATTTTAGCGGGCCATGTCTTACGCTTTCCACAACATCAAACATGTCATCGAAGCATACTTGGATGACTTAGCTGCTCATTCTCAAAAGAGAATCAATCATCCCAACCACCTTCGGTTAGTTTTTGAGAGATGTCGATTTTATAAGATCTGGTTGAATCCGAATAAGTGTGTCTTTGCGGTCACATCTGGTTGGTTGTTAGGATTCATCATATCAGCTGAAGGGATTCGAGTTGATCCCTTCAAGGTTGAGGCAATAATTCAGTTGCCTCCCCCATTTTCCATCCGACAAATTCAAAGTCTCCAAGGAAAGGAAAATTTTTTGAGAAGATTTATAACAAACTATGTTGAGATAACTAAAGGATTTATGCGTTTGCTGAAGAAAGGAGTTCCATTTTTATGGGATGAATTTGCGCAATGATCTTTTGATGCCTTGAAGTAGGCATTAATCTCTGCCCCATTGTTGAGTCCACCAGATTATGGCAGAGATTTCCTTTTGTATCTTGCAATGGAAAAATTAACCATAGGTATGGTTCTGGTTTAGGAAGATGATGGTCTCAAGGAGCATGTGATTTACTACTTGAGTTGAGGCTTAGTAGGTCCTGAACTATGCTATTCTCCTATTGAGAAATTACCCTTGGTAGCGGTCCACGTTGTCCAACGGCTTCGTCATTTTATTCTACTATGCAAAATGTTCATCTTAGCGGCTGTCAATCCTTTTTAGTTTGTCCTCAGTAGGCAAGTGATTGGGGGCAAATACAATCACTGGATTTTTATTTTACAAGAATTCGATCTCAAGTTCTTGTTAGCCAAGTCTAAGAAGTCATTGGTTTTTGTGGATTAATTTTTGAGCTGCCTTGTGAAGAAGACATTGTTTATGAGGAAAATTTCCCCGACGAACATTTATTCCTCATTTCTTCACAAGATCCCTGGTATGGAGATATCATCATATATCTCCAGACTTTGAAGTTCCCGCCTTCTTCCTCCAAGGATGAGCGTCGAAAGTTACGTCACCTTGCAAAAAACTATGTTATCATTGGTGATACATTATATCGCAGAGGGGTTGATTCAATCCTTAGGCGTTGCTTAACTTTGAAGAAAGCAGAGTCTATTCTCAATGATTGCCATAGTGGAGCTTGTAGCGGTCATCTATCAGAGCTTGCAACAACCTAGAAAATTTTGTGTGTCGGCTACTTTTGACCTTCAATTTTTAGAGATTGTATTGAAGCGGTCAAACGTTGCCACCCTTATCAAGTTTATACTCAGAAGATGCGTGCACATCCATCTCCTCTTTTTCCTGTTATCACTATCGGTCTTTTTACGAAGTGGGGCATTGACTTTACCACTTGTAATCTGCCTTCGACGACGAATCACAAGTATATCATAGTGGTCGTAGACTACTTTACGAAGTGGGCTGAGGCCATGCCTACTTACAAAAATGATAGTGAAACAACAGCCTTATTTCTCTTCAATCAAATTATTTCACGTTTTGGTATCTCGAGAGAGATTGTCACTGACCATGGTAGTCACTTCCAGAACCAACTGATGACCAAATTGCCTCTTAAGTTGGGCTTCTGGCAAGAACATTCATCTCCATATTATCCTCAGGCCAATGGACAAGTCGAAGTCGTGAATAAGTCCCTCAAGACGATCTGGCAAAGGAAAATTGACAAAAATCACTCCAATTTGCACATCATGTTGTACCCGGCTCTCTAGGCATACCAAACCTCGGTGAAGACTGCCACTAGTTTTACACCTTTTCAATTAGTTTACGGGATGGAATCTAGTTTTCCCATTGAATGTGAAATTCTATCCCTTAAGTTAGCTATAGAGTTTCTTGCAGAGACGTCTAGTCTCGAAGAACACCTCATTCATTTGGAACATCTTGATGAGCAGCGTCGAGATGTCGCCATAATAAATGAAGCCCATAAGAAAAGGGTTAAAACTCAATATGATAAAGTTGTCCGTCCTCGGGTCTTTTCTGAAGGTGACCTTGTCTTAGTCTATGATGAAGATAAAGATGCCTTGGGGGCAAGAAAATTCAGGTTTATGTGGTATGGTCCCTTTATAGTAAAATGAGTTTTGGGAAAAGGGGCTTATGAATTAGTCGATTTTGAAGGGAACAAGTTGGCGAAGCCCCGAAATGGGCTCTACCTAAAGAAGTATTTTGCTTAGGTTCTGGCCAAGCAATTGCTTGTTTGTATATATTGTATTTTTGTACATATTTGTTGGGCATTTTGTGATATCAACATTTTTTTATCTTCTTTGGCAGGTGTTGATGGATGACTTGATATATTTTGGATTCGCCAATGGTGCTAGTCAGCACACTCGGAATCTCGCTTCCGCAGCTTGGGTGATTTATTATCCATCTAGCCAATTGATGGTGTCAAGGGGAGTATGTATTGGTCCTGATTCAAATAACATAACTAAATATACTTCCGTTATTAATTTACTATCTGAAGCAATTTCATATGGAATTGATTCGTTGGTAGTGTATCTTGACTCAAAATTGGTAGTGTCACAATTAATTAACATTTATCAGGTTCGTGATCCTTATTTATATCGCCAATTTTTGAGAGTGAGAGTGTTGTAACGATCGTTTGTTTATATTACATATGTTCATATTTCACGATATGAGAATTCAATAAAGGACTCTATCACTAATCAAGTATTCGATTGGCATATCAATCATTCATCAAATTAAGCAAACATAAAAAGTTTGGATCTGTATATATATCATAAAACTGCTTGTGTGTACATAAAGTGTTCTAAAATATTTTACAAAACTAGGACTAAATGCCCATAATCATGTCCAATCTGTCTATCGACCCAGCTCGGGATGAGCGGCTAAGAAGTTAACTACTGCATTTGCCACACGCCGAAGTACGCGGACCCAGTCCTGTGGTACTCCTACCACGCGGCACTGCATATCCTCAGGTAGGTCCTCTATGGCTATCATCGGTACCTGGTGAGTCAATCTCACCAAGTTTATTTGAACTACATATAGGACCCTCTTTGTCTTAGTTGCTGCCTCTTCGACACCTCTTCCACGATGTCTATGCCTCAGAAATCCATCTGGTCTCACTGGGCCCACATCTAGAACATGGTAATTTTGTCAGTATTTTGTCCCATCAAAAATATTTCTAAGTTCATTTCATATTTAAAAAAGAAAAAAAAAATCTTAAAATTTTACAAAAATTTAAAAAATTGTTACCTATGTCTCCCCATGTTGCATTTGGTGGAAAGACAAAGTTTGGATCTCCTCGTAGATCCATACCAGTATATGGGTAGTCATCGACTGCGATGATCTATTGGTCCCACTAGGCGAAAAATTCATCATCGAAAGTCATCCTCGGCACATCACCGTCTCTAAGGCATTTCATCAAGTGAGCCCATGTAACCATCCGTGGATCGCACGAGCTGCTGATGGAGACATATACTTTGTGATGTAGCCCAAGTACCTTCTCGGAGAAGAAGGATCATAAAATAGTCCCATATCCAAAGTTTTTTGTCTAACCCTTCTGAATGGAGGTCAACTGGCTCTTCATGTTGGTCAGAAGAGGTGTGCACCAGTTGAAAACCGTGGTTAGGCATTCCACTGCCAGGCTCATGGACACCTGTGAAGCCTGATGTAGTGAAGCTGATCCGTTTACCCTCTCAATGGTAAACAATAGAATCGTCAAAGATTATCTATCCACGTGTTTGATTAGAATCTTCCTTCCAATCTTTTCCGGGTGCCCAAGACAGTATATATGTACATAGTCTTCTACTGAAAGACTACTCCTTGTCCTGCCGATCGAATGCACAACCTCCCCTCTTCGGGAGAGACCTGTAATAAAATAGATGTCTTCCACCTCAATCTTTAGAGGCATTTGATCTATCATGAAGGCATCATCCTCTACACTCCAGTATTGGATCAGTTTTTCGAGTAGGCATGTGTTGGCTTTCATGTTCAGCATTTTGAAGAATTTCAATAAGCCGTACCCTCTCAATGCATCTAATGCATTTTGGTCATTCATTAATTCATTGTCAATTTTGGTATGCTCTCTCTCTCTCTCCATGTGATGGTAATCCTGGAAAAACTGAGTTTCAATCGTTAGATTTTATGTTTGAACTTCAACTCGTGTACACGTGGGTTCCCTTTACACACAGTCACATGTAGGGCCATTGTATACGTGGGTTGCTCATAGCCAACCCGCGTGTACGTAGAGTTGGACTTTTTGACATGAATTCCCACAGTCAAATCTTAATAAAAACTTCTAAAAACTATCACAAAACATTGCAAGCATGATTTGAGGGTTACCTGGTAACTTTGGTGCGATTTGAACAGTCGAATTCTTCAAAGGCAAGTTTGCTCCTTTTTTGATCCATAGGTTTTTTCCAAATAGAAATGAGAAATTTGTGAGTCTGAAAGTCAAAATATAGCTTTGAAATTTCAAAAAAAACTCACAAAACTTGATTTTTCGTCTCATGAATTTTTTGACTTGTGGGCTTGGATTGTCGAGAATGGGTTATTGTTTCAGGATATTTTGGACACTTCTTCGAGATCTTATTTCGGTTCCATGGCCGCAGACCCGTCATGGCAGGTATCATTCACTCACTAACATATAGATTAGGGAAACCATTTTTTCCATTGCATCTTGCATACTAGCCTCCGTTCAGTGATACATTAGCCATAGGGTCGACCCCATCATGTCTTGGTTAGCAAACCATGTTCACTTGCCGATTTTTAAATCATGATGTGATGGTAGAGCCATCCTTTACATGGGTATCATAATTGGAACCTCACTAACATTGGTTGCCCATGTTGTTATATTGAGTAGGCTCGGGAGTCCTCTTTAGTCCTGCCATGACTTGTGCATTGAATACACATTCTCCTTGCTTCTATGCTTATTTCTAGCCTTATGCCCCAGAGGCTCCTTTATGTTGAGTTGTACTACTGCATTTCATTTTGACTATATGCACCTTTTGGCCTTGAGCCGGCTTCACTTGGACTCGTATTTAAGCCACTTATTTGACCATGTATTTTGCAAAATCAACCATTCAATCACTTAGCTTCTACAACTTGACACATCCTTTGGACCATGGAAGGAACATCCCTTTGAGTGTCCTTGACCAGTTTCACCTCCCCGCATTGAGCATAGGATTATTCCCATCCCAGGAACTAGATCATTTGTTTCTCTGACACTCGTTCTTTCCACTGTACTATAACATTCTTTTATTCTTTTTCCAGCTTAAAGAAAAAGACAGAAAAATTATATATTCAAAAAAGAGCGGGAACAGGACAACATTTCCATATATTATTGGCAACTAGAGTCAGTCGTGTCACCCTTGAACAAAGCACTCAAAAGAAAGTCTCTCCTCCATTTTGGGCAGGATTTAGTTTGACTTAGGTACGCCTTAACCTTGTTATTGACTCAGTTCTCCTCCGATTAGTTACCTCTTCCAATCATATGGAGAGTTCACTCGTGCCTCCTATATGACGAACTTATACAGAGTTATCATATGCTACCATATAGTCATCATTGAGTCGTGATTTTGTTCAAGGGAAGTAAGCCTGAGCTGGCCTCTCTGCAGTGTCTCCTGACCTATTTTTCAATCGTCCATCCCTGGTTGTCAGTGTCATGTTTGTCATCACATCAGTTATATTGGTCCTCTGCTCATGTCGGTTTGAGAAGGTCTCCAATGACTTCTTGGTAGCGGGTCTTGTCCTTATCGATGATGACATATTGCTCTGAGGGCAGGCCTAGAGCTGCACCCTGGCCCTATTTTCATTATTGATAGGTGACCTTGTGCTCAACATCGATCAGTATCATGGGTTTTTGACTAAGTGGTTTCCCTTGTGTTCGACATCATCTTTCGTTATCACACATTGGGATTCGTGCAATGCCTTGGTTTCCATTTGACCCTATTCATGGATTCCTCGCTTCTATGTTAGCTTTCATTATTGGTTGGTTCAGAGGGTTTCTATCATGCGCTAGCTATATCTTGTTTACGTTGGAAACATGCTTTGGTTAGGTTACTACAACTTTTTCATCCGATTCCTTCCACATTATTGGCCTACAGGTTACACTCGAGCTAGATTGATGAAGGATGCCTTAATGCCTTCCTTCTAGCGGATCTTTTCCTATTGACTACAGCTCATTGCTCTGGGACAAATATCTAGAGTCCATTTGGCATTACCTTGGGGTTTGCAGTCATCAGTGGAAGATTCCTTCACTATCGACAATGGGAAACCATCATTGTCCCCTGATTGATAGATTCTTCCAAGTGTTCAACTCCAGCTCATTCATTCACACTTGCTAGATTGTACTGGGTACCTTGACTCTCATTATCATTATCGGTGAGTAGTCTCACGTTTGTTAATAGTATACATCAATGACCACTAATCAAATGATTTCTCACGTGGTCGACCTCAGATCATTTATTCCCATTGTGTAGAAACGTACCACAACGGTCAGTGAATACATCGGGTTGCATCAACATGTTTTGGTTCACTTGTCAGTTGCTCCTGTTACTGTTAGTCGACACCATCCACGTTATATGTCGCAGTCCTTCACAGCGACATCTTATATGCTGGCATCCGAGTTGCGATGTAGTATCATTTTATTCCATCATGTTCATTTGGTACTATTGGGATCAGTTTTTGATATCAGTGATCAACTTCATCTTTCAGCTTCATTGATCATCTTCTTATATGTGATATTTAGATATGTAATTTTTTTTTATCACAATCAGATGATCCATTATGTGCTTTCAGTTATTTATATACTTGTATACATAGTGGATCCACTTGTACTTGATATGCATACATGCTTTACTTTCTCTAAGCATGGGTATGCCCGCCTCAGACAATAGTTTCTTTCTAATCTCTTTTTGATGGCTTGGCAGGCTAAATTCTGGTGAAGTCCTTCTCAGTCTCGATAGGATTCCTTTCCATATACTTAATACATTTCGGCCATCATGTACCCCTTCTGACCTCATATATTAAGGGGCATCTGTTATAGCTCCATTTACCACCCTTGGTACTTGTGATGCTTGGTTTATGGCCTAGGGAAACCCCTCCTTCTAGACTTGGTCCAAATATTTTAAAAACAATGTTTTATTCCCTATACACTACTTTTCCCTGAGATAAAAGAGTGTACACGCGGGTTAGTCAATACGTCGTGTATATGTGTTAAAACACTTAAAAAAATTAAATTTCCTTAATTATGGGCGGAGTTCATGGGTTTTACCTGTTGTTTACCTCCTAGTGCCTATGGCCCAATTGTTTCCCAACTAAAAATACTATTTGGGAGAAGTATAAATAGACTTCTATGGGAAGGCCTTAATAAAGGAAGAAGAGATAGGATTATTATACTGAGATTATCCCTGACTAAGTCTGAAGTATCCCTGTGCTTCAAGCACTTCCCCAAGTTTCTAGAAACCCTTGTTTCCTTGAATGTTGATATTCTCCCACTTGCTTGAGATATCATGGTATTGGTTATGGAAGGAGGTTGTTGAAGACTGGAACTAGATGGATTTGGAGGACGGTTCCACTTGGAGCTGGAAGAAGAAGACTCAGGTGAATTACTTCATGTTAGTTATAGCTTTCTACAATAAAAAAAAAACATTGTCTTGTTCTTGAGATTAACTTTGTTTATGCGTTAGATACTGTTGTAATTCATATATGAATGTTATTTTGATGTATAGCTAATCATTTTCTTATATGATATAAAGTTAGTTTCATTAAAATGATTTATATATATGTTGTTATGTATGTTTGAATTGGTTGATTTGCAGATTTGAAGATCATTAGGAGTTGCAACGGGTCTGAACCCTATTGAACTACCCAAACAAAGGACATCCGGGTATGGTCACTATCGCATAGTTTTTATATATAATCATGTTGCCTTATTTGTATGAGTGTTTCTTACTATAGTTTTCTCTTTCTCTGTTGGGGTTCCAACCCAAAGCCCTAGGGTGCTTATTCCTATAACACCCTCCCATGGACACTTAGACTACACCAAAGAGTTTCAAAAGATTAAGTTTCAATTACAATAGTAGAATGGTTGGCTCAATTGAATAGAGCATTACATCCCCTATATTCCCCACACGGAGCTTCCATGTTCCACTATGAAGGACCCTACATCGATGGATTCAGCTGATGATGAGTAGCGATAGTGCGTCTTTGATTATAGTTTATTATGAATCAATTTCAAATTGCCAGGCATATTAGTAGTTATGTTTATAGATATTTTGTAAATAGGAAGAACAAAGACTCTCATACATATAAAGCGTGGTTGGTAGACTCATTATTTTTTGTTTCTGGATGACATATTTTGCAGTTAGGTGGCCAACAAACTTGGTTTCCCTCAAGACAGGTTGACGCCACCTAACCTTCAAACTTATGGATGTAACCTACTTTATTTTCGAAAATTAATGGAAAGGTACCAACGAGCTTACAATAAAAAAGAGGGGTTGGGGGCATAATATGGAAATCTTAATATTCTAGTGATGTGTGCAAAGGTGGGAATAATGATATATTTTAGAAATGATTACAAAAATGGAGTGTTCTCAAACATGGAAAAACACAAACCCAACACAAAGAGGTAGAGACTATGTTGTTATACAACTATCACCCTTGTCATTATGATGTAATCAATTACCTTGTATATAATGTTTGAAAAAGTAAAAATAATTGACTATACGTACTTTTGAATTTCTTCATAGCCTTGTATCGTTATTCCAAACTAAATGAATTTTAGTGGTAACACAACACTTTTCTATCACTTAAGAAATGATTAGGTTTGAACCAAACATGTCTTTTTACACATTCCTAATTAAATTTTGTTCATATTAATTCACCTTACAAGGAGGAACCTTCAAATAAAACAATATTTACAAGAAGAGTCCCAGACAAAGTACTTTTCTAGCCATTTCATAGAGAATTGTATTTGAATATTTACATGCAATTTGTACTTAAATGCAATGGACTAAATAATCTACATATAAAAACTAAAATTTGATTGTATATGAAAATTTGATGGAATATTTGTCGTATTGTCATTGTTGAGGACAATCGTGATCCATTGAATAATTAGTAGAAGGCTAATCAATAAATAAATATTTGTCTTGATTAAATTGTTATTTAAGCTATCTTACTAATTGTTATGTTATGTTGTAATTGAAACATATTGAAATGTTTCAAGTGCTAGTATCATTATTTCAAAAAAAAATATACATAACATTGTAACATGAAATAAGTGATTACTGAAATCAATATTTTAATTTCATTGTTATTTTTAATTAATCCATAGTTTGATATTTTATTATTAAAACATAGATTATTATATTGATTAAAAACTATATTCTTATTTTATAAAATAAGAATTAGTCCCTGCCATAGGCATTATTGGAATTATAGTAATAAAAAATGTGTAGTTAACATTAGTTTTGCCTGGTAGTGTCAAGAATAACAAAACTTTTTAAGGATGACAATGCATTTTCATAATGATCATCGTATTTTTCCTCTTCCCCGGGCGAAGAAGCTATAAGAATATGTTATATTGAACATATATTGATTTGTTCGCTTAGAATTTTGAAAGAGATAAACTAATGCTAGCATTACTTCAAGATATTAAATGCTATGCGACCATGAACAGTCACTTGGGAGGCAAGAAAACTTCAATAGAGATATTTATGAGAGGCAAACAAACTTCAACAGAGGTATTTCTTAGGCAAGAAAACTTCAATTTGAGGTGTTCCGTGAATGCATGTTGTTGTGGTGTTCCGTGGCATGTAGGCATGTGGAGGTGAGTCAGACATACCTGATGATTCACCGGTTCTGCATCCCCTAGAACTTACACTCATCTAAATCTAAAACTAAAACGGCAACCACTTCTTTGGCCGGAGAAACTCCATTAGTTGAATTTGCAGTTGTTGAAGCATATTTTCATTAACTACTTCATAAGACCTCCAAGTTTCTCTCACCGACAACATCATGACCAAATAAATAAACACGATAGCTATGAGATTGAGACTAGGCTGCAACAATGTTCAGTTCATGACATTGCTTCTAAGTGTTTATGGTGTTTGTGTTCTGATCCTACCTCCCATTGATCTCTCATCCCCATCTGACATAAACTTATATCGGGGGATATTGGGCTTTTTCCTGGCTACAAACCCATCCCCATTGGAGAACGAGAAATTAATCCCACTGGACTGTAGAAATTTTGAATAATTTAACACATATTCAATGGAGATTATCCTGATCATGTACTATTGTGGAAAACATACACAATACATAAGCTCCTCTACATTGATCAACAATATAGCAGCATCAATAACAATAAAACATCAAGAGCATTCACACATTAACACAGTATGTATCCCGGGGAAAGCATCTCGCTAAAAACCCCAACTATCTGTATATTAATGATTGAGTCATGTAACATTACACAGCATAATACTTCTCACAAGTATCTCCACCTCTGTTACACACAATACAGCTCAGATCGGATCTCCAAATCTCTTCCACTGCTTGCCTGCCTCCACTGCTCAATACCTGCTCAAGAACTGATGAGAATAGCTTCCCAAACTCGATTTTCACCTGCAAAATAGTCACTCACTCTTTGTGGACGTGAGAAAAGGCTAAAATGTGGGCCAAATACGTGAGCAAACTCATTGGCATACTCAATCCCTTGATTGTGCAAGATCTGATGAACAACTATAGTCACAACTGATAGCAATCTGATTCTCTACCACTTGTCCCTATTGAACTGAACATGCACTGACATGAAACTGAGTTAACTGATGTATTCATTAGTTGTATTATGAGTTAATAACTTGTGAATTAATTAATAACTAATTCACCCAACTCATCTCTAGTCTATTTGCCAGTTAGACTAAATACAACCAGTTTAACAAAGCTAAACTGAACACAACTCCATCAACTCCACAATCAACTCCACCAAACTCAACTGATTGAGTTCTAACTGAAGTCATGCATGCAACAACTCAACTGACTCACAAGAAAAGCGTATTTCCTTCTGACGGCTGCATGTGCCACTTCTGTAGCTCAAACTGAAGTGCTCCAAGAGAATAAGATCAAGTTTATAGTCCAAATATTATTATGAGATAATAATATTTGACTTTTCTATTTTTGACAGCCAGTCTAAAAATAGACTTTGATCACTCACACTTTCATCAAAAATAGAAGTCCATCTATTTTTCCCAACTTGATCAATCATCCATAAACATAGACATGATCCATATGTCTAAAAACAGACATAGTCTAAAAATAGACTTGCGCCAAAAATAGCCTGCGGGCCCACTTAGTGAAGGCGACTCTTTTCACTAAGCTCCATCATCTTGTTGCAATCTCAACACTCCCTCTCGACAAGATATGGATTATCAGCAACCCCTATCCTGCCTCGGTGGTACTCGAATTTTCTCATGGTGAGAGCCTTCGTCAGAATATCAGCATCCTGATCCTTCGTTGGAATGTACGAAAGTAACATGATCCTCTGCTGCACACAATCTCTGATATGATGGTACCTGATGTTCTTGGACCCGAAAAACCCGACCAGGATCATCCTCATCCACACAGATCTCTGCTTCCTGCTGTACCAAGAAACTACTGTCGATCCGATACTGAAGACCCCTCCTGATGTGCTCTTTCTGTCCGTTGGGCTCCCTGCCCAATCTGCATCTGTGAAGCCACATAGCTTCACCTCATACTCCTGTCTGTACCACAAACCATATCCCGATTTGCCTCTCAAGTAGCGCAATACATGCTTGCCCGCCTTCCAGAAGAGCTTGGTAGGCTTAACCATAGCTTGTGAAAGCTGGTTAACTGCATAGCATATATCAGGTCGTGTATTGACCAAATACATCAGCGACCCCACCAACTGTCGATAAACAGTGGCATCCACTTCTTCTCCTGAAGTGGCATCCTCCTTCCTCCAACCTCCAGGAAGAGGAGTATCAACAGGCTTGCAGCCATGCATGTTGAACTTCTCCAGTATCTCCCGAGCATACTTGCCCTGAGAAACAAACCGTCCACCACTGCGCTGCCATATTTCCAATCCTAGGAAATAGTGAAGGAGGCCCAAATCCTTCATCTCAAACTCTGTAGCAAGATCCTTCTTGCATGACAGTATCAATAGCTCATCACCCGTTAGAATCAAATCATCAACATACAGTACAATGATAAGCAACTTACCCTCCACCACAATCTGGTATAGGTTCGGATCCGCCTCGCTCTTGGAGAATCCAAGTCCTGTGAAATAGCTGTCTATCTGTGTGTACCAAGCACGTGGTGCTTGCTTCAACCCATACAACGCTCTCTTGAGCCTGCACACATGCGACTCGCTGCTGAAGACTTCAAAGCCTTCGGGTTGCTCAATGTACACCTCCTCCTCAATGACTCCGTTGAGGAACGCAGTCTTCACCTCCATCTGATGAATGTGCCATCCCATCTGCATTGAGAGAGCAAGAATCGTCCGTATGGAAGAATACCTTGCGACAGGTGCAAAGGTCTCCTCATAATCGATCCCCTCAATCTGTGAAAAGCCTCGGGCAACAAATCTTGCCTTGTACTTCTCCACACTCCCGTCAGCTGCCTGCTTAACTTTGTAGATCCATCTCGAACCTACCACTGATTTCCCTTCCAGTCTAGGAACAATCTCCCATGCACTGTTTCTGACAATAGAATCATACTCTTCCACCATGGCGTCTACCCATGCGGGATCCTCCACAGCTTCCTCGAAAGAGGATGGCTCAGTCACAACACACTTGCTCATAAGAGCCATGTATCCAGTGTACCGATCAGGTGACTGTCTCTGCCTGCGTTGGGCTGTAGGTGGTCCTACAACTTTCTCTGCATCTTGAGCCAGTCGCTTAGCTTCTGTCAAGCGCTTTCACCCTCTGATGATTGGCATTGCATGAGTGGTCTCTTCCACTCCATGAACCTCGTCCTGTGGCTGATCCACGTCCTAAAGCTCATCCTTAGGAACTAATAGCTCCTCGTCTGCATGCAAGTGTAGCTCCCTCTCAAGCGAACACTTCATGGCTTTCTCCTCCTGAAATTTTATATCCCGTCGCACAACAGTTTTACCATTGTCTGGCAAATACACACAATAGTTGTGGGGCATATCAGTGTACCCCACAAATATCCCAACCTCTGCAGTCGGCTCCAACTTCTTTCTGGCATCCTTCGTCACATGCATGTAAACGTTAGCACCAAAAATCCTCAAATGAGAAAGATCAGGCTTCTTACCAGAATAAGCCTCCTCGGGTGTACTCATGCCAAGTATCCTATGAGGACAACGGTTCTGCACATAAACTTCTGTATTGCATGATTCCGCCCACAAGTGAAGGGGTAGGCCCTGATCATGCAACATTTCCCGTGCAGCACCCACAATCGTTCTGTTCTTCCGCTCAGCTACCCCGTTCTGCTGTGGGTTATGGGGAGCTATGAGCTCTCTACGAATCTCTTCTGCCTTGCAGAAATCCTTGAACTCGTCCAAGATGTATTCAACACCATTATCGCTCCTAAGAGCCTTCACCTTCTTCCCCGACTCCTTCTCGACCAGTGCTTTGAATTCACAGAACTTTGAATATGTCTCGCTCTTCTTCTGCATGAAGAAGATCCAGCACTTACGAGAGAAATCATCAACAAAAATCACATAATACCTGTGTTTTGTTGTCGAAGCAACTGAGAAAGGTCCACACACGTCTGTGTGAATTCTCTCAAGGATCGTCGTGGCACGGCTATCCTTCTCGTGAAAGGTGGCTTTCACAAACTTCCCCAAAGTACACCCCTTGCACTGATCTGACTGCGCAAGTGTGCCTTTAGGAAGCCCTGTAGTGATTTGCTGCAGTATCTTCAAGGCTCCATGGTGAAGGTGACCCAATCTCCTGTGCCACAACTCGCCATCATCCCGGCTCACCAATCCTTCTGCCTTGCCTGCCATTGCTGCGCATCCATATACATGCAACTGATAAAGGTTCCTCACTCGAACCCCTATCTTCCGGGTCTCACCAGTTGTCTTGCTACGCAGGAAGGCCTTTCCCTCGCTGAAAACAACATCATACCCCTTGTCTTCTAACATCGCCATTGAGATGAGATTCTTATTCAATCCTGGAACATGCATGACTTCCTTCAATACAAAGGGCTTACCAGACTCCCTCTCAAAGGAAATGGTACCGATACCGGTCGCACTGTATCTACCATCATCGCCCATCTCGATGTGCACTCCAAGATCTTTGTCCTCCAGATCAGAGAAAAAATCTCTATCTCCCGTCATGTGAAAAGACGCACCACTGTCCAAGAACCACACTGATCCCATCACACTTGAAACCAAGCATGCGATCAATGAAAAATCAAGCTCAAACTGATAAGCTAAGGCCTCTCCCCCTATAGATCCAGTAGCTTGCTTGTTCTTCTTCTTCTGCGGACAATTTGTGGCATAGTGCCCATGCTGGTGACAGTGAAAACACTTCACCTTGGACATATCCTGCTTCTTGCCTTTCGCACCAGACTGAGAAGCTTTCTTGTTCTTCCCTTTTTTTGCTTTGGCAGCCAAAGCACAATTCTCTTCATTAGATACCTTTGATGAAGATCCATTCTCACCTTTATTGTTTCTGAGTTTATCCTTGAGCACCAGGTCGCTCTTGCTTTGGAATAACATTTGCAATCCGTTGAAAGACATTTCAACAACAATGCTGCAAATTCAATTTTCCACCAGCTCCAAACTCAACTGCTTCCGATCTAGAATTCGTGAGAACAAAATATTTCTCGTACAGAGATTGACTGTATGGGCTTTTACCGGATATTTCACCTTCCAAAGGCTACCTGGCCCGATTACAGACTCTGCCTGAAGAAATAGAATGTAAACACTTCCTGAATAGTAGATCTGATGATCAATCCTCGCTTGATATCCTGTAAAAATCTCTTCTACAAATCAAGCTGCTTTGATACCATGTAGAATTTTTTTCTACAATTATCTAGCTCGCTCCGATACCATGTAGAAATTTTGAATAATTTAACACATATTCAATGGAGATTATCCTGATCATGTACTATTACGGAAAACATACACAATACATAAGCTCCTCTATGTTGATCAACAATATAGCAGCATCAATAACAATAAAACATCAAGAGCATTCACACATTAACACAGTATGTATCCTGGGGAAAGCATCTCGCTAAAAACCCCAACTATCTGTATATTAATGATTGAGTCATGTAACATTACACAACATAATACTTCTCACAAGTATCTCCACCTCTGTTACACACAATACAGCTCAGATCTGATCTCCAAATCTCTTCCACTGCTTGCCTGCCTCCACTGCTCAATACCTGCTCAAGAACTGATGAGAATAGCTTCCCAAACTCGATTTTCACCTGCAAAATAGCCACTCACTCTTTGTGGACGTGAGAAAAGGCTAAAATGTGGGCCAAATACGTGAGCAAACTCATTGGCATACTCAATCCCTTGATTGTGCAAGATCTGATGCACAACTATAGTCACAACTGATAGCAATCTGATTCTCTACCACTTGTCCCTATTGAACTGAACATGCACTGACATGCAATTGAGTTAACTGATGTATTCATTAGTTTTATTATGAGTTAATAACTTGTGAATTAATTAATAACTAATTCACCCAACTCATCTCTAGTCTATTTTCCAGTTAGACTAAATACAACCAGTTTAACAAAGCTAAATTGAACACAACTCCATCAACTCCACAATCAACTCCACCAAACTCAACTGATTGAGTTCTAACTGAAGTCATGCATGCAACAACTCAACTGACTCACAAGAAAAGCGTATTTCCTTCTGACAGTTGCATGTGCCACTTCTGTAGCTCAAACTGAAGTGCTCCAAGAGAATAAGATCAAGTTTATAGTCCAAATATTATTGTGAGATAATAATATTTGACTTTTCTATTTTTGACAGCCAGTCTAAAAATAGACTTTGATCACTCACACTGTGATCACTCACACTTTCATAAAAAATAGAAGTCCATCTATTTTTCCCAACTTGATCTATCATCCATAAACATAGACATGATCCATATGTCTAAAAATAGACTTGCGCCAAAAATAGCCTGCGGGCCCACTTAGTGAAGGCGACTCTTTTCACTAAGCTCCATCATCTTGTTGCAATCTCAACATGGACAATGGTCAAGAACTCAATGTCGAAGAAAGGCCTCTAACTTCTCCTACAAATCTAGCTTTGATACCATGTAGAAAATCTCCTACAAACCTGGCTCTGATACCATGTAGAAAATCTATATGTAGGTTAACCCGATAATGCAATATAAATCAAAGTAGAATACTATAACCTACTTCTACTATCAATTTGCGGAAGCTTAAAGATCGAGCTGAACAATATAACCAAAAGAAGAAGAATCAATGCACAATACACATGAAACTACTTGGGGAAAGCCTCAGATAAAAACCCCACACTATTGTATTATCATACATGTGGAAATACACAGGAATTATACAAAGCCTTAGCTCTCATAGCTAGCCAACTCTCAGTACAATCCTCACAGATGCTCACAGGAAATCTTGGCTTCTCTCCAACCTTCCTCCCTTCCCTCCAAGCTCCTATTTCCTTGCGTTGTTCCTTGTGGATGATTCTCTTGTTACCAAGTGGAACACTCTGATCTCACACACTGTCAAAACTACGCAATCCTCAAGGAATGATGCCTTGACTGCATGCATGAGTTTTCTTCATAAGAAAACACATGTAGCTGATAGTACATTGTCCTTGTATTTAATCTCAACTGGGTCTTTCTCGAAATAGACATGCATGAGTTTCTGATGAGGGAATCTTCAGTTAACTGGAGTACACTAGTTGAGTGCATGCATGCATTAACTAACTGTTAAATCTCTATTAGTTCCTCAAACAGTTTGGAAGTAATTTAACTGGACTTAACTCAATCAACTGAGTTAACTAATTACAACTCGAATAGAACTCAATCTTATCTCCTTAATTTAAGGGATAACTCTTGCATGACTTCAGAAAGACTTCTAACTTGAATTTATCCAACTAATTAATTCAAAATGACTTAATTAATCATTTCCAAGTAGCTATTAAGAATAAATTTGATTTTAATTCAAAATTTAATTCAAGGACAAATTAAATTGGAATATTCTTGTTGTCATATTTCAACACTCCCTCTCAACAAGAAATGGATTATCTGCCACCTTGATCCTATCTCTATTGAACTCGAATTTACACTTTGACAATGCCTTTGTCAAAATTTCAACATCTTGCTCCTCTGTCGAAATATACTGCAACAACATGATCATCCTCGCTACACAGTCTCTGAGATGATGATATCGGATGTCGATGTGCGTGGACCTATCATGAAATACTAGATTCTCATAGAGTTTGATACAACTTTGATTATCACAATAGATCATAGTTGGATCCATCTTCTAATCAAACAAACTAACTAGGATTTTCCGCACCTATATGGCCTCACATGTTGCCTGACTTGCAGCCATTTATTCTGCCTCTGCTGAGTTGAGTGCAACCAACCTCTGTTTCCTGTTGTACCAAGAAACTGCTCCTGACCCAAGGTTGAAAATCCCTCCAGATGTGCTCTTCCGATCTAATGAACTCCCTTCCCAATCTGCATCAGTGAAGCCCTATAGCTTCACTCCCTCTATCCGTTTGTACCATAATCCATACTGAGATGTGCCTTTGAGGTATCTCAATACATGTTTTTCCACCTTCCAAAACATCTTGGTAGGTTGAACCATCGTTTGACTCATCTGGTTCAATACATAGCACAAATCTAGTCGTGTGTTCACTAAGTACATCAGTGAACCCACAAGCTAGCTATACATAGTAGCTTCCACTACTTCCCCTGAAGTAGCATCCTCCTTCCTCCAGTTACCTGCTAAAGGAGTCTGCATGGGCTTGCACTTCTCCATGTGGAATCTCCTGAGTATCTTGTTGGCATACTTGCCCTGAGACACAAACAACTCCCCATCCTTCTGCCACACTTCCATGCTAAGGAAGTAATGCATGAGACCCATGTCTTTCATCTCGAATTCTCTTGCAAGGTCCTCTTTGCAAGACACGATCAACTGATCATCACCAGTCAATATGATATCATCAACATAAAGTATGATGATCAACAACTTACCTTTCACCATGATGTGGTACAGGTTCGCATCCGCTTCACTCTTTGTGAAGCCCAACCCGGTGAAGTAGTTGTCTATCCTGGTGTACCAAGCACGAGGTGCTTGCTTTAGCCCGTACAACACTCTCTTGAGTCGGCACACATGTGACTCACGATCGAAGGTCTCAAAACCTTTTGGCTACTCTATTTACACCTCTTCCTCAATCTCGCCATTGAGGAATGCAATCTTCACATCCATCTAATGGATCTTCCAACCCAACTATGCTGATAGTGCCAACATAGATCTGATAGATGAGTACCTTGCGACATGAGACAAAGTCTCATCATAGTCAATCCCCTCAACCTGTGAAAAGCCACAGGCAACAAATCTTGCCTTATGCTTCTCCACACTACCATCAGCAGCTTGTTTTACCTTGTAAATCCAACGGGAACTCATAGCTGATTTGTTCTCTGGTCTCGGATTCACATCCCAAACACTGTTACGAACTATGGAGTCATACTCCTCCACCATAGCATCAACCCAAATCAGCTGATGCACTACTTCCTCAAAGGAAGATGGCTCGATCTCAACACATTCTTCCTCCTCTATCTGCGCTAAGAAGATGACGCTCCCACATTCTCTCTCGCATCCTCCAACAATCTGTCAGCTTCTCTTATGCGCTTCCATCCATCTCTGGAAGACTTTGCTTGAGTGGATGTCTCCACAGTTGGAACCTCTGCATGCATCTTATCTGCATCAATCTGAGACTCCTCCTCCTTAGGAATCAACAATTCCTCCATAGGCTATAGTTGGAGCTCCCTCTCAAGGGAAACTCACATGGCCTTCTTCTCATCAAACTTGAGATCTCTACGAACCACTATCCTCTGACTAGTAGGCAAGTACACTCGATAGTTGTGAGGTGTATCAGTGTACCCCACAAGTATCCCCAACTCTGTTGTCGGCTCAAGCTTCTTCTATGCATCCTTTGTCACATGGAAATATACCGACGAGCCAAAGATCCTGAAGTGACCCACATCTAGTCTCTTACGAGAGAAAGCTTCCTCTGGTGTCTTCATCCCAAGTATACAATGCGGGCTTCTATTATGAAAATAGATTGCTGTGTTGCATGCCTCAACCCACAAGTGAAGTGGTAGGCCTTGGTCATGCAACATTGCCCGTGTTTCCCCTGCAATAGTTATGTTCTTCCTCTCAACCATCCCATTCTATTGTGGGTTATGAGGTGCCGTCAACTCTTGTTTAATTCCTTCCACTACACAGAAGTCCTTAAAATATTGAGAGACATATTCTCTACCGTTGTCGCTTCTCAACGCCTTGATATTCTTCCCTGACTCTTTCTCCGCCAAAGCTTTGAACTCACAAAACTTTGTGAAGGTTTGGTCCTTCTTTTGCATGAAATAAATCCAGCATTTACGAGAATAGTCATAAATGAAAATCACATAATACCTTTGCTTTGCTGTGGATGCCATCGAGAATGGTCCACACACATCAGTATGAACTCACTCTAAGATAGCCTCTACTTGACTATCTCGATCATGAAAGGAAGGCTTGGTGTACTTTCCAAAGGTACAACCTTTGCATGTATCAACTTGCTCAAGTTTACCTTTAGGAAGTCCTATAGATATTTGTTGCATTATCTTCAAAGCCCCATGATGCAAATGGCCCAATCGCCTGTGCCACAACTCACCAATGTCTTGGCTTTGCAACAATTCTACTTTCGTACTCAATGCTGCACAATCATATACCTCTAGTTTATAGAGATTATTCGCCTGACTCCCTATCCTCTGGTCTAATCCATGGCTATGTGTCTTAGGAACACCTTTCCTTTACTGAAGACAACATCGTAACCTTTGTCCTCCAACATCACAATTGATACCAAGTTCTTCTTCAGTCCAAGAACATACATCACATCTTTCAAGGTGAGAGGAGCTCCATGCTCCCTCTAAAAAGCAACCGTTCCCACTCCTGAAACACTATACCTTCCATCGTTACCCTTCTCTATGCGCATCTTGAGGTCTTTCTCCTCCAAGGAACTAAATAAACTTTTATCACCGGTCATGTGGAATGAGGCTCCACTGTCAAGATACTAGACACAACCCATCATCAATGACACCATGCATGCGATGAAGGTAAAGTCCATTTCAAACTAAGACTCTAATGCCTCACCTTCCAATCCTTTTGAGGAATCCTTCTTGGACTCCTTCGATGGGAAATTAGTAACATAATGTCCCATTTCATGACAATTAAAGCATATCACTTTAGAAATGTCACCCTTCTTCCCTCCATGAGAAGAATTTGATTTGAAATGGGAAGCCTTCCCCTTCCCTTCCCTTGCCTTACTTGCTAAGGCTAGATTTCTTCATCATCATTCTTGGATGAAGAACCATCTCGTGTGCTCCTCCTAATCTCCTCCTGTATGAGATCTAACCACAGTCGTTCCCAACTCGGTAGATTCTCCCTTCCATTCACAGATTCTTGGTAGCTATTCCAACTCTTTGGAAGGCCAAGGAGAGTGAGGTTCACCATATCATCATCGACAGTAATTATTCCCATACTGCCAAGCTCATCTTTGTAGGGGGTGAGCTTGTTCAGATATGTGGATATAGTATCGCCCTTCTCCATCTTGATTCTTCGAAGCTTATCCTTGAGCGCCAATTTCCTCTGGTCGCTATTGTTCTGGTAGAGGTCCTTCAATGTGTTCCACATTGAAAATGGAGTATCCTTCCCATGGAGACTCGAGACAATAAGGTCTTGAACTCCCTCAAGGATGTTCTGTCTCACCTTCGCCACACACTTCTTCCACTCAGCCAACTCTTGTGCATTAGTTGAAGCTGGCTTTGGGATTTCTTGATCAATGAATTCCTTCAAGCCATTGTCTTCTAATACAACATCCATTCTATCTTTCCATGCTATGTAATTCGAGCTACCTTCCAAGGCATACTCGAATCTCAAGCCATAGAACGCTATTGGCCAACCTTGAAGTATGATATGAATTCGATTTGCACCTGCAACCCTGAACTTCAAAATTCAAATTCTCTTCTCAGTATAATGTTCACAGCTCCAATACCATGTAGAATTTCCTACAAATCTAGCTCTGATACCATGTAGAAAATCTCCTACAAACCTGGCTCTGATACAATGTAGAAAATATGTATGTAGGTTAACTCGATAATGTAATATAAATCAAAGCAGTATACTATAACCTACTTCTACTATCAATTTGTAGAAGCTTAAAAATCGAGCTGAACAATATAACCAGAAGAAGAACAATCAATGCACAATACACATGAAAATACTTTGGGGAAAACCTCAGATAAAACCCCACACTATTGCATTATCATACAGGTGGAAATACATAGGAATTATACAAAACCTTAGCTCTCACAGCTAGCCAGCTCTTAGTACAATCCTCACAGATGCTCACAGGCAATCTTGGCTTCTCTCTATCCTTCCTCTCTACCCTTCAAGCTCCTATTTCCTTGCTTTGTTCCTTATCGATGATTCTCCTGTTACCAAGTGGAACACGCTGATCTCACACACTGTCAAAACTACGCAATCCTCAAGGAATGATGCCTTGACTGCATGCATGAGTTTTCTTTATAAGAAAACACATGCAACTGATATTACACTATCCTTGTCTTTAATCTCAACTGGGTCTTTCTTAGGATAGACATGCATGAGTTTCTGATGACAGAATCTTCAGTTAACTGGAGTACACTAGTTGAGTGCATGCATGCATCAACTAACTGTTAACTCTCTATTAGTTCCTCAAACAGTTTGGAACTAATTTAACTGGACTTAACTCAGTAAACTGAGTTAACTAATTACAACTCAAGTATAACTCAATCTTATCTCCTTAATTTAAGGGATAACTCTTGCATGACTTCAGAAAGACTTCTAACTTGAATTTCTCCAACTAATTAATTCAAAATGACTTAATTAATCATTTCCAAGTAGTTGTTAAGACTATATTTGATTTTAATTCAAAATTTAATTCAAGGAAAAATTAAATTGGAATATTCTTGTTTCCATATTTCAACATTGTGGCATGCATGCATGTGGAGGTGAGTCAGACATACCTAATGATTCACCGGTTTTGTATCCCCTGGGACTTACACTCATATCTAAATCTAAAACTAAAACGACAATCACTTCTTTGGTCGGAGAAAATCCATTAGTTGAATTCGCACTTGCTGAAGCATATTTCACTAATTACTTTAAAAGACCTCCAATTTTCTCTCACCTACAACATCATGACCAAATAAATAAACACGATATCTACGAGACTGAGACTAGGCTACAAGAATGTTGACATTACTTCTAAGTGTTTATGGTGCTTTGTGTTCTGATCCTACCTCCCATTGATCTCTCATGCCCATATGACAGAAAATTATATTGGGGGATATTGGGCTTTTTCCTCCTACAAACCCATCCCCATTGGAGAATGATAAATTAATCCCACTGGACAATGGTCAAGAACTCGACGTCAAAGAAAGGCCTCTGACATCTTGAAGAAGAATATAGTTTTGAAGAAGTGGAGTCACTTAATTAGACATTACCTAGTATTCATATCCCTATATTCCTATAATCAGATACTTATGAATTCTTATCTCAACCCACCAGAGGGAGGTGGTTAGGTATCTTTCTCCCTCTCCATGAAACTTGTCCAAAATGAGCTTCGAGTAATCATGTTCAATAGGTTCCAATCCCTACCGGCCTATCGCCTCCAACAACCAACTCGTGAGGTAGCCAAATTTCTAGTGACTACTGGTTTGCATGATTATTACTATTACTTGGACAAAGAGCTTCCATCCAAGGTCTCCTTCCCCGTCCCAACTCAGAGATTGAATGGATTGGACTTTATATACTCTCCCAATCATTGCGCAATCATCTCACTTTTGTTCCTCCTATATCCATACACAATGTGCCTTCCATTCGCTATACATGTCTCGCTTTCATTCCTTCTGCATCATTATCATTGTTCCCTATTGCTGTGAAGCTCTTGAAAGTCCATTGTTTGCAGATTTATTCATGGGTATTCCTTTTCTGATACAGAGCTCAACACATGATCTGCCTACAGCACATGATGGCATCTTCTAGCCGCATGACATCCACTAAAGTTCCTGCAACACTTACTAAACTTCATGTTAAGCCTACAATTAAGCCTTGACATTTGAATTCTAAGTGTTAGGGTCACTTTATGGTAGATTGCCAATGTCAAGGGACAATCAGTTGTTCCCTGATCTCAAATTCTCTTAATGGTGCCAAGGCGGTGAACCCTAAGAAATGGACAAGGAGCAGGGACACTTTATTTAGCTGCAAAAATGGCTCACTAACTTGCTAAGTCAAGAAGGTGCATAGGGGCAGTTCCATAGTCGATCGAACACAAGGAACAACAAGACCGAGATAAGCATGACCTATTGAGCCAATCTGTTTTAAGTCACTTCATTCTATCATCTTTCATGGAGAGTGACCATAGCTAGGGCGCACACACAGGGAAGGGAAATAGAAAACACTTGGCCACGAATTGCAGGGTTCTGGAGACACATAAGAGGGAACAATAGAGCGCATATGAACATATGTGACATTGCTTAAGGCAATGATTTTACACAGGTAAACAAATAAAGACAAATAAGATCATGCATTAATATTTAATAATATATATTAAATACGTGTTGGTTTGTATTATTATTGTTAACACATTTCACTTAGCTAAATGTCATGTGTGTAACTTTCTTTACTCTTATGATATAGTACAATGCAGAAGATTTGTCCTCTATATTGTTGTGTAGGAAGTTCTTCCGTGTGCTCCGTGTTTTTGAACTATAACTGATTTCACTGGTATGTCTCACTTTATGTATAAGAATTTTGTACCTTGAATTCTTTAGGTATCATGTTAATTGTCTACTAGGTGTTTAAATTCTATTATGTGGGATTATGTCGTAGTTGACAGATCCTAAAATTTGGGTGCTCTGTGTTTTTGAACTATAACTGATTTTACTGGTATGTCTCACTTTATGTATAAGCATTTTTTACCTTGAATTCTTTAGGTATCATGTTAATCGCCTACTAGGTGTTTAAATTCTATTGTGTGGGATTATGTCTTAGTTGATAGATCCTAAAATTCAGGTAATTCTGGATACATTGTTGCATCAAGGTGTTATCCCTCAAAGTTATCCTCCCTTTTGATTTTAAATAACCTTTATTTTGAATTGCACCAAATTTCAATGCAATAGTGATGTAATGATAGGCCCTTTGACTATCCTGATTATCTATCTTGTTTTCTTTGGTAAGATTTTGTTTCAAGGATGTCTAATGCCTAAATATGCAAAATGAATGTGGTGCCTATGATTTTATCTTGTTAAGGGCTGAATAGAATGATTATGTTAGCATCCTGTTAAGAGCTTATGTTGTGATGTTGTTATCAGACTCAGTGCACATCTTAATTTTGAACTGTGTGCAGTTGTTGTGAATTCTCAAATGTTTTTCGCATGGAGTTAATTATTATGTATGTTAAACCATAAATTATCCCACCACTTTACCAACTACTTACTCAGCAAACATTTCATGTTGGCATTTCTAGTTGTCATTTCTTTTGAGTGATGAATTTGAGAATAACAAATCTTTCTAGCCCAACCAACTCTGTAGAGTTCACTTTACAATGCCTTTCCTTTTATATCTTAACCCAGGTCACATAACATATACATGTTAAATATACTCAATTTGAAAGCTCTTGGAAGGCATCTTTGTATTTTACGAGCAATTTTATGCTTGTTTTATGAACCTTGTATAAGCAGGCCATGGTTATACCCTATATAAGGACCCTAAAAGGAAATTATTCTACCCATACAACATTTTTCATTGTTGTACATTAGATAGAGCTACGAGTAGCAACTCCTCTAGTAACCAACTCATTCAGAAACCTATGCATAATCAAGATTTCAAACTACTAGAACTGTACTTTTTAAAAACCATTGTTGAACTCCCTAATCAAGAGATATTACTAATTCAAAAAAGGTAAAATATCAATACTTTTTCCTTCTAACTCCTGTAAACAGAGAGAACGTAAGTACCAACTGGCATTTCTTGTTGAAATACCTCCAAAGAATCAGTTAAGAAAGCAGATGTGGACCCTTCCATATTTTCTAATGTTTTCTCAAAGTAGAATTGAACAACCTTAATAAGCGAAAGAAGAAAATGCGTTATTTATTATTAGTATTTAATAATAAATCTTGATGAGAATTTATTATGAATAAACATATGTCCAATTGGGAAAGGTGGAAGCAACAAAATGATATGCAAAATATTTTGCTAAATATAACAAATTAATTTTAACCCACAAAATGTTGCATTAGGCGTCAATCCTTCTTTCTATCTTGTTTTACAACCACTGCCAATCCTTCATATTATAGTTAGCAGGGTTATCTCCAAACACAGGTATTTCATTCCTAAGTCAAAGGGTGAAGCCTGAAAGGGTAGAATGGTTCCTATAGCATGTTGTGTTGAAAAGTGTAACTAGGTTTGGTCTTCATAATGACATATGTAATTGCAATTTTCTATAATTGATAAAAGAAGAAAAATAAAATTATTATTGTAATTCTTGTCTCATGGGTTTCACGAGAAAGGAATTTTATTTTTAGTAATGACCCCCATTGTGAGCCTTTAGGTTTTGTCATCTAGTCATAAAAGTCAAATTGAGTCAATGTCATGTATGAAGGATCCTTCTTGGGCATGTTACATTTTGTATGTGTCATTAAAATAACTACAAAATCCGTCCAAGACAAGAACAAGACCTCTCCTTCAATTCAACTCAAGATGAAAGTAAGAAAATCTCGAAAAGGCATGTTGGCCTTGTATCCAAGTCATTTTGGCTAAATTGCATGGGAAAAATAATATTTATAGGTAGCTCAACTTTCATTCTAGGCATTGAATTCAGTCTTGCATCTGAAATACACCAAAAGGTACAAAAATGAGAGATAGAAGCCTCTCGTCCAGTGCAAGAAGAAGGAGAATAATTCAAGCTTTTTTGGCACTATTTTGGTTACATTTTACTCCCATGTGTGGCATGTATTAAGGGTTTTGTAGTAGGGTTTTCTTAGTCAGAAAAGGAGCCAAGAAAAGGATCTTTATATTAGCATACATCATAGCCGAGGTCATAAGATTGAGTCTCCTAGTCAAGCGAAGAAGGAAGATATCTCCAAACAACTCACACGTGAGAATTAGATAAGCCGAGAGTTGTATTCTGTGGATGAGACCGAAATTGCAGAAGTGCAGACAATTTGACTTGCATTGACCATAGAAGGAGGAAAGAGAAACAAGTTTGTTTCAAGAAGGACTTCATCAAGGAAGGTGCGTGACTTGGTCTTGGAGTGGAAAATAAGTCAAGGGTATTGGTCTTGGTATTCGTTAATTGGAATCTCTATAAGAAGAGGAAATTGTTCAGTTTTTTCCTCTCAAGTGGGAGCAGTTTTAGCCCTAGCTTATAGCCTATATTATGTGCCTCTTGTCTCTTTATGGTTCACGCATTGGTAGTTGTTGTTGGGTTTTGTTATATTCTTTCCACGACTAGCCTCCCTAGTTAACCGGGGAGTTAGAGGGGGGTGGGGGAGCCCCCCCTTCATTGTGTCGATTGTGTAGCTTGGGGGTCACAAGGGGTTTGAGGGGGGTAGGTAGCCCCTCTCTATGGGGTCCAGGGAAGTGCCTCGAGGAAATTGTTTTTGGACCCTATATTAGGTGGGGCGAACCTACCTATGGTTTTGTGCATGGTTTTTGCACATGGTTTTGGACGCGATGGTTTTCGGTCCATGGTATTGGATGCTTTGACATGTATATATATGTATTGTGACATTGAAAGGAACATAATGAAAAATCAATCTGGTAGCCCTGGTTTTGGGATCCATGGGAAAACCTTTATGTATATGTGTTTTATGTGTTATGCTCTCGCATTGTTTATTTTCTATGTTTTAGAATTCGTATGCCGGTAATTTTTGTACAGGGTTAAAACCTACATTTGGTATCAGAGTTGTTTTGGCTTCAAGGGGATGCCTTTGTTGCTGAGGGATTTTGCTTGGGCTTGTGGTAGACCCTCTTCAGTGGGAGATCTGCGAGATCGATTCTGGTGGTGAAAGAATATGGTGAGCAGTGGAAAGATAGAGATAAAGAAATTTAATGGTTAGAGTTTTGAGTTATGGAAACTCAAGATGGAGGGTCTATTGGTAGATAAAGATCAGTGGATCACAATAGATCTAGGTACTAAACCAATGAGAGTATCCGATGAAGAATGGAAGAAGTTGGATCGGAAGGCAAAGAACATAATACGATTGTGTGTTTCATATTAAGTATTGTTGAATGTATGGGATTTTAATGGACCGCGTAGGAAGACCGATTGGCGGAGCTCTGGCGATGGAGGGAACGGCGCTAGGGTTTCGGTGAGGCCCCTGATGCACTCTGACGGCAGGGCAGGTTAGACCCCTGTCAGGGCACAGACGATCGCTGGCAAGGAGGAACCAAGTGGGGGCAGGGGGACATATACAACGGGTTACCACTGCTAACTTTCTTTAATCTGAAAGGAAATCCGCGGAGAACCCACGGGAGGGAGTTTTGAGCGGAAATAATGGCAACGGAGAATGGGGGGGGAGAGATCCCCTCCTACAAAGAAGTAATAACAGGAGAAGCTCGAAAGGAACGACAGAACGGGGACGGACGGAAGAACGAAGGAGAATCCTCTGCTGCGGGAGCTCAAAGAAGAACTGGCATACCAAGCAAATGTCTCCCAAGGGCGACGACCAGACCCAGGTTTGTTATTCCATCAAACTCACTAGAAGATTATAGAAGCTATATGAAAGATTATGCTTTGATTTGTAAGTTCATAGGATACTGGCCGAATGAGAGAAACCTCATAAGATGGATACAGCAGAAATGGAAACCAAAAGGACATGTAGATGTCAAGCTGGGGGCAAAAGGTTTCTTCACAGTCATCTTCTCAAATCTAGAGGACAAGAATAAGGTCTTTGAGGAGCAGCCTCACTTCATGAATAATGCGGGCCTGTTCATAAGAGAATGGGTAGAATGCTATAATCCAGATAAGGAAAAATTACTAGCGGCCCCGGTGTGGATCCGTCTTTTCGGCCTCCCGTCAGAGTTCTGGAAACCAGACATCCTTCAAGGGATTGGAAACTCCATAGGATCTTTTGTGAAAGTGGCGGAATCCACTAAGAGAGGAAAATATACCACATTCGCTAGAATCTGTGTGTATATGAATATCACTGAACCCCTGCCAGATTCAATAGAACTGGAGTACCATGATGAAATATGGAACCAAACCCTGGATTATGAACACATCCCCTTCCGGTGCAGACGATGCCATGAATATGGCCACCTGCACAGAGACTGCCCCATCACGATAGCTGAAAAGGAACGAGAAGAGGAAAATGAAAGGAAGCGGAAAGGGAGAACCGAAGACAAAGAAGAAGGTGCCTTCCAAACAGTCCACAGAAGGAACAGACGAGGAAACAACCAAGGACAAAGGAGAACCCCGAGAGAAGATCAAAATAATGAAACCACAAACAAGTTTAAAGTATTGCAAGAAGAAGGACAGGAAACAGAAGTAAGCGAAGAGGAAGAAGTTGAGGAAATGGAAACAGGAGAGGAACAAGCCGATAAAGAAAAAGAGAAAAAGGGAGGAAAGCAAGGAGATGATCCAGAAGAGGTAACGCAGGAAGAAATAGGGGAAATAGGGGAAATGGAGATGGATCCACCGAAGGAAAAAGGGGATGAAGAGGAGCAGGTAATGGCAAAACTATTACAGGCATGGAAAAGAATTGATGAAAGATTCATACCAGAGGAACAAAAACAGAGGTACAAGGAGGCATTTCAAAGGTACAAGGAGAAAAGAAAAAGAAAAGGAGACACAGCAGAGAAAGAGAACCAACAACTCGACAAACAGGGCCTACAGATACTAGGAGTGGGAAGCTCTGGCAAGCCCGGGAAAAAGAGAGGAAGGAAAACATTGGGTGAAATACTCCAAGAAGTGGGAGAAGCACTGGTCAGCTCTGGAAAAGTGACCCCCTTATCGGATGTATTCACCACCCACACAAAATTGTTAAGATGATAATCACAACCTGGAATATAAGAGGCCTCAATAGCAGAGGCAAACAAAGATACCTAAAGGAGAGACTTAAAAACGAAAAGCCGAGTATTATGATTTTACAGGAAACAAAAATTAGCACTGAAAAAATGCAGGAAATTCTGAACCGAAATAAAATTAGATATGAGATAATGGGACAGGATGCCACTGGCTGTGCAGGAGGACTAGTTATTTTATGGAACCCAGATGAAGTTCTGATCAGTAACTGGATAAGCTTCCATCGAATACTAACAGGAAAAGTAAATATTCTAGGAACGAAAGAGGAGGTCTTCATATCAGGGGTATATGGACCTCATATCCCAAACGAAAAAGATAAGTTTCTCCAAAATTTAAAAGCACTTAGAAGCCTAATCTCAGGAAAACAATGGATCATCGGAGGAGATTTTAATCTTATCAAAGAGATAGGGGAAAAAAGAGGAGGAGTAAGAAGAATGGACAAAGAAGGAGAACAATTTAGAGACATGATAAGTGAACAAAAACTGATTGACATATCAACCAATAATGGAGTACACACGTGGAACAACAGAAGAGGCGGTGAGAAACAAATCGCATCACGCCTAGATAGATTCTTAATCTCAGAACAAATAATGATGAAGGATGTCTTCATTGAAGCAACCATTCTCCCAGTAACCGGTTCGGATCATTGGCCGATCAAATTAGAAATAGATCTGAAACAAAGACCAAATAAAAAGCCCTTCAGATTCGAGGCCTTCTGGCTAAGATGTGGAGATCTAAAGGAAAAATTAGAAGGCTGGTGGAAAGACAGCAGGGTGACAGGAAAGAACAAGACTCATAGGTTTCAACTAAAGCTGAAGGAAATAAAAGCTCAGATAAAGAAGTGGAATAAAGAAGAATTTGGCAACATTATGGAAGAGAAAATCAAGCTAGAAGGAAAAATGACAGAATTGCAACAATTAGATATAACAGACGGCATACAAGAGGAAAGATCCAAAGAAGAAGGCAGAATATTATCCCAGTTAGAGGAAAGAAGAAAACAGGAAGAAATACTCTGGAAGCAAAAATCAAGAGTGCAATGGCTCAGGGAGGGAGAAAGGAACACGAAATTCTTCCACAGAGCAATGGTACAACACAGACAGCGGAACAGAATCTTCTCTCTGAGAAACCAGGAGGGGAACAGAATCATCCAACATGAAGATATTGAAAACGAATTGTTAAAGCATTTTAAAACAATTTTGAAAGAACCACAAGCAGATAGAACAGAAGACATAGCCAAGATACGAAGGGAAATACCGACTATGGTAACTAGAGATCAAAACTTGGCCTTAATGCGAAGGATAACTAAAGCAGAGGTGGAAGACATTGTCAAAAATATGAAAAAGAACAAAGCCCCAGGTCCGGACGGTTTTACTGTGGAGTTTTTTCATGTGGGATGGCATTTCTTAGCTGATGAAGTCGTGGAAGTGGTGGAAGAAGCCAGAATAAACCAAAAAATCTGGCCAGGGATTAATGCAACCCTTCTGACCCTTATCCCTAAAACTCATCAGACAGAGCAGGCAGAGGGCTTCCGACCCATAGCACTCTGCAATGTCATATATAAAATCATATCCTCAGTTGTGGCTCAAAGGTTAAAATCGATACTGCCAAGTATCATCTCGCCAGAGCAAACGGGCTTTGTGGAAGGAAGGCAGATATTAGATGGGCTAGTGGTGGCCCAGGAAGTGATTCACACAATGAAGACGAAAAAAGAGAGAGGGATGCTCATCAAACTCGACCTCTCCAAAGCTTATGACAGGCTTAACTGGAAATATCTAGAAACGATCCTCAAAGCTTTCGGTTTCAGTGACAGATGGGTTAATTGGGTCATGAGTATGGTTTCATCGCCAAATTTTTCCATACTGTTGAATGGATCGCCAACACCCACTTTTAATGCCTCAAGGGGTCTGAGACAAGGAGATCCCCTATCCCCTTTCCTCTTTATCATAGCGGCTGAAGGATTAGGGCGACTCTTCAAAAAGGAACTTGAAGAGGGGAAAATTCAAGGCCTCAAGCTATGGGGAAATCAAACGACTGTAACACATCAGCAATTCGTTGATGATATAATGATCTACTGTAGAGCAATGTGGAAAGAGGTGAAAAGAATCAAAAAAATACTGGAAACATTTATGAAAGGCACAGGGATGGAAATCAACAACGAAAAATCTAGAACTTTCTTCTTCAACACCGCGGAACCGGTGGAAAATCACCTAACCCATGTTTTAGGCTATAGGAAAGGAGACCTCCCAACCAAGTACTTGGGAACAATGTTAGATTCATCCTCGAGGAAACTTGGGAATTGGAAACATATACTGGAGAAAATATCAAAACGATTGGATAACTGGACCTTTCGTACCCTAAATCTGGCAGCGCGGGTGGTGCTCCTGAAAGCCACCATCCAGGCTATCCCCATATACTCGTTATCAATAATGGCAGCCCCGAAGGGAACTTGTAATAAATTGGTTGAGATATACAGAAAATTCTTATGGGGGGGACCGAAGCAACAGAGAAAATGGGCCCTGTGCTCATGGAACAGCCTTACCCAACCAAAAGAGAAAGGAGGACTGGATCTCAAGGACCCTTGGATCTTAAATCAGGTGCTGGCGGCCAAGCTTCGGTGGAGGTGGATTCAGGGCGGGCCAGATCTCTGGAAAGAAATCTGGTCATCCAAATACAATATGCCTCGCACTCCGGAAGGAATCCTTAGAAAGCAAGAGATGCCCCGTGGCTCGGATATCTGGAATTTAACCATTCAAAACAGAGACCTAATTGACCAGCATATATTCTGGGAAATCAGAGGGGGACAGGTAGCGAAATTCTGGAACGAAGCCTGGCAACAGAGGGAAAAGCTCATACACAATCAAAATCTGGGCGACATACAGAGAGACGGAGAGACAAGTAACCTTATTACAGTGAAGGATTATTGGGCTGAAGAACAAGATGACCAGGAATGGCGAAGATGGAAATCGACAGAAGTTTGGGCAGAGAACTCCACAGAGGAACAAAGATCGAACTTCAACAAAGAAATGGATTCGAGACGGATAAAGAGAAGAGAAGGTAGAGATATCCTCCGATGGGGCACAGAAACAAAAGGAACTTTCAATATAAAAGAAGCTTATAAAATACAAACCTGGGTGGAGCAAGAGGAGGAAAACCTAAACTGGAAAAAGCTATGGAAAACAAAATGGTGGCCTAAAATAAAAATGTTTGCTTGGTTGATAGGGAGAAAACGGATATTAACCTGGGACAGAATTCAAAAACGAGGTTTCTACGGACCCTCAAGATGCTGTCTATGTAATGAAGGAGAGGAAGATCAAGAACACCTCCTCATAAGATGCCAGACCGCCCAGCTCCAATGGGAAAACACAAGAAAGCTCTTCTCGTCTACAGAAAGGAATCATCGGGATATCATCTCAACCCTGATTGAACGAGGAGAAGGAAACTTCAATAGCAAAATCGTAGGCCGGGCTTGGAGCCTAGTGGCAGGGTTTAATGTATGGAATCTGTGGAAGGAGAGGAACAGCCGTATCTTCATGGACAAAGTATCTAAGCCTGAGGATATATGGGAGACAACAGTAAAACAAGTTAGGGAATCAATCTTAGCAGAACACTGGAATGAGGAAGATTGGACAACATCAGAAACAGAGATGACAGTGTTGAGGAGACTAAACTTAGAGCAAGGGATGACCTACCAGCAAACAAAGCAACCACAAAAACACATGGCGACTCAGAGCCCTGTTAGGTTCCAAAAACCAGCGGAGGGATTTATGAAACTAAATTTCGACGGGGCTGCGAAAGGAAACCCTGGACCAGCGGGCTATGGAGGCATTTTTCGAAATGGACAGGGATCAGCAGAATGGATATACGCAGACCATGGAGGTACAATGACCAACAACGAGGCTGAGTTCATGGCAGCCTACCAAGGTATTAAAATAGCCAAAAGACTTGGTTACAGCAAGCTGGAAATTGAAGGAGACTCCACCCTAGTGGTGGAAACGATTAAAAAACTAAATCAAGGGAAGAATTGGGATAAGGTCGCCACAAGCTGGAGAAACGCAAGTATCATCCAGGATATTGCTGAACTTCTAAAGGATATTGACTACAAACTAGTGTCGCATATCAGAAGAGATGGAAATCAACCTGCAGATTGCCTGGCGAACTGGGGATGTAAAGACAACACAGAGAGCATTGACGACAGCTGGCAGACCCAGGCAGCGCTGGCAAGATGGGATGGACTTAAGCAACTGATTGATAATGACAAGAATCATGACGAATAGAGGTAATTATACTCTTGAGTGGAAAAGAAACACGCGAGACAGGCTCGCAATGACGGCAAGTCAGAAAGGCCAGGAGACAGGGGATCGCAGTACCACATCAGGAGGAATTATGGTCTTGAAGGTATGGCAAGGACGGGGCCCAAAGCAAAAATTGATTCCGCAATCAATTCGTAACAGGGGAAGGCGATGTGACAAGAAAGATGGTCAGGTATCCCGACATCCAACAACAAGAGACGAAAGAAATAAAAATCGTGGCGGAAGAGGGATAATCAGAGTTACAAAAGAAGAGCAGGCAGAGCCAGTTCGACAAAATAACAGGAGTCAGAGAGACAAAAGTGAAAAAATGAAAGAAGGGCAGGGCAACTCAGGCTTTCAGAGGGTAGATACAGCAATAGACGGCATAGGGACTAACGGTAGAGCAGAAATTGTAGTTGAGAGCTCGGAGGAAATGAACGGTGACCAGGTAAAAGGAAATAAAAGGAAATGCAGCGAACAAGGCCAGAGCAGCGTTAATCCCCCACAAGAAAAGGAAAATGTAACTCTGAAGAGCCGGACAAAGAGGGGCAGAGGAAGACCCAGAAAATCGGCAGGCATGGGGGAAGAAACTAGTCGACAGGCAAGGAGGAGACGAAGACAGCGCACAATAGATACAGCTCTGAATGAAGCAGAGCAAGCATATAATTATGACTCTCACCCGCATTTTCGAAATATAGTAGAGGCTATGGAAGTTCAGATCCTCGAAGAACCGTCGGATCCAGAAATGAATGAATGGTCGGTTCAACTTCATGACCCGGGTAATACAAGAGGAAGGCTCACCTTGTATCGCCGGGCTCTTCACATTTACTGGGTGATGAAACATCTCCTTGCCAAGGCGATGGAGAAGGTGGCGACAGAAATGGTAGAAATGGCCCAGGAAACTGCTGCGATGAAACAGGAGTCAGCCAAGCTAGAGGAGATAGTCAAGAAACAGAACACACAGCTTAAGGAAATAAAGGACATGTTGGAAGCAATGCAGTCCAGCAAAGCTGACAACGATGGTAAAAAGCATGCAGAAGTTTAAAGGTCTTGGTTCCTTCTCCCATGTTGTTTTGAACTTGTTAGTCTTTTGTAAAACTTATCTTGATGGCCCCTAGGATACATTACTCTAGGTTGTTATCTATAGTACTGAGGAGAAGTAGAATATGTGGAACAATTCAGGTAGCATCAAACTGTATAAGACGGCTAGTAATATCTTGAACTTCTGTTTATGAGTGTGAACTTATGGATCATAGAAGTCAACAGACCTGGTTTCCCTGCGGGGCAGGTTGAGACTCCTGAGTTTTGTACTTTTACTTTTTGGATGTAAATAATAAGAACTACCACAGCTTACAAAAAAAAAAAGTATTGTTGAATGTATCAGGGGAAGCTATGGCTAAGGATTTTTGGGTCAAGTTAGCGAATTTGTACCAATCTAAGTCTCTGGTGAATAAACTGTTCCTATGAAAAAAGTTGTATAACCCGAGGATGAAAGTTGGGGACTCGGCGACAGATCATATGAACACATGTAATACTGTGGTAATTCAGTTATTATCTCTTGATATTAAAATTTTAGATGAATATAAGTGCATCGGTTTTTTGTGTTCTATACCAGATTCATGGGATAGTCTGGTTATCGCAATAGGTAGCAATGCAACTACCTTGCAGTTTGATGAAATAGTATCATCCTTGCTGAAAGAGGAGATGAGACGGAAAAATAGGGAGTGCCAGAATGGTGATGCCTTGTATGTACAAGAACAACCCCAAAAACGAAACAAAAATAAGTCATCGAGTGGGAGATCTAAATCTCCAGGAAAACCTATAAAGGCGGTGTGCTGGAAATGCGGAAAGGAATGGCACTACAAAAAGTACTGTAAATATAAAGATCTTGAAAAAGAATAGGGATCTGATGATGCTCCTTCTATAGAGGAAAAAACCACCTCAGATGAAGGTGGGGATGTGTACTTGGCTTCTTCAAGTACACATGTAGATCATGAGGCATGGTTGATTCACTCCCCATAGAAAGTGGTTATGCGAGTATGAGAAATATGATGGTGGTGATGTCTTCTTGGGGAATGATACGAAGGCTAGAATCGTTGGTCATGGAAAAGTAAAGTTGAAGTTGCAAGGTGGAAGGGTTAGAACACTTCCAAGTGTTCTGCATATTCTTGCATTCGCCAAAAATCTTATTTTTGTAAGCAAGTTGGATGATGTAGGTGTAAAAATAGTGTTCGAGAAAGATACCTGCAAGATGGGGAGCATTGGTATTGATGCAGGGAGTTCGGATTGAAACTTTGTACAAGCTACAAGGTAGCACTATCATTAATGGGTGCAATAGTTCTGTGGTTGTCGAAAGTGGATCAGAAAATCTAGTGGTCTCTAGAGAAAAGACCATGCTATGGCATCAAAGGCTTGGACATATTGTAGAGAAGTGTCTTCAAATACTTCATGGTAAAGGTATGGCTAGTAGCTCTCTGGATTTTTATTTCTCTGAAAATTGTGTAGATGGAAAGTAGAATCGGGTGAGTTTCCCCTCTGGTGGTAAGGGCGAAACCAATATTAGAGCTTGTGCACAATGATGTGTTTGGACTTGTGAAGGTTCCATCACTGGGTAAGTCTGTGTACTATGTATCATTTATAGATGACTTCTCAAGGAATACATGGATATATTTCCTCAAGAATAAATCTGAAGTCTTTGACAGGTTTAAAGAATTTAAGGCTCTCGTGGAAAACCAGACAGAGATGAAGATAAAGGTATTGAGGACAGATAATGGAGGGTAGTTTTGTAGCAAGTAATTTGATGAATTTTGTAAGAAGTTTGGTATAGCACGACATAAGACTACTCCATACACATCTGAGAAAAATGGAGTTGCAAAAATAATGAACAAGACATTGATGGAAAGGGCAAGAAGCATGCTCAGTGGTGCTAGGTTAAGACAAGAATTCTGGGTAGAGGTGGTGGAAACAACATGTTACCTGGCCAACAGATCACCTTCATCAACATTGGAGGATAAGACTCCACAAGAGGTATGGACTGGTAAGAAACCCTCTCTTTCACATCTGAGGGTATTTGGATGTGATGCATATGTACATGTTCCAAAGGAGAAAAGAACAAAGTTGGATAGTAAATATGAAAAGTGCATCTTTATTGGGTATAAGGATGGTTTAAAGGGTTATAAACTTTGGAACCCAGTAACAAGGAAGGTTGTGTACAGTTGAGATGTGGTGTTCAGAGAGGTGAAAAATGCTATTAAACATGAAGTCCCATCAAAGGAACCTAAGAAGATAGAGTTTGAGCTAAAGGAGGAAGAATCAGACCCTATAGCAAAAGAGGAATCATAAGATAAAGACCCACAAACTCTAGTTGTGAGAAGATCAGTTCGAGAAAGAATGTAGTTAGAAAGGTATAGTCCATCTACTTTCTTTTCAAATTTTTCTCTATCTATTACTGATGAGTATCCTAGAATTGTGAAGGAAGTAGTATATTCAGAGGATGGAAAACTCTGGAAAGAGGCCATGGTTGGTGAAATGGCATATCTGCACAAAAATGAGGCTTGGGATCTGGTGGAGTTGCCGGTTGGAAGGAAACCCATTGGCAACAAATGGGTGTTCAAGAAGAAGAAATATGCAGAAGGAAAGGTGGAGAAATACAAAGCTCAATTGGTAGCAAAAGGTTATTCCCAAGTGTCGGGAATTGATCTTGGTGATATGTTTTCTCCTGTTTCCAAGGTAGCTTCTATTAGATTACTTTTATCTATTGTTGTTTCTTTTGATTTTGAAGTAGAACAAATGGATGTGAAAACAACATTTCTCCTTAGGGATCTCGAAGAGGAGATCTACATGAAGCAACCTGAAGACTTTGCGGTGAAGGGTAAGAAAGTTTTGGTATGCAAGTTAAAGAAGTCTCTATATGGGATAAAACAGTCACCAAGGATGTGGTATCAGAAATTTGATACATTTATACGGGGACTTGGTTTCACGAGAAGCAAAGAAAATCACTGTGTGTATTTTAAATTAATCTGTGACCGTGTTATTTATCTGGTGTTGTATGTGGGTGACATGTTGCTGGTTGGAAATGACAAAGCAATTATCCAGGATTTGAAGACCCAATTTTCCTCCAAATTCGATATGAAAGATATTGGTGCTGCAAATTATAGTTTGGGCATGGAAATTAAAAGAGATCAGGCAAAGAGGAAGCTCTGATTAAACTAGAGGAAGTATGTCGAGACAATATTGCAGAGGTTTAATATATAGGATAGTAAACCGGTGAAGGTTCCTATTCCTGTAGGTGCAAAGTTATCTGTTGAACAGTGTCCCAAGACACAAGAAGAGGAAGAGGACATGTCCCATGTTCCATATGCAAGTACAGTCGGTAGCCTGATGTATGCGATGGTCTGTACTATACCATACATTGCACATGCAGTGGGAGAATTGAGCAGGTTTATGTCAAAACTAGGGAAGGAGCATTGAAGAACAGTGAAACAGGTTTTTAGGTATTTGCATGGCATTAGTGATTATGGTTTGTGTTACCAAGGAAGGCCAGGATTGGATAGAGTTTTGGATATTCGTGGCTTTGTTGATGCAGACTAGGTGTTGGGTTGTGTTATATTCTTTCCACCACTAGTCCATGTAGTTAACCAGGGGGTTAGAAGGGGAGCAAAGGCCCCCCTTCGTTGCGCCGATTGCGTAGTGGGGGGAGTCACAAGGGGTTTGAGGGGTGCAGGTAACCCCACTCTATGGGGCCTAGGGCAGAACCCAGATAATTTTGTTTTTGGACCCCATATTAGGTTGGGCGGACCTACCTATGGTTTTGTGCATAATTTTTCACACATGGTTTTGGATGCGATGGTTTTCGGTCCATGGTATTGGATGATTTAGCATGTATAAATATGTATTGTAACATTGAAAGGAACATAATGAAAAATCAAGCTGATAGTCCCGGTTTTGGAATCCAGGGGAAAATATCTGTGTATATGTGTTTTATGTGTTATGCTCTCACATTGTTTATTTTCTGTGTTTTAGAATTCGTATGCAGGTAATTTTTGTACGGGGTTAAAACTTACATTTGGTATCAGAGTTGTTTTGGCTTCAAGGGGATGCCTTTGTTTCTTAGGGGTTTCGCTCGGGCCTATGGTAGACCCTATTCAGTGGGAGATTTGCAAGATTGATTCTGGTGGTGAAAGAAAATGGTGAGCAGTGGAAAGATAGAGATCGAGAAATTTAATGGTTAGAGTTTTGAGTTATGGAAACTCAAGATGGAGGATCTATTGGTGAATAAAGATTAGTGGATTGCGGTAGATCTTGGTACTAAACCAACGGGAGTGTTTGATGAAGAATGGAAGAAGTTATATCGGAAGGAAAAGAGCACAATATGATTGTGTGTCTCATATTAAATATTGTTGAATGTATCAGGGGGAGCTACGACTAAGGCTTTGTGGGACAAGTTAGGGACTTTGTACCAATCTAAGTCTCTAGTGAATAAACTGTTCCTACCAAAAAAGTTGTATAACCTGAGGATGAAAGATGGAGACTCAGTGACAGATCATATGAATGCATTTAATACTGTGGTAAGTCAATTAGTATCTATTGATATTAAAATTTCAGATGAAGATAAGTGCATCAGTTTGTTGTGTTCTCTACCAGATTCATGGGATAGTATGGTTATTGAAATAGGTGGCAATACAACTACCTTGCAGTTTGATGAAATAGTCTCATCCTTGCTGACGGAGGAGATGAGATGGAAAAATATGGAGAGCCAGAATGGTGACGCCTTGTTTGTACGAGGATGGTCCCAGAACAGAAACAAAAATAAGTCATCAAGTGGGAGATCTAAATCTAGAGGGATATCTAAATCTCCAGGAAAACTTGTAAAGGTGGTGTGCTGGAAATGTAGAAAGGAAGGGAACTACAAAAGGGACTGTAAATCTAAAGCTCCTAATAAAGGAAAGGGATCTGATGATGCTCCTTTTGTAGAGGCGAAAACCACCTCAGATGAAGGTGGGGATGTGTACTTGGCTTCTTTAAGTACACATGTAGATCATGAGGCATGGTTGATTGACTCAAGTGCATCCTTTCACTTCACTCCCCATAGATATTGGTTCTGCGAGTATGAGAAATTGATGGTGGTGATGTCTTCTTGGGGGATGACAAGAAGGCTAGAATCGTTGGTTGCGGAAAAGTAAAGCTGAAGTTGCATGGTGAAGGGTTAGAACACTTTTGGGTGTTTTGCATATTCCTACATCATCCAAAAATCTGATTTCTGTAAGCAAGCTAGATGATGCAGGTGTAAAAATAGTGTTCGAGAAGGATACCTACAAGATGGTTCGGGGGCACTGGTATTGATGCAGGGAGTTCGAATTAGAACTCTGTACAAGCTGCAAGGTAGCACTGTTGTTGATGGGTGCAACAGTTCTATGGTTCCTGAAAGTGGAGCAAAAAATCTAGTGGTCTCTGGAGAGAAGACCATGTTGTGGCATCAAAGGCTTGGACATATTGGAGACAATGGCCTTCAAATACTTCATGGTAAAGGTATGGTAAAATGTATGAGTAATAGCTCTCTGGATTTTTATTTCTGTGAAAATTGTGTATACGGAAAGCAGAATCGGGTGAGTTTCCCCACTGGTGGTAAAAGGGCAAAAGATATATTATAATTTTTGCACAGTGATGTGTTTGGACCTGTGAACGTTCCATCACTGGGTAAGTCTGTGTACTATGTATCATTTATAGATGACTTCTCAATGAATACATGGATATATTTCCTTAAGAATAAATCTGAAGTCTTTGACAAGTTTAAAGAATTTAAGGCTCCGGTGGAAAACCAGACAGAGAAGAAGATAAAGGTGTTGAGGACAGATAACGGAAGAGATTTTTGCAGCAAGGAATTTGAAGAACTCTGTAAGAAGTGTGGTATAGCACGGAAAAAAACTACTCCATACACACTTGATAAAAATGGAGTTGCAGAAAGAATGAAAAAGACATTGATGGAAAAGGCAAAGAGCATGCTCAGTGGTGATGGGTTAGGACAAGAATTCTGGGCAGAGGTGGTGGAGACAACATGTTACCTGGTCAACAGATCACCTTCATCAGTGTTGGAGGGTAAGACTCCACAAGAGGTATGGATTGGTACGAAAGCCTCTCTTTCACATCTGAAGGTATTTCGATGTGATGCATATGTACATGTTCCAAAGGAGAAATGAATCAAGTTTGATAGTAAATCTGCAAAGTGCATCTTTATTAGGTATAAGGATGGTTTAAAGGGTTATAGGCTTTGGAACCAAGTAACAAGGAAGGTTGTGTACAACTGATATGTGGTCTTCAGAGAGGTGAAAGGTGTTATTAAACATGAAGTCCAACCAAGCAACCTGAGAAGATAGAGTTTGAGCTAAAGGGGGAAGAATCATACTCTATAGCAGAGGAGGAATCAGTAGATGAAGAGCCACAAACTCCGGGTGTGGGAAGATCAGTTCGAGAAAGAAGGTAGCCACAAAGGTATAGTCCATCTGCTTTCTGTTCTAATTTTGCTTTATCTATTACTGATGATGATCCCAGAACTGTGAAGGAAGCAATATATTTAGAGGATGGAAAACTCTGGAAAGAGGTTGTGGTTGATGAAATGGCATCTTTACATAAAAATGTCTGGTGGAGTTGTCGGTTGGAAGGAAACCCATTGGTAGCAAATGGGTGTTCAAGAAGAAGACAAATGTAGAAGGAAAGGTGGAGAAATACAAAGCTTGGTTGGTAGCAAAAGGTTATTCCAAGGTGCTGGAAATTGATTTTCGTTATATTTTTTCTCCTGTTGCCAAGGTAGCCTTTATTAGATTACTTTTATCTGTTGTTGCTGCTTTTGATTTCGAGATAGAACAGATGGATGTGAAGACAACATTTCTTCATGGGGATCTGGAAGAGGAGATCTACATGAAGCAACCTAAAGGCTTTGTGGTGAAGGGTGTTTGGTCAATTTAGAGTGTCCTAAATTGATATATTAATTGTCAATCCGGAAGTCGTAAACTGCTAAAGTGAGGTGCACTATATATGCAAGATAACCGATTTCTTACTTTTTGTCATTTTTGAATTTTGGTTTGTTTCTGGGTTTATCTTTTGTTGATTCCCTAATGTGAGATGGCAATTCTAAAATTCAAATATGGATATAAGTGTTCAAGGCAATGGTGACCTTTAAAATGATTTCCAAACTTCAAAAATTTCAAAAAAAAGGTTTTAAAACTTACAATGGTGAAATCAATTCCTAAGAGAAAATAAAAATGTACCAATATTCTAATTAAACCAAACAGTGAGCTAGTGACTATGAAACCCAGTATCCTTGCTGCTGTATAAAAAGAAACTGAACTCAAAGAAATTCAAAAACTACAAGCAAAGTAAACTAGATCATATTACATCAACTCATATTCTGACCCGTCACCATTCGACTTGCTCTAGCTTTAGGAGGTAATCATAAACAAATTGAGAAATCTAATATCTAATTTGCATAAAATGAAACTAATATCAAACTATGCATTCATACTTCAATCCCTCACCATTTGACTCGCTCTGGCTTTAGGAGGTAACTGAAAATGTCAAGAGCAATTCAATAACTAACTTGCAAAAAAATAAACTAATATCAAACGACGCATTCATACTTCAATCCCTCACCATTTGACTTGCTCTAGCTTTAGGAGGTAACTGAAAATGACATGAGTAATCTAATATCTATCTTGCAGAAAAGTAAATGAACAAAACTGAAAGAAATAAACAGTGCTGGAATTAGAACTAAGAAAATAAATTAGTAGAAAGACAAGATAATTTCATGTCATTAGTCATTATAAAGCTATGTGCAAATGCCCGGGCTACCTATTAGAACTTGAAACAAAGACACTGATCAGTTAACATCATTAGAAAACATAAAACTATGGACAGCAATCGACATGAATACCATAAGCAGTGCAATATATACAAGTAAACAATTATGGCATCAGGAACGTAAAGAAATAAAGCATGAAACTATACAGTAGTTGACAAAACCTTGGTGTGTACAGGGGCCCTATGCACAACCTCGGCCAATCAGAAATCAACCACGAATTGAGCTTATAAAAAGTGTCTTCCCATGTATTAAAATGCAGTCATAACATAAGGATAAAGTCATGGCACAGTGGCTCATAAACAGTCAAAATTACATTCAAAAATCTAACTAATATGTGTATGAGAACGCTTTATTTATAACAGAGGATGACACAACTACTTTCCTAAAATCTGCACTGATAAAAAGACACGTGAATAACCACGTCCAGAAATCTAGCATTATGGTAGTTGTGGAGATTAAATCCAAGGAGGGTGGCTGTTATATTCAGTTCATGGAGTAGTCCACAAGTGTTAACACGTCTCCTGAGATTTAGGAACGGCCACACAAGTCTTCACGTGGTGAAAAACAGAGTTCTGCCACCGTAAAACTCTTAGGTTGACCACCGCTTTACTATCTTTGACCACGACCTTCTATGAGGGATTCGGCTGAACCAATAGGACACGGTCCATGTCCACATCATTTGAAACTTGCCCATGTGGCCGGGTTCGCCTATAGACACCTGTAACATAGACTTCAACAAAAAGGCTGCGGAAAGTTGGGCTGGCTGCAGATAGTGACAAGATTCCGCAGCTGAATGAGCAAAAATGTAGATCAAACAGTAGTCACAAGACATAGCTAGGAAACCATTTTATATGATCTTTTTAAACTAATATTAAATGATTTGACAGCTTAGGAGGTCCAGGTAAATGGAAAAAGGCTAAAAAGGTGTATAGGGAAGATGCAAGTTTGGGACTCAACATACCCCCACTGTGAAGGCGTTACATTTCCTCATGCAACAAAATTTTTTATCATCCCCCCTTTAGTCCATGTGTTATGAAGCTTTTGCCAGTACATCCAATCCTCTTCTCTTCTTCCTTGGTGCTACTACCATCTTGGGCTTCCTTATCAAACATCTGAATTTGATATTGATTAATTCCCTACTCAACTTCCTGCACTTTTTCTTTAAGTTCTTGTTCTTTTTCTACCACAGTCCCAGATGTAACATAGTGTTATCATGAATGATTTTGTCCACTTTGCTTTGCTCCTTTAATGCTTCATTTTCTTGTTTAATGTGCCTATTTAAAACCTCCAATTCAAACACTTCTTGTTTCAATGATTAGACTTGTGCTTCTTGGCTATGTGAGGCAAAGTGGATGATGTGCTCGAGCCTGCAACTGTCTTCTCTAAGGATTCTAGATAATCATACACCTCCTGCTGATTTGGATATATTTCAGGTGTTTTCCTTGGGCTGAACTCAAAGTCTTGTTGAGGAGGAGAACTGATTTCTAACTCTGGCCGAGAAGGACTTATATCAACATCTGGAGGACTGGTTTCAATATTTGGCTGAGGATGAGGTGGGCTACGGCCAGCTGGAGGTTTCTCGGGTGTTTCCCTACCTAATTCAATGAAGTGGGGTCCTTTTACTTGTGTTTTCCTCCACTTTCCTCTAAGCCCACTGCTTCTTAAATATTGTGGGCTAGTACTCTCTTCTTCCATACTCCTTTTTCCTTTTTCTTTCTTCTTGGCTATAGCAGCTTGTTTTCGGAGATGCACTAGTCTCTCAGACAACACTTGATAGTCTTCCTCTACGAATGGTTATGGTGATTGGTAGACATCCTCTATGCTTCTTTTTCCTTTCAATTTTCTCTATTTTCTATCCTTAGTTCTTTCCTCCTTCTCTTTTTGACCAACTTCTTTAGTTTTGCTAATAGGAGAGTCTTGAATTATTGCACTTTTCTCTTTTCTCCTACTCCTTCTTGGTGTTTTTGGTGTACTGCTTTCAGGTGCCTCAGATGGCTCTTGAAAGTAGTTTCTTACTAAAAACCGTTCCCAGGTATCTTTGTTTTTCTTCAATTGGTCTTCAATTAGAATCCTCACAAGCCCATGATGATATAAATGAGGTTCTATGTCTTCTATGTTCTTTTGGACTGTTGTGCACATCTTTTTCAAGCTCAGCAATAAGAAGTAGGGCAGATTAAGGGTTTGGTTCTCTAAGAAGTTCATCAATAACCGAGTATGATACATGTACGTTTCTCCAAAATGACCTTCACAAGTAATGAACTTTTGAATGATTAACAATAAGCTGGCCCACTCTTCTTTTAATGCATGAACAAGAATTCCTTTTGTGAATACAGTTACGTCCATACCTGGGTTACGTAATATGACTCTCCATGCCTGCTCACCCAAACTCTTGTTTTTAAACTAGCGTTCACCTTCATGGGGCAGGTCTGTAGCAGCTGCTATGGATGCTTCGGTGACTGTGAACTTAAGGTCTCCAATTTCCACCACCTAGCCATTGAAGGACCTTTCAAAAGCTTTTGTTATCTCCTTATTGTGGCCCTTAAATTTTTGAATGAAACGTAGCCATTTTGCCTTCTTCAGCAAGTCTTTTACTTGAGGGTATCCTTCTAAGAACTTGGGCCCTTCCAGTTTTGCCCTTAATAACTGACCCATCCTTCCTTCTGTTTGAAATTTGACTGCGTATGAGGGGTTTAACAGAGGTAAGACGGCTAGGTTACGAGATTTATGGAGAAAAAAAACAGTGGCTGAAAATGGAAGCTGGAGAATAGGTAACGGGAGTGTTAAGGGATTGTAAGCGGAAACAGAGGATAGGCAGCTGAGGTGAGTTCATGAAATGGAGTGGAGGCGTATGTGAACGAGGTGGTAATGTAGCCGTGGCTTGAATAAAATGGCAGGGGAGTGAAATGAACCCGAAATTTTTAAATTGAACGGCTGCGTAGGAGATGTTAACACGTTTAAGAAATGGCTGCAGAAATTATGCGATGGAGAGGAGCCGTAATTAAATAGGTCACATCTCATGATTACAAGTGGGGTGTGAAAGTGCAGTCAACTATGAGTTAAACCCGAGAATTAATCATGAGACAATTTAGGGAATAAATGCATGTTTCACGGAGGAATTTCGTGAAATGGTAATGGAGCTATCGTGGTAATCATTGCATATAGTGGAGCTTTAAGGTTTAATAACTATGCAAAATTGTGCCTTTGATTGCTATTTGAAAGAAATTTTTACTCATACCTTGGAATCTTTGCCATTTGTTGTCCATTAGCCCTTAATCAACTGCTCGTTATTGATGCCTTTAGATGTTCCATGTCTTCATAATATATGCTTAGTCATACTTGCATTTTCATGATTATTGAACTAACATCTTGACTGTTAATTTGAAAAACATAGTGGTGGCTGCGGAAACTACTTTTGGCTGCGGAAACTGTTTCCAGCTGCTGAAACGGACACAGCAACCACTTGGCTGAATAAAGATAGTTAGATAATAACTAACTGAATGGAAATGGTCATGAAAGAGACTTTTATTGATGAAATGGAGTGGGATGAAATGGAGTGGAGTGGAATGAAAATGAAATGGAGTGGAATGAAAATGGAGTGAAGTGAAAATGGGAAAGAAAGAGAGTTTTTTTTTTTTTGGAAAATATAGGGTGTCAGGTGTTCCTGATTTTCACTCTATATTTTCTGTATAAGACTGCCAATCAGTGATTGGTTTTCAAGCTTATACAATTATTATTATTATTATTATTTTTAACAGAAAGGAACAAAGGCTAGGCTGGTGGTGTTATGCTCTTAACCTGCAAAATGATACCCAAATACAGAATATGCGAAGAAAAGATACCCAGAACACAGAATAGCAATGATTTTATTATTCAGAGAGTAATGTTCACTTGCCTCTTCGAGGGGGCAACCTCCAATAGAGTAGAGCTTGACTACAAAATAAGACACGATGCTCCTCGCAGGGAGTCTCTATCCTTTATATATGACTCATACATGCAATACCACAGGCCAATACCGTGGGTTTTATTAATACCATCTATCTAATACTACGGCCCATTTGCAACTAACTGTGGTTCCGTCATTAATTGCGGGTTAACCACTTACAATTATTAATATGGGCTTTATTGACTCTCGACTATGATGTGATCCCATTACATAAATAAGGGGGTTAGGGTGGGACCCTAACATCCCCTCCCCCTTAAGACTAGCCTTGTCCTCAAGGCTGAAGCTGCGGAAACTGCTAAAGAATAGTGGCTGGTTCCCAAGTTGCATCTTCCAGAGAGGTGTCTTTCCATTTGACGAGGACTTCCTTAATCATGCGGCCACGCAGTTGCTTGTCTCGTGTGTCTAGGACCTGTTCGGGTTGAAGCCAGATGGACCCTTCTTTGTCCAATTCAGGTAGACTGGTCTGAATTCTGCAATTGTTCCCAATCACTTTCTTGAGGCATGAGACATGGAAAACTGGATGGATTTTTGCAGTAGGTGGCAAGGCCAACTTGTAGGCCACGTCTCCAATGCGTTGAAGTACTTGATATGGTCCGTAGAATTTGGGAGAGAGTTTCTGACACCCCTTGTCTTTGAGTGATGTTTGCTTATATGGTTGGAGCCGTAAAAAGACCTGATCCCCTTCTTTAAATTGGCGCTCTGAGCGATGCTGGTCTACCTGTAGCTTCATGCGGTTCTGAGCTTGATGAAGATTCTCTCGAAGATGGGCGAGCATGGTTGCACGGTGTTGTAGGAGTTGATCCACTGCTTGTACTTTTGAGCATCCCTTGAGATACGAAGTAGGTGAAGGTGGGAGTTGACCATATATTGCTTCATAGGGAGTCATTTTGGTGGTGGCATGATAGTTGGTGTTATACCACCATTCAGCCAGAGGTAGCCACTGTACCCAAAGGTGTTGCTTTTCTGAAGTGAAACACCTAAGGTAGGTTTCTAGACATTTGTTGATGGCTTCGGTTTGACCATCTGTTTGCGGATGATAGGAAGTACTGAGTTTGAGTTGAGTGCCTTGTATTCTGAAGAGTTCCTGCCAAAAATTACTGGTGAAGATCGGGTCGCGGTCGGACACAATAGAAGTGGGCATGCCATGAAATTTGAAGATCTGATCCATGAAATATTGAGAAACCAAAGTTGGTGTAAATGGGTGGGGTAGGGCGCATAAATGAGCATACTTCGACAGTCGGTCCACAACCACCATGATGACTGACTTGTTCCCTGACTTTGAAAGACCTGTAATGAAATCCATAGAAACCTCCGTCCAAATTGATGCCGGAATGGGCAATGGTTGTAATGTGCCTGGTGTGTTGACGGTTTTCCCTTTGTGGCGTTGACAGACATCACATTCTGCTATGAAAGTAAGGATGTCCTTTTTCATGCCTGTCCAAAAAAATGATCTTCTGGTGCGAGCATACGTCTTCTGAAGGCCCGAACGTCCTGCAATGGGAGATGAGTGCAATTCTGCCAAAATGCGACTTTTGAGGGTGGATGTTGGTGATATTACAACTCTGTCCTTGTAGCGAAGAATATCATCCTGCCACGAGTAGCCCTTGGTGGAATTTGGATCTACCTGCAATTGAGAAATGAGTTGGGAGAGCCCGGGGTGTGAAAACCATTCCCTGCAAGCCTCTTCAATCCATTCTGGAATGGGGAGGGAAATTGCTAGCAGAGTACTTTCCTCCTCAAATTGGTGAGATAATGCATATGCTACACTATTGTCTTTCCATTTCTTGTAAATGATCTCATAATCATATCCCAGCATTTTGGCTAGCCATTTATTTTGTTGTGGGGAGGATAGGCGTTGCTCCAAAAAATATTTAAGACTGTGATGATCTGTGCAGATTTGGAAACGTCGCCCCAATAAGTAAGGTCGCCAGGTCTCGACTGCATGTAAGATGGCCATCATTTCCTTCTCGTAGGTAGATTGGCCCAGATTCCTCCCATTGAGTTGTTGGCTTGTGAAGGCCAACAGTCGTCCTTCTTGCATTAAGATCACCCCAATACCTGTACCCGAAGCATCACATTCAATGACAAAAGATTTGGTGAAGTCAGGTAGTGCTAAGACTAGAGTGGAACACATGGCATTTTTTAGAGCTTTAAAGGCCTGTTATGCTTCCTCATTCCAGAAGAATGAATTTTTCTTTAGGAGTTGGGTGAGGGGCTTCGCTATGCGACCATAGTTGCGGACAAATTTACGATAATAGCCTGTGAGACCCAAAAATCCTCTCAAGCTCTTCAAGGTCTTAGGTTGAGGCCATTACTGCATTGCCTGGATATTTTTGGGGTCCACCTTGACACCTTCACGCCCCACAATGTGGCCCAAATACTCTACTTCTGCCATGCCAAACGAACACTTGGACATCTTGACAAATAATTTATGCTTGCGGAGTACTTGCAAGAGTAGATCTACATGCTAAAGATGTGCGGCCCAAGTGCAACTATAGATGAGGATGTCATCAAAGAAGACAAGGACAAATTTCCTAAGATATGGTTTGAGAATGTGGTTCATAAGGCTGTGAAAAGTAGAGGGGGCATTACAAATACCAAATGACATGACCAGGAATTCATAATGGCCTTCATGAGTTTGGAAAGCAGTCTTGGGGATGTCGACTTCCTTCATGCGAATTTGGTGGTAGCCTGAGTGCAGATCTAGCTTAGTGAAGAATTGAGCCCCATTGAGTTCATCCAGCAAATCATCAACCACCGGGATGGGAAATTTATCTTTGACTGTCAACTTATTGAGGGCCCTGAAGTCGGGACACATCCGCCACTCCCCATCTTTCTTGAGCACCATGACCACTGGGGATGAATAAGGACTAATGCTGGGACGAATGACACCTGCTTCCAAAAGTCCCTTGATGATTTTTTCTATTTCATTCTTTTGGGTGAATGGATATCTGTATGGGCGCACATTTGGGGGTTGGGCCCCTGGAACCAAGGTGATGCTATGATCATGTTCCCCTCGCGAGGGTGGAATCTCATGAGGCTTGTCAAAGACCGGCAGATGGTTATTTAAAATCTGCATCTCAGGATGAATTGGCAGAGGCTTGGTTTCGACTGTTTGGATGGCATTAAATTGAGCTACAACTCCATGATTGCCATTTTTTAACAATTTTTCCATCCTATGCAAGCTGATGATAGAGGGGGCTCCCACCTGGAGTCCACGGAGGGTATGTGTGTAGTTGTTCTGCTTAAAACTCATATATAACTCCTGGAAATCCATTGTGATTGGCCCAAGAGTGCGGAGCCATTCAGCGCCGAGGACAATGTCGCAACCCCCCATGTGTATGGCAAAAATGTGAGTTTTCAACTGATAATCCCCCATTTGAAGTTTGACATTTTCATAGTGGCCTTCACATTTCATTGTGCCTCCATACGCAATTTGAACTTGGAAGTTAGAAACTGCTCGTACAAAACAATGCACTGCTTCTGCAACTTTTTGATGGATGAAATTATGTGTACATCCACTATCAATCAAGACTACTACAGGGCGATGTTTAATAAAACCTCTGATTTTGAGAGTTTGAGGGGAAGAAACCCCTGCCAAAGCATGCAACGAAATAACTGGTTCATCAGAGACATTGTCCTTTTGGTTGTCTTCTTCTAGTGGCTCATGTTCCTCCAGTGGTGGATCTTCCTCTGTTGAGCTATAGTCAGTGGCATCAATTTGAAAAAAATTGGGTTCCTTGCATTTATGACCTGGGAAGTATTTTTCATCACAATAGTAACATAGGCCTTGCTTTCTTCTTTCGGCCATTTCTGCAGGTGACACGTTTTGGACCTTAAATGTTTGAGTCGTGTTGTGAGCCTATGGGGGGCGACCTTTAGCGGAGAAATTTGGGCGACTATATTGGGCTGCTAATGCATGCTCCACGTTACGAGCTACCTTGCAAGCCTCCGTCCATGTGGGAGGGTGGTGCAGTAGGACTTGAGCTATGATGAATTCTTTAAGACCGCTGATAAAACATTCCGTGTAGAACGCATCTGAGAAACCCCAAGTGCGGAAGGCTAAGGCTTCAAAAGTTGTAATATATTCATCCACTGTACCAGTCTGTCGGAGCTTAGTAAGACGACCCAAAAAAGAGTCCTCCTGTTCAAAGCGGTCTTGAAGAGATTTTGTAAATTGGGTCCAAGTCCTAAAAGTTCCATTGCAACGTTGATGCCATTCCCACCATTGCCACCTTTCATTGTCCAAGTACATGCTCCCCAACATAAGCTGAGTCGCATCATCTAAGATACGATTCAGTTTGAAATACTGCTCCATTTGTGCTATCCATGCCGATGGGTGAGAACCGTCAAATTTATGCATATCCAACTTGGGAGGTCACTGACTGGGTGGTTGGTGGGTGTGCCAGACGTGAGGAGAGTGGCTAGACTCACCCTCATTGTATCCATTGCCATTATACGCCTCCTCGTGGGTTTGCTCCTTGTCCTTCGGGATGAGTTGTGCGACCTGGCTACATAGTCCATTAAGCTGAAGGCTGAGGGTGTGCATGGATTCTTCAAGTTTTTCCATCCTTTCATTGGCCATCGCTTGAGCTCTAGTTTCTACCATACACCAACTTGATGAAAATTTGGGACCGCCTGAAAAATTTCACTAATAATTAAATGGTACCACCGTGCTCAGCTTGTCGTCCTGATTATGATGGGCTAGTTCACCAATAAGCGCCCCGGAAGATCTTCTTCTTCTTCTTCTTCCTTTTTTTATTTTTTTTTTCTGAAAACTCCAAACGGAGTTTTACTCCTTCCTGATCAATACTGCAGTTGCCAATTCCTCAAAAGGTCAATGCTGCCAAAAGTCCTGCGAAAATTATACCCTGGTATAGGAACCCTTCACAACAACTCCGATCTGGTGGATCTGAGAGATCTGAATGGCCGATCGGATAGCTCTGGGCAGCAGAACAAACTACTGGTGCGGATCTAATGGATCTAATAGATCAGACTAACTGATATGCGAACTCGAGACTGCGGGACTGATTGTCTGCTGTTGTTGCACCCCTTTCCACAAGCTGATCTGGAATAGATGATGTGTGATCCCCCGATAGAAAGGGAGCTATGGTCTTGAGGAGTGTCAGGTGCTACAGATCGCAATATACATAAGGGTCCGGTAGTAGTATTCGGCCCAATGTTTCAGGGCTCTAACTAAGGAGGATCGACCGTGCCCTTAGCCGTACAACCCGACTACCTTATCGTACGGGCAAGTAATCTCTCCGAGTGCTATTCTCGGTGTACTGTAGCCACAAGACGACCGACGGTTTATCTATGGCGAGGTTTCAAGGGAGCCTAGTGGGCTTCCGATATACCCAGAGGGTACGTGGAAGACAGTCCGTGTGCGTTTCTGTCTAATGCGCTACTACTCGAAGGGGTACCCACAGGGGTTACAAGGGAGTCCAACAGACGTGACCACCTCTTGTATTTCCTGCGTGCATGCCTCCCCAAATCTGCAGGTTTATGCGCTCAACGATAGATCCTGTGGTTTAAAGACACCGGAACACATCTCTAGCCAATTTTTTTTTTGCTAAGAATTGGAGATCCCACCAGCCCTGGAAAGTGCTCTGATACCACTTGTTATGCTCTTAACCTGCAAAATGATACCCAAATACAGAATATGCGAAGAAAAGATACCCAGAACACAGAATAGCAATGATTTTATTATTCAGAGAGTAATGTTCACTTGCCTCTTCAAGGGGGCAACCTCCAATAGAGCAGAGCTCGACTACAAAATAAGACACGATTCTCCTCGCAAGGAGTCTCTATCCTTTATATATGACTCATACATGCAATACCACGGGCCAATACCATGGGTTTTATTAATACCATCTATCTAATACTACAGCCCATTTGCAACTAACTGTGGTTTCGTCATTAATTGCGGGTTAACCACTTACAATTATTAATATGGGCTTTATTGACTCTTGACTATGACGTGATCCCATTACATAAATAAGGGGGTTAGGGTGGGACCCTAACATTAAAGAGACTTTTATTGATGAAATGGAGTGGGATGAAATGGAGTGGAGTGGAATGAAAATGAAATGGAGTGGAATGAAAATGAAGTGAAGTGAAAATGGGAAAGAAAGAGAGATTTTTTTTTTGGAAAATATAGGGTGTCAAGTGTTCCTGATTTTCACTCTATATTTTTTGTATAAGACTGTCAATCAGTGATTGGTTTTCAAGCTTATACAATTATTATTATTATTATTATTTAACAAAAAAGGAACAAAGGCTAGGCTGGTGGAGAAGAAGGATTCTTATTCACCAGCCTTATTGCAGAATTCTCTTGAAACATTTTGACAAATTCCTCTTTTGAGAGTGGCTTATGATAAATCTTTAATCTGTGGCCATTCACAATAAGAGGAGTTTGAAATTCATCAATGGTCTTGATTCTTACCGCTCCATTGCTAAAGACTTTGTCAATCTCATATGGCCCAAGCCAATGGGTCTGAAATTTACCTTTGAAGTCTTTAAACTTGGAATCAAATAGTAATGCCCAATCTCCCTCTTGAAACTTTTTCTCTTTGATGTATCTATCATGCCACTTAGCTCTTTGATGTTGAACTAGATCAGTTCTTAGGATTTCTTCTTGTCTGATCTCATCCAGCTCATTCAACTGCTATATTCTGTGCTTTTGGGATTCTGATAGATCCATCCCCAACTGAACTGCCATCTTGAAAGTTTTGACTTGAAACTCAATGGGGAGCAGGACTTCTTTCCCATAAACAAGTTCATAGGGAGAATGTCATTTTGTATTCCTCCATGTAGTTCTGTAGGCCCATAAGGCTTCATGAAGCATTTCTGCCGAGACTCTTTTGTGTAGATGAACAGTTTTGGTGATGATGCTTTCAATAACTTTGTTTGTAGACTCTACTTGGCCATTTTCTTGCGGATGGTAAGGAGTAGATTTTCTGTGCTTGATTTTGTATTCTTCCATCAGCTTCTCCATCATGTTGGATGTAAATGGACTTCCCTGATCTGTCACAAATTCTCTTGGAACACCAAAGCGAGTAAAAATATCCTCATAAAGAAAACTAACAACTGAATTTTCAGTAGCAGAAAATAATGCTTTGGCTTCTACCCATTTAGTGACATAATCAGTGCATACCAATATATAATTCTTTTGTTTAGATGGTGGATTAATGGGTCCAATGAAATCTAAAGCCCATTTTTCAAAGGGTTTGATGAGTACCTATGGTTGTAATGGCATTTCATTTGAAAGAGTCGGTTTCCCTACTCTTTGGCAGCTGTCACACCTTTTGACATATTCTTTTGTATCTTTGAAGAGGGAAGGCCAATGATATCCTAAAGAAAGGATTTTATAGGCCGTCCTTTTATCAGCAAAGTGTCCACTGCATGGTTCATCATGACATGCTTTGAGGATGTCAAGCATTTCATCTTCCCTAACACATCTTCTGATCACACAATCTGGCCTTGTTTTAAACAATTCGTTAGAAATCCATGAATATTTTGAACTCTCCTGAATAATTCTTCTTCTTTCACTAGGAAATAGATGTGGAGGTAGTTTCCCTGTAACCAAATAGTTAGCAATATCTGCATATGAAGGAGTCTTAGTAGTTACTACAAATAAATATTCATCTGGAAACTTTTCCTCTACAGGAGAATCTTCTTTAGTATTTTGGATCCTAGACAAGAGATTAGCTATTGTATTTTATTTCCCTGGTCTATCCAACACAGTAATATTGAATTCTTGTAAAAGTAAGAGACATCTTGTAACTCTACCATTAGTAACAGGTTTTTTCATTAGATATCTAATCGCAGAATGATCAGTATGGACAAAAGTTTCATAGCCTGTTATATAATGTCTAAACTTATTGATTGCATGAACAACAACTAAGAACTCATTTTTTTCTTCTTTTTGAGTGCTTGGGTTTTGAAGAGATGCTTCAGAACCTTTATTGGCTTCAAGAGAATCTTCCTCAGAAATGCTTTGCTTTTGAGCATCTATAGAAGGCTTTTCTAAAACTCTACCAGATCTGAGTTGTACATCATTGAGAGGAACAATCATAGAGGTAGGAAATTGTTGTCCTTCTCCCATGTAAGAATTTTGAGGATTTTTATTATTGGGATTTGGCAATGGCTGGGAAGGTAGTTGATTTGTCTTTTGTTGGAACGGAAGAAAGAGTTGGGAATTTGGATTTTGTTGAGAAGGTTGTTGTTGTTGTGGAAATGGCAATGAAAGTTGTGGATTTTGATTTGGAAGTTGTGGAGCTTGTTTATTTTGAAAAGATGGAGGATATTGATAAAATTGAGCAAATCTCCCATAAGGATTTTGCATACCTTGTACCCATGATTGAAATGGATTTTGAGGTTGGGACCAAGGTTGTTTCCAAGGATTCCAATTTGGTGGGGGTTGAAAGTTTGTGGGGTTGTTAAACCCTTGATTTTGTTGCCCCTGCTAAGGTCTCCTTGAAACAAAGCAGAGAGACTCAATTGACTTTGGGTCTTCTTGAAAGACAACTTTGAGCCCAAGAATTGAAGGACAATCCTTGGTCTCATGGCTTTCTGAACAAATCATACATGTTTCTACAACTTTTGCATCCAAGGGGAATTCCCTTAGAGCATGTTTCTTCCTACATTTTGGACAAAAGATGGCAAAAGCTTCAACTTCTGCTTTATACTTGTTTTGTATCTTAAGGGTGTCTAGTTGCTCACTAAGGGTCCCTAAAATATCAGTTTTGAACTCATCAAGCATGTTGCCAATCTCAGTCCTACTTACTGATCCAATTGCAGATTTGTTTGCTCTAATGAGAGAAGGATCTCTAGGCCCTTTTCTAGTTTTAGATTTTCCCCTTGAGAGATGGACACATAGCTCTGCTATATCATGAAGTGGAAGTTGAGATATATCTCCTTTTCCCATCATGTTCAAAATATCCATCCATTCAACTCTAATGGCTTTCAATAGAAGGGCTTTCAAGGTTTCCTCATCTAGGTTATTCATTTTTTCTCTTTTCAGGTTGTATTGAAATCTTTCAAGTAAATCCTCCAAGTTTTCATCTTCTTTTTGCACCATTTTGAATACCTCATCCTTATGATTGGTGGGCATACAATAGTCTAGGTATCTATCCAAAAATGTTTGTTTCATATCATTCCAAGTCCTAATAGATTGAGTGACTAATCCCATGAACCATTTTAGAGCAGCTCCCTTCAATGTTGAAGGAAAAAATTTGAGTTTTTAAGAGTCTTCCATATAATCATACGTTCGGCACATGACTTCAAACTCAAATAGAAATGTTTCAGGATCTTCACTTCGCAACCCATAAAAGTTTGAGAGGACAAATGGTGAGATGTTTTTCATTGTTGTACGAGATTCCTCATCAACTATAGGAAATCAAAATGAATTATCTCCATCCCTATTTCCCCCGTTGTTACCTCTACCTCCTCCATTGTTTCCTCCTCCTCTACCTCTACCTCTACCTCCTCCAAATATGTTTACTACTTCCTCTGTCATGATAGTTTCCTCAGAGATTTCAGAGTCCTCTGGTTCTTCTACTAATGGTGAATGAGGAGGAATTTCTCCCTCTTCTTCTTCAGGTGATTCTACTTCCTCGATTACAATTTGTTTTCCTGTAGAAGTAAAGAAAGGGTCTTTTCCTAACTCAGATTCGGTGGATAGTGTGGGAGAGTCTCCTAATTCAGCTGTTGCCCCTTGAATTCCAAGAATCCTAAGGCCAGGAGTGTGAGTTGGAGAGAATGGAGGTGTATCTTGTCTATACCTTGAAGTGGATGGAGTTGTAAAAATCGAACTCCTGGCCCTAGCTATAAACCTTCCCCTAGAATCTCTTGCTCTATGCATGTCATTTTTTTATTTTTCTTCAAGTCAGGCTAATAATTCTCTTTCTGATCTTCCAGATCACTCTAGGTGCAAGAAGAGAGCATACTCAAGAAATTATTGAACCAATAATTCTCTTTTCTGATCCTCCAAGTCACACTAGGTGCAAGAGGAGAGCATACTTTGAGAAGTTATCAATTTTTACCTTCCTTGAAATTTTCTTGTTTTTTTTTTTTTTTTTTTAAGAAATTGGCTACCTAGTTTCACTTCCCCGGCAACGACGCCAAAATGTTTGGTCAATTTAGAGTGTCCTAAATTTCTATATTAATTGTCAATCCGGAAGTCGTAAACTGCTGAAGTGAGGTGCACTATATATGCAAGATAACCGATTTCTTACTTTTTGTCCTTATTGATTTTTGGTTTGTTTCTCGGTTTATCTTTTGTTGATTCCCTAATGTGAGATGGTAATTCTAAAAGTCAAGTATGGATATAAGTGTTCAAGGCAATGGTGACCTTTAAAATGATTTCCAAACTTCAAAATTTTCAAAAAAAAGTTTTAAAACTTACAATGGTGAAATCAATTCCTAAGAGAAAATAAAAATGTACCAATATTCTAATTAAACCAAACAGTGAGCTAGTGACTATGAAACCCAGTATCCTTGCTGTTGTATAAAAAGAAACTGAACTCAAAGAAATTCAAAAACTACAAGCAAAGTAAACTAAATCATATTACATCAACTCATATTCTGACCCCTCACCATTCGACTCGCTTTGGCTTTAGGAGGTAATCATAAACAAATTGAGCAATCTAATATCTAATTTGCATAAAATGAAACTAATATCAAACTACGCATTCATACTTCAATCCCTCACCATTTGACTCGCTCTGGCTTTAGGAGGTAACTAAAAATGTTGTGAGCAATTCAATAACTAACTTGCAAAAAAATAAACTAATATCAAACTACGCATTCATACTTCAATCCCTCACCATTTGACTCGCCCTGGCTTTAGGAGGTAACTGAAAATGACATGAGTAATCTAATATCTATCTTGCAGAAAAGTAAATGAACAAAAATGAAAGAAATAAACAGTGTTGGAACTAGAACTAAGAAAATAAATCAGCAGAAGGACAAGATAATTTCATGTCATTAGTTATTATAAAGCTATGTGCAAATTCCCGAGCTACCTATTAGAACCTGAAACAAAGACACTGATCAGTTAACAACATTAGAAAGTATAAAACTATGGATAGCAATCGACATGAATACCATAAGCAGTGCAATATATACAAGTAAACAATTATGGCATCAGAAACGTAAAGAAATAAAGCATGGAACTATACAATAGTTAAAAAAACCTTGGTGTGTACAGGGGCCCTCTGCACAACCTCGGCCAATCAGCAATCAACCACGAATTGAGCTTATAAACAGTGTCTTCTCATGTATTAAAATGCAGTCATAACATAAGGATAAAGTCACGGCACAGTGGGCTCGTAAACAGTCAAAATTACATTCAAAAAGCTAACTAATATGCATATGAGAACGCTTTATTTATAACAGAGGATGACACAACTACTTTCCTAAAATCTGCGCTGATAAAAAGACACGTGAATAACCACGTCCAGAAATCTAGCATTATGGTAGCCGTGGAGATTAAATCCAAGGAGGGTGGTTGTTAGATTCGGTTCATGGAGCAGTCCACAAGTGTTAACACGTCTCCTGAGATTTAGGAACGGCCACGCAAGTCTTCACATGGTGAAAAACAGAGTTCTGCCACCGTAAAACTCTTAGGTTGACCACCGCTTGACTATCTTTGACCACGGCCTTCTGTGAGGGATTCGGTTGAACCAATAGGACACGGTCCATGTCCACATCATTTGCAACTTGAACATGTGGCCGAATTCGCATGTAGACACTTGTAACATAGACTTCAATAAAAAGGCTGCGGAAAGTTGAGCTGGCTGCAGAAAGTGACAAGATTCCGCAGCTGAATGAGCAAAAATCTAGATCAAACAACAGTCACAAGACATAGTTCGGAAATCATTTTATATGCTCTTTTTAAACTAATATGCAATGATTTGACAGCTTAGGAGGTCCAGGTAAATGGAAAAAGGCTAAAAAGGTGTACAGGGAAGATGCAAGTTTGGGACTCAACAAAGGGCAAGAAATAACTGGTATGCAAGTTAAAGAAGTCTCTCTATGGGTTAAAACAGTCACCAAGGATGTGGTATCAGAAATTTGATACATTTATACGGGGACTTGGCTTCACCAGAAGCGACGTAGATCACTGTGTGTATTTTAAATTAATTGGTGATCGTGTTATTTATCTGGTCTTGTATGTGGATGATATGTTGTTGGTTGGAAATGACAAAGAAATTATCTAGGATTTGAAGACCCATTTGTCCTCCAAATTCAACATGAAAGATCTTGGTGTTGCAAACCATATTTTGGGCATGGAAATTAAAAGAGATCGGACAAAGAGGAAGCTCTAGTTAAACCAGAGGAAGTATTTCGAAACAATATTGCATAGGTTTAATATGCAAGATAGTAAACAGGTGAAGGTTCCTATTCCTATAGGTGTAAATTTATCTGCTGAATAATGTCCCAAGACACAAGAAGAGGAAGAGGACATGTCCTATGTTCCATATGCAAGTGCAGTCAGTAGCTTGATGTATGCGATGGTCTGTACTAGACCAAACATTGCACATGCAATGGGAGTAATGAGCAGGTTTATGTCAAAACCAAGGAAGGAGCATTGGACAACAATGAAGTGGGTTTTCAGGTATTTGCCTGGCACTATTGATTATGGTTTGTGCTACCAAGGAAGACCAGGATTGGACAGAGTGTTGGATATTCGTGGCTTTGTTAATGCAGACTGGGCTGGAGATCTAGATCATAGAAGATCTACAAGTGGGTATGTGTTTAACCTATTTGGAGGTGCAGTCAGTTGGATGAGTAAGAAACAATCTATAGTGACACTATCAACTACAGAGGCAGAATATATGGCAGCTACTCATGCAAGCAAGGAAGCAGTTTGGTTGCAGAGATTGTGTTCAAGTATGGGGTTAGTACAGGGAGCTATAAGGATAGACTTTCACAGCCAAAGTGACATTTTCTTGGCAAAGAACCTTGCATATCATTCAAAGACAAAGCACATTGATGTTCAGTATCACTTTATGAGGGATATGATAGAAGACAAAAAGGTATTGTTGGTAAAGGTGGACACTTTGAAGAATACTGTAGATGCATTGAAAAAATTTGTGAGCTCTAATATGTTCTCTTGGTGTAGAGAAATAATGGGGGTTGCAGGGCTGGATAAATGACTAAGCTCTCTTGTGGCCCCATGTGGAAAGAAAAAAACAAGTGGGAGAATGTTGGGTTGTGTTATATTCTTTCCACGAGTAGCCCACGTAGTTAACCGGGGGGTTAGAAGGGGGGCAGAGCCCCCCCTTCATTGCACCGATTGCATAGCAGGGGGGGTCACAGGGGGTTTGAGGGGTGCAGCTAACCCCACTCTATAGGGTCCAGGGCAGTGGCTCGAAATTTTTTGTTTTTGGACCCTATATTAGGTTGGGCAGACCTACCTATGTTTTGTGCATAATTTCCCGCACATGGTTTTGGACGCAATGGTTTTCGGTCCATGGTATTAGATGCTTCGGCATGTATAAATATGTATAGTAACATTGAAAGGAACATAACGAAAAATTAAGTTGGTAGTCCCAGTTTTGGGATCCAGGGGAAAATATCTGTTTATATGTGTTATGCTATCGCATTGTTTATTTTATGTGTTTTAGAATTCGTATGCAGGGAATTTCTGTATGGGGTTAAAACCTGCACTGGGTTGGAGATCTGGATCAAAGAAGATCTACAAGTGGGTATATGTTTAACCTATTTGGAGGTGCAGTCAGTTGGATGAGTAAGAAACAATCTGTAGTGGCACTATCAACTACAGAGGCAGAATACATGGCAGCCACTCAGGTAAGCAAGGAAGCATTTTGGTTGCAGAGATTGTGTTCAAGTATGGGGTTAGTACAGGGAGCTATAAGGATAGGTTGTGATAGCAAAAGTGCAATTTTCTTGGCAAAGAACCCTACGTACCATTCAAATACAAAGCACATTGATGTTCAGTATCACTTTGTGAGGGATATGATAGAAGACAAAAAGGTGTTGCTAGTAAAGGTGGACACTTTGAAGAATATTGCAGATGCATTGACAAAATCTGTGAGCTCTGAGAAGTTCTCTTGGTGTAGAGAAGTAATGGGCATTATAGGGTTGGATAAATGACTAAGCTCTCTTGTGGCCCCCTGTGGAAAGAAAACAACAAGTGGGAGAATGTTGGGTTGTGTTATATTATTTCTAGGACTAGCCTCCCTAGTTAACCAAGGGGTTATAGGGAGGGGGGGGGGGGAGCTCCCCATTCATTGTGCTGATTTCGAAGTGGGGGGGTCATAGGGGGTTTTAGGGGCGCGGGTAGCCCCCATCTATGTGGTTTGGGGCAGCGCCCCGGGGAAAGTTCTTATGGACCCTGGTGGGGCTAACCTACCTATGGTTTTGTGCATGGTTTTCGCACATGGTTTTGGGTGCAGTGGTTTTCGGTCCATGGTATTGGATGCTTTGGCATGTATATATATGTATTGTAACATTGAAAGGGAAATAATGAAAAATCAATCTAGTAGTCCTGGTTTTGGGATCCAGCTGAAAATCTCTGTGTATATGTGTTTTATGTGTTATGCTCTCGCATTGTTTATTTTCTGTGTTTTAGAATTCGTATGCAGGTAATTTCTATATGGGGTTAGTACCTACATTTTCTTGATGAATAATAATACTATACTAACATAAGTAAGATAAGGTCCTAATCTAATAAGTGAAAAGAATTCACAAGTAGTAATTGATAGAGGAGAAATCACTTAATGTTGATTCCCTATATTTCTTAACATGGTATCAAAGCGAAGGTAACAATTTCAAGGAAGGGCATATTACCAAGGGACACTCAAGGATCAAATCTCGAGGAAGGAATCAACGCAAAGATCATCATTAAGTCAAAATATACAAAGGAAGCATTATAACCCTAGATCAAAGAAGGATTCTAAAAAGATGTCTTGGTCCAAGTTGAAGAGATCTACGAATCAAGGTAGAAGAAGCACTTCAAGATCAAGATCATATCATCATCAATCAAACAAGAATTCTTGGGATCCTCTCTCAATATATTTGAAAGAAAGCTAGATCAAAAGGTGTTTTCCCCAATATTCTAAGGCAATCACTCTCTCAAGCAAGATCCCTACCATTAAATACATCATCAAGAAATCATCATTGATATTCATCAACAAAGTCTCCATCGTCAAAGGATCCAAGGGATCTCCCTCTCTATGGGATCTATTGTCACTCTATAATTTCTCAAGGCCATGGAGAGAAACCTAGAAGTAACCACAAAATCACTTACAAAGATGGGATCTAGCCCTTCCAACTTCAAAGAGGGATCTGTCCTTTTTATTTAGATTTCTGTTTTAAGATATTGGGCTATTTATTGAGTTTTGAGGCTGGTTTTTCAAATATTTGGTTAAGATATTGGGCTATTTATTGAGTTCTGAGGATGAAAATGTTTTAAGTTTAATTAGATATAGAGCATGCTAAGATGAATTATATGCTTAATATCAGAGTGAAAACATTAATATTGTTTACAAGGGAGAGCAAAGTACATTTAAGCAATTTAGAACCTTGATCTCCTTGAAACAATAGAGACAAAAAACATATGGAAAACTAAGAAAATAACAATTTTACATGAGAAAGTACATCACCAAATCGTTTGACATGGGAATCTTGGAACCAAACTTCTTTGTATTATTGCAAATTGATCACTTCTGTACAACACATCTTACATCAGAATGTGGCTCCTTTCTTCATACAAGTTCCAAACTTTTCTAATTCATTTTACTAAGTATTTATAGAAACTCTTTAAATTTCAGATTGGAAATCAGAATAAAGTAGATTTACAAATTAATATTTGTTAAAAACACAAATATTTTAGATATAGAAGAAGAAAATTAGGAAATTCTTGTAAAATTTATGGTGCTGCTGAGGCTTCGGAGGAATTTGGTGTTGACTGTGTCTATTTTGCTACAAATGTTGTTCCTCTACTATCGAAATTTCAAGGATTATGTTGTAGTTACTTGATCAACTCAAGCAACTGGTCCCACCTTTCTTCATTTGGGATAGAAAAGCTTATCATGTTTCTAAACCTTTCATCCACTTCGATGTAAATGTCAAAAGTTGGCTTATTGACAAAAAGGTGATGAATCTGAAGTTGAATATTCAAATCAAACTGTAGGCATTCTATAAATGCTTCTCCACTAATAAATTATTTGGCCTTTACAGACTTTGAAGCATCAACAACTATGTTACACAATTGTTCCCGGTAGTTTTATAATGGAATCAATTTTCCAGTAGAATTTCTTAGAGTAGGTAGACCCTTTTCTTGCAGTAGTGTGAACTTTTTGTTGAATCTTTTGACTTGCAACTCGAGCTCCATACATTTTTTGTCTAGTTGTATCATCAAATTCCTTTTTGTTAAAACTCTTTTAATCTTCATTACTATTGTTGTCCTGTCTGGAATGTTTAAGTCCTCTAATTGATCCTTGATATTAGAGTTTAACATCTTAATAATCTTTTGTGCCTCTTCTGGTCTGTGCTCCAAATCTTGTTTAGTATTATGTTTTGCTAACTTAACTCCTTGAATGAGTTATTCATGCTCAAAAGTGATTTGAACTAATGGCCACATATCTATTATATTAGCATCTATACTCTGCCAAATGTTATTTTTGGCCTCTGTAAACATCTGAATGATAAAACATTGGTCTTCATATTTCTGAATTTGTTGAATGAGCTCAAATTTCTTCTGCACTTCGGTTAAATGGGTATTATCAACTCTAATTTTATTCTCCTCCATTCGAACATATGTTGCTAATAACTGCTCTTTCTCTGTCTTCACTGATGATAATTCTTCCAGAGCTTTAGCAAGCTCTTTTGTAGAATTTGAAGATGTTGCCTTTGTTAAAGTCTCTACTATTGTACCTGTGGTTGATGTAGATGTCCTTGTTGCTGCTTGCCATTGTTCTTTTCCTCTTAACAGTGTTTCCATGTCCTGCTCCATTATCTATATCTATGCATTGTGATCAACAACTATTGTAAATAATTTTTCCTTTTCCATTTCTATGCTAGCAACCTCCTTAGCTTGAGGATGTTTTGTGGATGGTACCTTCAATTGATTTCTTAATGCTTGAATATCTACCTCTTTTCTCTTGATAAGCTCTTTTTTTGCCTTGATATTTGCAGGGTCATGTCCTAGCTTATTATAAAATCTTCTAGAGATTTGATTCTGTTGTCTTTAGAAAATGAGGACATCTTCTCAATACTTAATTGAGAATATATGTGGTTCAAGGATGTCTGTAATTTGGAAATAGTCATGGAAGAACTGGTAATTTTTGAAAAGATCAGCTCCCCTATTTTCTTGTGTAAATCAATTTGATCGATTTCATGTATCTTCTTTGTATCAATTGAGAAAATGGAGGCTTTGTAGTCTTGAACACTCTTGGGAGCTGGCACTAAAGTTTCTATGAAGGCCATTTGGAAATTTCCTTTCTCTGAGTCCAATGCGGAGAGAAATCTATGTTGCACTTTTGTTGTCCGCTTCCAAAATTCTAAGTAAGTTGAAGCCTTTAAAGCTTCATTTTTCAACTTTATCTCCATGTAACTTCAGAATATACTCTGCTGAGTTGAAACTTGAGAACTAGAAGATACTAGAGACTGAACTGTTGTTTCTATGGTAGGTGACTGAATTGCTTCTTCTTCTTGAGGAAAATTATTGACAGGAGTTCTTGTCAAAACTACTGTGGCATGTTGATGTGTATCTCTTTCTTGCGGGGATTCATCTTGGATAGTAATCATTGGAGGATAAACTTGAGGGTTTGATTTTTTAGTAGTGTTTGGATCCTACTTTCTCCTTTTAAAAACAATAAATTATGCACCTTGTGTTTTAGATTTGGTAGGGGAAATTTCCTATCTCCCCCTTTTGACCTCCTTATCCTTAGGAATAGGAGTTTGCATGGATGAATGACTAACCAATCATTTTTTAGCTTCTTGTAAATCTCCCTCTGTCCATTCCTCTTAGTTAGCATACTCTATAATTTCAGGCCTTGGTGTATGTGGATATGAAGTACTCTTTTGTTCCAATCCGAGTTTTGAAATGATGCCCATAGGATCATAGGACCAAGATAAACTAGGCTTAAATTTCATTTGTCTTAATATAACTTCCACTTCCTTTGTTGCAGCTCTGGTGTTGACAATATAAGGTGCTATATTAGACTTTAGCTTGAATTGAGCTTTCTTTTTGTAGGATACAAAGTGAAACTCATCCACGTTCACCATTTGTCTAGTGTATTCTAATGCAAATATTCTGACTGGTACAAACACTAGTAACCTGTAAGGAGGTAAATTTGATCCATATATTCTAATTTCAGTATAATTATAGTATAAATACTAGTCTCCAACTTTTGATTGCTCTAACAAGTATAATATCTTCTTTATCTCTAGTGAAATAATTTTGGATCACATCACTACAAAGTAAGCATAATGAGGTATGCATAAACTTATAAAAAAAATCAGTGTAAGTCTCAGAAATTTTATACTGAGTGTCGATCAGAGGGGATTTATCAAAGTCAAGGACAGGGGGAATCATGGTATTTTGTTCAGTAACTTTTCCCTTTCCTTTGCATGTTGACATCTTGGAAATGAAATAATTGGAGGTGTAATAACAATATAAAAAAGGGTTAATAAACAAAATTCTAAAGAACAAGTTTACCCAGGTGGAAATTGGTCAAATTTGCAGAGGGAAAACTATTGTAGAAGGTTAATAGCTAGTGGAAGCTCGACCTTCAACCTGCAGAATCAATAGTGTGGTGAAAGGACTGAATTGAAGGCTTTCAGGGGTTTTTATAGTAGTTCGATTGGTTGCATAATGGAAAATTTATCTTTATAGAGCGGGGGCAAATTTATTGAGGAAACGGATAAACAACATGAAATAAATGCAATATAGTTCCATATTGAGATTTGGTGGTAAATATCTGAACTTTAAATAACTAGATGATGTGGAGGGGGTGATGTGGCAATACATATTTCGAAAGTGGGGTGGAAGAGGTAACAAACAACTTGCGAGAGGTGAGTGGTGGATGAGAAGACATGCGGTGGGAAATAAATGGTGGAGGTAACAGGTAGTTGGCAAGAATGGAACGACGTATTTCGAGGGGGTGGTAAATGGTATCAGGAGGGGACCCCCCGAAATGCACCAAGTGTTGATACGTTGGCCCAAATGGTTTCGGCATAAACCATTTTTCGGGTCCCCCCCTCATGTTAACCATCGGGAGTGTGGGGGTGGGGGTGAAATTATCCCTCCGCTATAAATCTTGGGGGAGATGATCCTGGCCATTGATTTTAGTATGTTATTTATACACAAATGATAAATGAAATCTGTCATATTATTTCATAACATAAAGCATTATAACCAAAGTTTGAAACATTATGAAATTGACACTTTTGAAATTTAAAAGCGACATTTTGATTGGCTCGCTATAGGGGCTAATTTTTTTTATTTTCTAATTTTTTATTCTTTTATTTTGTTTTCACACACACACACACACACACACACACACACACACACACACACACACACACACACACACACACACACACACACACATATATATATATATATATATTTACAGCATCTCATGGGAGAAAATCAACAGATAATCATCAATTGATCCTATAAATTATAGGACCCTAACAGTGGTTGTAATGGGGATGTAATACTCCCCATGAGATGCCAAGAACACCATAGATTAGTAGCCTTTGTCCATTGGGTGATGGTCCTTTGTTCTTGTTCTGTAACTAAATTGATTAGTTGTTGTTATTATAAATATTGGAAGCAACTCATCAAAAGCTTAGGGCCTTCTCTGCGAGATTCCATTCTTGATGTCAGCCACCATCACTTTCAGTAAAACATAAATTGATATTTACAATGACATGTATGAAAACTTATCTATCCTTGAGTGAAATAGTGCTTGAGCAACCTGCCATTAACAGGTCCTTCGGGAAATGTTTCTCCAGTGAGATCTTCCAACAAAAATGCATGAGTTCCTCGGACAGTTGCAATCCTGTAAGGGCCTTTCCACAAAATATCAAACTTCCCATGTTTCCCTTTCTCTTCATTCTTGGCATCCCACTTTAAAATAATATCATCTAGCTGAAAATCATCTTCTTTAATCCTCCTGTCATGAATTTTCTTGATTTTATCTTGAATGACCTATGTATTGTTGTAAACCTCTTCTCTAGTTTGTTGCAAATGTATCAATTGATTGATCCTTCTCTGAGCATCATTTGGTTCTGCTTCCTCTTCTTGCAATAATTTCAGCACTGGAATTCCTAGGGAAATAGGAAAAATTACATCTACTCCATAAACCAATTGGAAAGGTGACATTCCAATTCATTTCTTTGTGCTTATCCTATCAGCCCATAGGGCATTTATCAATTTCTTGTGCCAGGATTTCTTGTTTTCTTGCAGTAGTTTCTTTATGATGTTCACTAATGACTTGTTAGAAGATTCAACTAACCCATTTCCTTGGGGATAATAGGCAGTAGAATGACCTAACACTATGTGATACTTGTTACAAAAATCAATCATCCTTTTTTATTTAAAAGCTACAACATTATCTGTAATAATTTTGTAGGGACAACCAAACCTAGAGAGAATATGGTCTTCAATGAACTGAATGATGACATAATATGTAGCTTGTCTGGTTGGGACTACTTCTATCCATTTAGTGAAGTAGTTTGTTGTTGTTAGGATCCACTTATGTTGAGTTGAATATCTTAGGTGGATTTCTCCAATAAAATCCAGACCCCAATGTTGGAAAGGTTGCTCCATTTAGATAGGCTTGAGGGGTAGAGGTAGAAGTTTTCTCTTGCCTTAAAATTTTTGACATTGATGACAAGTTGATACCTTTTAATGAACATCGGAGAACAAGGTAGGTTAGTAAAAACTAGCTCTCAGGATTTTGTTGGCAGTGGCCTTCGAGTATAAATGTCCTCCATAGTCACCTTGATGAAACTCCTCCATGGCTTTATTTGCTTCATCATTTAATAAACAATTTAGTAAAATTCCTCCATCATCCTTCCAATATAGATCTTGATTCAAAATGCATAACTTTACAGCTTTTATTTTAAGAAATATAGCCTTGGTTTTGGTCAAACCAACAGGAGCTTGTAAATTATGCAAAACATACACAATATTTGCATACCAGGGGAAGTAAGAAAATTTTATGATACATGTGGAGTCGCCATATCTTGTTGTTCATCTAGAGAAGCTACAAAATTTATGTCCAGTGCATGAAAATTTGACTCAACCATCAGTTTGGCTAGTCCTTGACCTTTGATGAGTTTAGTAGGCTTTATCTCAATGTCATATTCTAAAATTACTGCAATCCATTTGCCTCTTTTCCCATCTGGATCAATATGAGTGAGGATATATTTCACCACTACACTTGAAACAAAAGCAATTATGTGGGAATGTAGAATGTACATTTTGAAGTCCTTCAGTTCCTTTACTAAAGAAAAATCTTGTTTTTCCATGATATTGTACTTCAAGGAGGCATATCTTAAAGCTCTACTGAAAAATGCTATAGGTTTTTCATGTCCCTCCTTGTTTTTCTGCAACAAAACTACTGCAATAGTGTGTTCTGATGCAAAATAAAAAATTGTAAAATCTTTAGTAAAATCAAGGCTAATTAAAATAGGAGCACATGTCAAAGCTACTTTTACTTCATTGAAAGAGTTTTTAGCCTCACTATTCCATTTTATCTCAATATCCTTCTTGAGCATGTTGGAAATTGCTCTCAAAATCTCCACTAGGTTTGGGATGAATCTTCTCAGGAAATTTATCCCACCAATGAAAGATTGAACTTCTTTTTTTTCCTGGGAGGATCAATCTTCAATATGGCTTCAACTCTGCTAGGGTATTGTGATACCATCCTTAGAAATAATGTGACCAAGTATCTTTCCTTCCTCTAAACCAAAAAGAGTCTTTTTGGGGTTCAAGGAAATACCATATTTCCTGCATTTCTAAAAAATTATCCTTAAGTGAAGCAGGTGATATTCATATGTTTTGGAAAATACAGTAATGTCATCTAGATAAATCACAATAAATCTATCCTTCTCATTTGCGAAAGAAATATCCATTTCTCTCTGGAAAGTGGCCCCTGCATTCATAAGGCCAAAGGGCATATTTACATACATAAAGGTTCCCCAAGGTGTTGTGAAATTTGTTTTATGTTGATCATCAGGATGCACCAGAATTTGGTTATATCCTGAAAAACCATCGAGCAAAGAAATTCTATTGGAACCAACTACTTTCTATAAAATATGATCCATTTTAGGTAGAGGGTAGTTATCTTTGAGTGACACTTTGTTCAGATTCCTGAAATCTACACATAGTCTTATTTCTCCTGTCTTTTTCCCTATTGACAATAAATTGGACACCCATTTCAAAAATATTAAAGCCACAATGATTTTAGCATAAGAATGTTTTTTAACCTCTTTTTCTATCAAGGGCAACAGAATTGGATTTTCCCTCAGTTTCCGCTTGAAATGTTTTTTTGTCTTCTCTAATGAGAATTATATGTTGTATAATAATGATATAATATGCCTTTAGGTCTTCATGAATGTTGGCTTAAGAGGGTCTGACCCAGGTTTGGAGTTATTCGTGCCAACCAATAAAACCCTAACAGTTGGCCCTTTCAGCAACAACCTGGGTAGTGCAGGCTGCAGTCTCACCCGAAGTAGTATTGGGGGATGCTAGAACTAGGTTTCTACATCCAGGGGCCTATGTGATGGTTTCCTAAGGTTCTTATAGTTCATATATGCCTTCACGTGGATCTATTCCTTTCGATTGTCAATTACTGAAACTCTATCAAAATCACCTCAAGACCTTTGTGAAGGTACTTGATTATACTTAACAGGCATAAAAGACATAGATTCATGCAATAAACTGTATATTCTAAAGTCTTTATGACCTAGATCTGCCTTGATGCAGATCTATCCTTCCCAAGTAGTTAACTACAATAGATTTTTTTAACAATGTCCTGATCTCTACAAAGGTGGTTAATTATACTTATTATGCATAAATATTATAGATCTATCTCTTTCGCACATAAATGAAGCTTTATTTCACATAAAAAAAATCAGGGAGCGAAGATACATAAAGTTAACAACAGTAAATAAACAAGGCACAAATGCACAGATTCGGCTCAAAATAATCTTTATTAAGATGTAAACGTTAAGATACAAAATTCTTCTCCCTCCACACCCAGCTGTAGGGGCCCGCACACTCAGCAGTGGAATTTCCAAGGTCTCCGCACACTCAGTTGTAGGAGCCTTCCCATTTCGCCTAAGTACAGGAAATAGAATTTTCCTACCTTAGCACCTTTCCCTTACAATGATTCTCTATCAAAATTTATCCTTTAGACTCGCTATGACTCAACTATATATAGCCTTTTCATTACAATACCATGGCTCGCGGACCATGGGTGAGTCTCAAAACTGACCTATCACCTACCCATACAAGGGACTAATGCCCCTTTGACTCTTACTTAGCTTCACACTCCGCTTCCATATTTCATGGAGACTTTACATTCTTTCACAAAAACTATTACAAAACTTGACTTTACTGACAAAATTTGACCCTAGGGACCCCATCCCAATAGGCCCCCAACACAAATATGGTGACTCACCCTCAAGTCACTCAACTGGCTTCTCCACTTTGTGGTGAAGTTCACTAAACTCCATCTTCAATGCTTCAAGGTTTGCTATGCTTTGTAAGATGGCTTGATGCACTTCTTCAACCATCTTCTCTGTAGTTGGCCCCTCCATCATGAGGTGCATGGTCCTTTATGTCTGCTGGAAAGTCTCCAGCTTTTATTTGATAGCCAGAGTAATCTAGCTTGCTTCCTCTATCCATGGTTGAATCTGAGCCTTCAAAAGATGTTCTTTACACTGAAGCTCCTCAACCTGTGCCTGCATCACATTCATTTCTCGTAAGCGCGTGAAGTGCTAGACTAGTGCCAGAGTGCGTGCAGTCGCCCTGATCTCATCAACTTTCAACTGTGCCTCTCTGATCTCTATACCTACACTCTGTAGGTTTGAGTCCTCCTACAAAGGGGTCCATAGCTCCATTGCATGTTCAAAGAGACAATTGCATCTTGTTACTGCATTATCCAAGATAGACAAGTGTTCTCTGATGGTTGTGCCGCACTACTCCCTGACCTCAGGCGGAGTAGTCAGTTGCAACTTCAATTATAGTTTTGAGATCTTCATCTGAAAATCAAAAGTGACTCGGCCTACCACCTCCTCAGACTATTGCACTGCAGCGACCAATTTCTGAATCTTTTCTGAAGTGACCACATCCTCTAGAATGTGTAACTCTATTATTGAATTGCATGATTGTGTAATCTACTTCTAGGCTCTACTTTCGTGCTACTAGATCTTCTTTTTCCTTCAGAACATGAACCTTATAGGCAAAGATCTGTTTATATTTGTTTTAACTTCACTAATCACCGATAGTGCGTGTTTTTCTCTAGTCTGAATCTCATCTGAGACCCCTCAATGGAGCGCGTGGAGGGTTTGAAGTGGAAGCGCGGCTAGACTCATACCCATGGCCTTGATCTTTCTAAGTTGAGTGTTATCTTCCTCTAACTTTGTGGGTAATGTCCCTTCTAGAAACGGAATGACTCTGAGGTCTAGAGTCCACTCTGTTTCCATTATGCTCTTGCTTGCATGCTACATGCTCACTTGAACCCCGGTCACTTGTCCCATGCACGCCTGAATTCTACCTGTTTGAATCTGCAACTCATGCAGATCTTTTTTTATGCTCCCTAAGGTATACATATATTGTTGCTCGAACTATTTCCACAGTTCCATTATTGTATCTTGGACCTTATCCCCAATCTCATCCAATTCCCATGAAGTGAGGACCATTGCATCTGCATATGGCTATTTGTTCGATTTTTTCTTCTTCCTGGGTCTAGAAGTTGTTTGCTTTTATCACTTTGATAGCCTAAAGGGAGTGCTCTGCTTGTCACCCCCGCCTCCTTCCGAATTAGAGTGTTCCTGCTTTTTAGTATGTTGGGAAGTCGATGCTTTGACTTCTATTGTGCCCTCTTTTATAGTGTGTTCTTTATCAATAGCTGCCTTAGCAGCATCTGCTTTAGCAACAACTTATTTCTTCTTCTGCTCCACCAACTCCCATGTTGTTTCCTGTTTTTCTTCTTTCTGTTTCTGCACATTTTTCGTCTGCATGGAAGATATTTATACACCTTTGCTAGTACCTATGCCAAGATCTGTGGGTTGTCGCCACTCTACTGGCCATGACCCCATAATTTCTTGTACATCGACCTCTGTAACTAGGTATGAAAACTTGTGACATATATTCTTAGGGTCTTTCCTTGCACGGATAGATGCATTATGAAAGTCGGCCTTAAATTTCGCGAAGGCACTCAACTTCCCAAACAAGGTTGGAGACAACCTTGGCCTCTCACTTATTACTGTGCGGAGGTCCATCTCAACCAAGATCCAGAATAATTTTGACTCCCTGATCCTCTTCGGATCCTGCATTTCCCACAGTGAAGTGAACTTTGGTGCCTCTGGTAATTCCTCATCCTACGGAGGGAACTGACTATCCTCTCGTAGTCACCATGCAACTAGTACAATCAACAATAGGAGCCAGGCATAGTGAAATGCTTTTCTTTCCTCCTGTGCTTCACGAAGATTTGATAAACATTCATTGCGAAAAGAAATGATAAAAGAACCCCACAAAAAATGAATAAATGTGAAAGTGATGCTAGTTTAAGTGCCACTACTAGTCTATTGGTTTTGTAAAGAATAAAATCATGAAATTGTGTGTAGCTTGTCTAAATGCCACAATACCTTTCTTGTTGAAACATATAGTTTAATCATTTTCAAGCAAGTTTCACTTTATGTTAATTAGATTAGAGTAAATAACTTAGCAAATAGTGTAATATTGGCTAGGATTAGATAGGTAGAATAGGTGAATAAGTTAATCCAACAGTTTAATCTGGATTAATTTAGTTGATTAGATTAGTTTAGTGGTTTGAAATAAATATTCTTAGTCTTTTAAGAATGAAAAAATAGATAGGGTTTGCACGTTTAAATGCACCCTTATTGCTTTAAAATTACATTAGCATAGGAAAAGTGGATTTTCAATGTAATTGGTTGATTGGTTCATTTGTCCAAAGTTTGGACTTTGGTGTAAAATTCATATGCCTGAAATACTTCGTGGGACCGACCGGTGTTAAACTCCGCACACATCACTTTCCTCGATCATCTTCCCACTCTGATCCGATGACTCGTAAGTGATTTCGGACCCCCCAGAGTGATCATATTTAATGGTTGCGGGGGGGGGTCCAAAAAGTTGTTTTCTACCCCCCTACGTCTCTCCTCCTTATGATTTTGAATCCCCCCCCCCCCCCCACTCATACCATATACTGCCTAGCCGCCCCCGTTCGAAAGAGGTTTTCAAAAACCTCCGCAATACGCCTTCCCACCAACCATCACCCTCCACATCCCTTCTTAACTGCCATTCCAATGATGTCACATGTCCCTCCTTCTATCACTCCTGCCAACGGTCCCACTCCTTTCACCTTCCTATCTTAATATTCCATGTCAGCGATCATTGCACCCGCCCATTACTGTTGTTCCCATTCATCCATTCCATTAATGAGTTAATGCATCTTGTGATTGTTAATCCAATAGTTTCGCTATGCTTGCGGTCTATAAAGGTAAATTTCACCCATGATTACATCCTTTCCTCTTTGCCTATATACATCGCTCCCACCCTCTATTTTGTGCTTATCTACCAAGTAGTCATTCACATCCATTGCCTCTCTCTGATTGATTTACAAGATGCTGCCACCTAAATTTTCCCCAAAATTCTTGAAACCTTCTGCAAATTATCTCTATCAAGTTCTCCCCCTCTCATTCTACTACCACAATGACTTCCAAAATTGCCACTGCGGCTAAATCCCATGATTACTCCCCCTGTGGATTTAGACCACATCCCACTCGCTGACAGAGACTATAATATAGTCAAGGCACAGTGTGAATTCGACCTCCTTGAATTATGCTATTGGTTTTGTGATAACTACCTTGACCAATCCGATGAAATCAGCCTCTGGAAGTCCAGACTTCCCTTGTTTGTTTTCCCCCAGTCTTACTACTTTCCCGAATTCTTCCTAAAATATCATGCCTCTTACCTTTCGAGTAAGAGGGTTATTATTCCCCCCAGTGATGAAATCCCTTTCACCATTACATCTAAGAGCATAAACCAAATGTTGCAGGTCCTCTACAATGACTCCCTCACCCCTTGTTCCCTTGAAGCTCTCAGAGAAATCTATCAGAAGCTCACCTTCCCCCAGAGAGCTAGGATTTTTTAAGTTTCCTCCCAGAAGACTCTCAACTCCCCAAGAAAAATCCCCCTTATCCCTCTTCTATGTTCCCTCAAAGGACCAAATAGATTATCTCTATCTTGTCATCCATACTTGGTTACTATTCAAATGAATGGGTAGATGAGCCTATTTTAGGTTTTCTATCCACCCTTTCTACAAAAGGAGGACTAGTAGTCACCTTTGATTATGGTCACTTCTTAGCAGATGCAATTCATGAACAATTCCTTCAGTTTGAAACTGAATGAATGTTCTGATATTCTTCTATTCTTATGTATATGTTCATTTTATTTCAGAAAAATAGGTTTCCCTTTGCTCTGCAAAAGCTTGATCAACAAGGAGAGTCGCAATCTATTTTCTTTTAGACCTCCTTAATCAGAAGACAATCACAGGAATTCAGCTTTACAGAGTTCATTGATCAATTTGTGTATCCAGCAACTTGTTTGCTAAGTGGCCAACAGATTCCAAGGATTAATGAATATATTCAAAAAGTTTTACAGCTTAGTGAACATGTGAAGGCAGGAGATTGGTACCTATACCAGTCATTTACAGAAATAAGAGTTCATGGTTCAAAGCTCCCACCATATAATCTGCCCAAGTACCTTCCAATGAGAATATTTTCCTTGGAGTACATCAGACAAATTATTCACTCAAACAACATCCATTTCGTGGCAGCCAAGAAGAAGTCTCAGTTTCAAATTAAGACACAGATAGGACCTTTCATCTACAACAGTAGAGAAACAGGAGAGGATGCAGACCTCATACTGAAACAAATGAATTTCCCTCTTAGTTTTACTTAGTCCTATGATCCCTTTGGAGTAATTTCTAAGTTAGGAGTGGAACAAAAATAAACTCCCTATGTGCATACCCAAAGGCCAGAAATAGAGAAGTACATGAACCAGCACACTTGGGTAGAAAACACATTGCAGGAGGCCGAAGAGCAGGTATTTTCTAGAACAGCTTCAGAGACTCCCATACCTAGAGAAAAGGTAGATAAGACACCTAGAGAGGAGGACTCTCTGTTATTTATAGAAGTATCAGCCAAAGAGTTCAAAATATATACAAAGAAGGTTAAGACAAACTCTAAATTAGACTTCCCACCACAGGAGGAAACACAAGGTACCATTGTACTCTCAAGCTTTCAAATTTTTAATCTTGATAGCATTACCATAGAGTTTGCATCATCCTCGACTACTAAAGGGACTCTATTTATGATACCTCACACACCAGAGTCATCTACAAAACAGAGGCAGCTAGATATTTTCCAGAGATACAAAGAAATTAAACAAAGGAATGAAGCCATTCATGACAATATCTCTGCTCAATTCAGGAAGCAATCTTCCTCCATCTAGCACAATATTATTTCAGCATATGACATAGAGAAGGGAATAATACATATGGCATTCTTGTAGGCCTAGGTTCCACTACCAAAGTTAGCAACAGACTTCAAACAAACTACCTTTGAGTTTGAGGCGAAGGATGTTCATCTTTTGGATCAAATAGATATGCACATGTAGACTGGAGACTGGAGAAATGGTCTACTCAAACTTCACACAGACTGATATCATTTCTTCCAAACTACAGTTTTCTTTAAACAATGCATAGTCTTATATTATACTGGAGAAATAATCCTCTCTTGTTAAAGATAACAAAATCAAATACTTGGAGGAAATGGTGATCAAAGCAGGGTTTGATCTAGATAATTCAAAATCCATTGAGGAGATAACCAAGAAGAAAAATGTTGACATAATAGCCCTAAAAAAGAAATTAAAGCTACCTACAACTATAGATCCCCAAGCCAAGGAGCTAGGAGAGACAAAGCTACAAAAAGAAATGTTTAAGCTCTTAGTTGAGGAGAGTGCACAAATCAAAGAGATGGAAGCATAGATGGACATGTTGATAAAAGAAAAGGAACAAAGTTCACAACTAGAAGTGGATCCTATTTATGCACTTCCAATTTCATCTCTACTTCAAACAGGTATCCCTACAACAGCCACAACGACAGGAACATCCTCTTCTACAATACTTCCCACATCAGTTGCAGATGATTCTTTTAAGTTGGTTGAATCCATGGAAAACATGTCTATACAGGGAAAAGAGATAAAGAAACTAAGACAGGAGGTCAAAGTCCTATAGGAATAGAAAAAAAAATATTTCAGAATCCTCTCCTGACAGAAACAAAGAAATCCCAAACATTATCTCAGAGATTGCAGAAGATGGAGAAAGATAGTGCCATGGGTAATACATTGGCACATGTAAAAGATAATATTTGGAAACGAATCAATGAAGACATGATAGACATTTGGCCTTCAATAAAAATTATTTTTGAGCAACAAGAGTTGATTGAATGGTCCAATGAAGCCATCGAACAAGTCAGAAAGCAGTTGGGAGATAAGCCCAGTGAGGCCACTGAGCTCATCAAATTCCTTAACTCCAAAAATAGACAGGAATTAGAAGAGTTAGAGATTGAAGATAGAACATAAACAATATTGGAAGTCAAGAAGGTGTTGACTAAGAGAAATCTAATGAGACATATTGAAGAAAAATGTCAGATTATGGACACTGGTGTACATAAATTCTTCAACAATATGGAGCCCCACTACAAGAAAGGACATCCAAATCTATTATTTATTAATGATAACCTTAGCACATGGTCTGGTTACAATGAGAAAATAATGACCAAGGCAAGAGACGATTCAAAGGTTGCAGCTGGAAGATTTATTATGACAAGAAATGCATTCTTGGAAGAATTGGCATATGACCTGGACATTCAGTATGGAATTAAAAACCTATTCATTACCAAGCCGACATATTCTAAATATACTAAAGTCAGCGAAGTGTATAGAAATTTACTAAAGATGACTATCCTGAGTGAACAATGATGGGATAAACTATGTGAATTACTAGAGTAAAAAGTTGGTTTGGCTACATAGTTGAACGTCAATAGCACATGCAGAATTCGAGGGCCAAACAACCAACTATTCCACCAATTCAGTGCCACCACTTCAGACAGTTCGAATTTCCTTGATATCTTTGTAATAAGTTAGATTGATTCAATTTAATTATTTTTAGGTACATCCTAGTCAGTTTGGCAGGATATTTTTGTAAATTATTTGTAAATACTTCATCTTCAAAAGTATCAAGGGTTGGTTTTTGAACAGAATAATATTATTGTATATTGGTGAAGCATCAGTGCATTTACCAGTAATACAAAAATCTCTTTCACAAGATTCTTGTGTCAAGTTGGTGGTGAAGTGCCTCTATCATCTTATGTGTTTATATTTCTTTGTTTATCGCACATATTTGTTTCTTAATCTAAATTATTCAATAGATAAGTAAAGGACAAAATTTGTTTAAATCTACACTCTGCTCCCGACTATGAATAATTTCAATGTTTTCTTTTGATCTTTAAATATAGAATTCAGGTAACAATGCTCTATATCTAAAGTGAGTCTTAATTTTTTTCTTCCTTTCCCATCTCATAAACTAAAAGAATCCATTCATTTTGGCTACCCTACCCTGTGAGATCTATTTGCAAACACTAAATTCGATCCATACTTTATGTAACAGACTCCATAGCCCAATGGTAATCTAGTTATCAACCAACCATTCAAATACAAATCAAACCTTAAACTTTATAACTAGCCTAATATTCAATACAACGAAGTTAAATCTTATAGAGTGAGCCCTCTCTGAAGCTAGCAGGGTTAGATCCCAACTTCCAAAATAGGGTTTTTGGTTACCGTTGTGATTTTCTTTTATAACCTCAAAAAATTACAAAGTGCCAACATTCTGGCGACCATACTGGGGACTTAAAAATAATCCTTCATTTCATTTTCATAAGATTATTTCCCTAGTTTATACATCTTTATTTCAAGAAGTATAATGATCTAAATATTGGAAATAAAGGATTAGAAGTTGTTTCTCATTTTTAAGGATCTGGCTCAAAAAATAATTCATACCCGAGCCAATCCTATCTAGACCCACCTGAAATTTTAGACAATCCTAAAAGAATACTAAGAAGAAGAAGTTTAGCTGAAAGCCAAGGAAGCAATAACGCTTGTCACACGGAATGAGTCGATCTTGCGGGCAAGATAGACCTTCCTAGAATCTAAAGAAGACCTAATGACAAGCAAACCAACCAGACACTATCTTTCTCTAAATATGCTTTAATAAACAATAGTAAACAAGTGTTTTTAGGGTCTACCTTTGGTCCAACGCAAGCTTTTGGATGCCCTCGCTCCTTTGATCCAAATGGGCTCCTTTTCGCGAATCTGCAAACGCAAACAAGGCAAACAAATTAAATAGCACCTGAAAAGCCAATTGCATAAAACATATTTAACATGAAAGTCAAGGAGTCCATGAAACAAATAACATAAGATACTTGTTGAGAAAAATGAGTTTGATTGTATTAATTCAAAAGAAGAAGAACCTTACAACCTTTGCCTTGACGCTGTACAAGCTCCTCCCAGGGTCCAACAAGAAGTCTCCTCTACTTTGACAAGTTTCACTCACTCTCCAATGAAGCCAAAAAGGTATGTGATCTCTCCTCTTAAGCTCAACTAGGAAGTCTTAATTTCACCAGCATTTACCCTCAAATTGTTCAGCTTCTAACCTCTCTAGTCCTCACCCCAATGCCTGTATTTATAGTGCAATGGAGGGAAGTTACTAGGTCCTCCTTCAAAGGGATAAAACCCTCCTTCAAAGGGATAGCTCCTTTAGTCAAGGGATTAGCTCCTTCTCTTTTGGGATGCATGAACCACCTCAGAGCGAACAATCCACGTCAAAATTCCTTCTAGAAGACTCTAGAATTAACCCAAAGTGATTTTTTTAAGATAAAACTTGCGCCTTTTGACTTTCACAGGGGTTCGCACGTACACCGTTAGGGACAGAGCAGGTAGGTACGCAACTCTTGTACACAAAAGGTGCGGGACCGCAGGTGACCATGAGAGAAAGTGCGGAACCAGAGTTACATTGATTTTTAATGTCTTTCTCCCATTTCCAAAGCTTGATTTGAAGAGCTGAGGTCTTAGACTTGCTTAGGAGGATAGTACAAGTGATGATAGAACCATACTGACTGTAAATAATCATAGTGAAGATATTTTTGTGTAACAACGCCCTTTATAGGGCCAATTCTCTTCCTGAAAACCTCAACACCATTCAAGACATTCAGTTTGACTTACCTTTAGAACACAGTCTTTTTAGGACAAAGTCTAAAATTTTGCTGACTAGATAGTGGTTGATGAATCCATTCTTCAGCCCTAAAAACCAATAATACCATATGTTGAACCTCATTTGGATCAGCAAGCCCTTCAGAACTTCGACAAATTGCAGGATCTTGTGTCAGCACTTGATCAGGTTGTACATCAAGCTTACATTCAACAATCTATTGAACTTTATGATCTTACCTCTGCAACATGAACTTCATCTTCCCAATCAGTTCATCCAACATTAGTTGGGCCTACCTCTTATGTAATTTTTATTATTCATCCAATAGTGTCACAAGTAGTAACTCAAATAATTCCCACAAATCCTATATATGCACCTCCCCTAAGACCAAATATCATGGATGCTCATTATGCTCCCTTGGTTTTACTTGCCCAATTGCATGATATGCCCCAATATTGTCAGACTAGGATTACCCAATTCGATAACACCGGTGTTATCAATGCATAGCAGCACATAGATAGAATGAATGAAATTTTTTGATCTTCATGAAGTAGATGAGAATGATGTAAAACTGAGGATGTTCACCCAGAGCTTAGGTGGAGAGGTTAGAAAATGGTTCAAAAACTTATCAGCAGGTAGCATAACTGACCTTGCTATTTTTCACCAATCTTTCCTAAATAGGTGGGAAACTAAAAAGAGTGCTCGGCGAATACTTAAAGAATACAAAAACCTTTAGAGAGGACCTAATGAAACTATAGAAGATTATTGTGACAGGTTTAATGGTTTACAATGCAATCGTTGCTGCCATTAAACCACCCCCGGCTTGGCCTTGATACATTTCTCAGAAGGATTCGATGTTGATATGGCCTATGAACTGAGAGAAAGAGATCCCATAACCTTAGAGAAAATGCAAGAAAATGCGCTTAAAGTAGAGGCTAATTTATTAGCAAAAAATTCTAAATTAAAATCTGAAAAAAAGAGTAACAATAGAAGAGAACCTTCATCTTATTCTTCCACTAATTATAAAATAGACAGTTTAATGAGAACAATGGAGAAAATGATGGATAGAATCAATATAACTGATAGGGCTCCTCTAAGAGAAAATCAAACTGGGCAAATAAGGAATCCAAACTATAGAATAAATCAACCCTAGATCAAACAAAGGGACCCAAAAGGTCCAAACCAACAGGTAAGACCTCATTTCCAAGAAAATTATACATATGAGGAGGCTGAGGTAGCTAATGATATAGAGGACACTCAAATAAATCTAATGGGAGTAAATGATAATGACTCTATTTTTCTTACTAAGGAAGAACAAGACCTTTTCTTGTTATCCCATGATGAAATAGAACCTGAAGAATCAGAGGATTACAAGAAAGGTTTTGAGAATGCCATTATGGAATTCCATAAGAAATACAACCTTAGGAGTAGGAAAACACCTGATACTCCAACTAAAAAACCAGCTGAAACACCTGCCAAGAAGAATGTTGAGATTCTTACTAGAAATAATCTTGATGTTCCAATCCATAAAAAACCTGATACTACATCCAAATCAATTCAAACTAATGATCCCTCTACCAGCCAACCAAGGGACATATCCCTAAAGTATTTGGTTGATAGACAAGAGGCTTCCAATTTAAATAAAGCTCAGACATCATTTAGTATAGAAAATGAATTGGCAAAACTCAAAATACCCATTCCATTGATGGAATTAATGAATAAAACTGCCTATAGATCCCAGGTAATGAAAGCGTTGAGCATAGGATAAAACACTGATATAGTCAATGTATCAAATGATCAACCTAAAATATTGTTTGGCCTAGAAGTTGATGGTAAACTTCAAGAGGGAGATGTACCTCCCTTTTATGTTAGTCTAACCATTCATGATAAAATCTTACACAACACTATGCTTGACTCAGGGGCCTCCCACAATCTTATGCCTAAGGTAATCATGGAGAAATTGGGATTAGATATAACTAGAAGGTATAAAGATCTATATTCATTTGATTCCAGTCAAGTAAAGTTCCTTGGACTTATAAAGGATTTATGTGTCAAATTAGTCTAAATATCAGCCAAAAGTGTGCTTATGGACATAGTTGTTGTTGATATACCTCCCAAATATGGCATGCTTCTTTCTCGTTCATGGGGAGCCAAACTCTAGGGAACCTTACAGATGGATATGACCTATGCAACAATCCCAGTCTTTGGTCAGAACATAAGACTCTATAGAGAGAAACTTATGAAATTCATGGTCACAACTCAAGAAAGACCTAACAATTATCCCATATATTTTGTCCATTCAGATCTTGACTCATTTATTCTGTATAATGATGTAAATGCACAAGAACAAGTTCCTAATCAAAATACTTCTCTTTGTCTCATTGAGGAATGTCAAACATTAATCAGTGAACAGGATAAATCAGATGAGGTTTTATGGAATTTGAGTTTTGATGGATCAGTGAGTAAAGAAGGAGTGGGTGCTAGTGTATGGGTTTCCAATTCATACACTCTTCACTTAGAGGGTCATTCCTACAAATTGAATTTCCAGTTTTCTAATAATGTTGTAGAGTATGAAGCCTTAATCTTATGTTTACAACTTTTAAAGAAGATGGGTACTAAACATATTGCCATTCATGGAGATTCTGATTTGGTAATAAAATAAATCAAAGGAGAATACTTTGTAAAACATCCTAGGATGATAGCATATAGGAATGTTTTGTTGGTTTTTCTTGATTCTTTTACTGAATATAGTTTTTTTGTTATTTCAAGAGATAAAAAAATTCTTCCTGATGCTCTTACTACTTCGGAAAGTACTTGTAAATTACCATTTCGTCCTACTTGCCCATATACTGTAGAAGTGAAAAATAGACCTATTGTACCTGATAACATTAGATACTAGTAGGTTTTTGGAGATGATGCCCAGATTGAGAATTTTTTGCAGTCTAAAGATGAATTTGAAGATGCTAATATAGATATAGAATTTGATGTAGAAGATATTGTACATAGTAGTGTGAATAAATTAGAATTGAATGAAATAGATGAAGAAAAACAAGAAACAAATATTTTACAACTGAAAGACAATATCTTACCTAGAGGGCTTGTTCCATTAGAAGATTTATTTGATTTCAATGATGTAGCTAAGAAGACCAAAATTGAACCCACTGGATTTGGTGTTCAAGAACATAATATTGGGACTAAACAAGAAACCATAATGATCAAACTATCCAAACCCTTACCCCCAGCCGAAAAGTTGAAGTACATTAAAATTTTCAAAGAATTCATTGATGCTTTTGCCTGGAGTTATGAGGACCTAAAATCCTATGACACTGGTATCATACAACACAAAATTTCCTTGAGAGAATATCATAAACCCTTTAAACAAAAATTAAGGAGAATTAATCCAATGCTTATGCCTCTTGTTGAAAAAGAGGTAAAAATAATGTATGATGCGAAAATCATAGTGCCTTTGAGATATTCCAAATGGGTATCTAATTTGATTCCCACTTGGAAAAATACTCGTGAAATCAAGCTCTGCATTGATTTTCGGAATCTGAATAAAGCCTCTTTAAAGGAAAATTACCCTCTACTCAAGATGGACCACATTCTACATAAGGTGGTTGGATCCAGTTGAATTTCCCTGTTAGATGGATTTTCTAGTTATAAACAAGTCTTAGTACACCTAGACGATCAAGATAAGACATCGTTTACTACACCTTGGGACACTTTCGTGTATCTAAAAATGCCTTTTGGTCTAATGAATGTTGGAGCTACTTTTCAAAGAGCCATGGATTTTACTTTTGCTGATGAAATGGGTCACTTCATAGTTATATATCTGGATGACATCACTATTTTTTTTAAACAGAAGAGGAACACTTAAATCACCTAAGAAGAGCTATTGAAAAGTGTCTAAAATTTGGCATTTTCCTCAAACCCAAGAAAATATTATTCATTTTTCAAGAAGGAAAATTATTTGGACACATAATTTCTAAAAAAGGAATCAAGATAGATCCCAACAAAATTGAAGCTATACTCAAAATTAATGCCCCTAGCAATATAAAGGAAATTCAATATTTTATTGGATAGATAAATTTTCTAAGGAGACTCATTCTGAATTTAGCTGAGATTTTAAAGAATATAGCCAACATGATAAAGAAAGATACTGAGGTGAAATGGAACATAGAAGCTAGACAATCATTTATTAACATAAAATAGGCTTTAACTCAGGATCCTATATTAATTAGTCCAGATTTTACTAAATATTTTCCAATTTTTCGTTTTCTTCTGAGCACACCATTGCTGCAGTTCTCCTACAAAAGAATAATGAAGGCCATGAACAACGTATTGCTTTCTTCAGTAAATCTTTGATAGATGTAGCATTGAAATATGACATTATGGAAAAACAAACTTTTTCCCTAGTAAAAGCCGTAAATGATTTTAGAGCGTATATTGTTCATTCACATATTATTGCTTTTGTTCCAAATACAATAGTAAAAGATATACTGACCCAAAACGATCCCGATGGGAAAATGGTAAGTGGATTGTTGTTATATTAGAATATGATATTGAAATTTGACCCACTAAACTCATAGAGGGTTAAGGGTTAGGAAAATTAATGGAAGAATCTAACTTACATGCTTAAATATAAATTTTCTAGCAATATTTGATGAACTAGATGAGTTGGTGATTCCACAGTTAGCAAAACCTTTTGCTACCTCTCCCTTGTATGCAGACATTATTTATGTTCTACATAAATTACAATCTCCTCTTGGTTTAACTAAAACAAAAGCTAGATTGATTAAACTTAAAGTTGTTAATTTTTGTATTTTGGATGAAAATATGTATTGGAAAGATGTTGGCGGTGTTTTACTAAACTGTTTGTTTAAAAATGAAGCAGATAATGTCATGCAAGAGTTCCATGAAGGAGACTGCGGTGGACACCTGTATTGGAAGACTACTGGCAATAATATTTTGAGGGCATGTTTTTACTGGCCCACCTTATTTTCTGATATCCAAAAGAAATTTACTTCATGCCACAAATGCCAAATATTCAAAGGAAAAGAAATAAACTTTTGCCTTTACCCTTAAGGCCTATATCTACTGAAACTTGATGGAAATGAGAATTTGGGGTGAACCAAAATCCCTTTCCCTTTAAAAATTGATCTTGAGGCCAATGGGTTATGGCCCACAAAGCCTATCAGAAGTGTTTCTTTAGGCTTTCAGCCTTTAACCCATGGACTTATACTTCATTGGAGCTATTACACTATCGCGTCCTTTTCTCCATCAAAGGCTTTAAACTATCGAAATATGGGAAAATTATGGAAATCCCGATCCGAATCTAATACACTGGACTTTAAATTTTATATACCCAACTCTATACATCGTAGGGTCCGCCACCTTAAGCGCTATTCCTTCAGACCCCTGATACACCCTGTCTCTGATACTACAATAGAGCCAGATCTCAAGGTTTATATATCCGCATATATAAATATATCGAGTCTGCCTTAAGTTTCTACTCCTCTAATATGTTGAACTCCACTTGGCCCCGATCGCTGATCTCTGATTTATCGGCGATCGCTATATCATCGTCCCGACTACACTGTCCATCGGCCCTCCTATCCCGCGATATACGATGAATCCTCCGTCGTTCGATCAACTTCGATCCAACGGTCTACGTTACATCGCCCTATCAAAATCGGTGTTTGCAAAGAGTTAAGACCCGATCTATCCATGAAGACTTCCACCAATGTGATCAATCTTGACCGTTGATCTTTTATATCTAACGGTTGCTAGGTATTATAGCGATTGTTTCCTTCTTAACTTAGTCCTCCTCGCATTCATTCACTGGTTGATGGATTTCTGTGTTTAAACACAGTTCTCTGCCACATTCTGTCAAAATACTCATATAAATGATATCTCATTATTCAATGGATTGCCATCGATCCTACAGTGGTCGATGGTTGATCAGCATGCATTCACGATTGGGATTAAACCATTTATTCATATATAAATAGAGTTGAAAAGGGACATAATATGCATACCAGAACACAATATCTATTATATATATATATATATATATATATATATATATATATATATAGATATATATATATATATATAGATATATATATATATATATATATATATATATATAGGATGATTACAGCTAAGGCATTTCAGCGTTATGATAGAGTCTCCTCTTGACTACATTGTGTTTATCTCTCCTCTCTATATCCCTCTTGAACATGCAGGTTCGTATATATAAGGAGTGTTGGATCGGATCACGTAAGGATCCGATCAATCCTCTAACAAAATCCCTTAAAGCTCAATAATGCATGCATGCCAGATTACAATAATAACAAGTCTTAGCGAGACTTATCGCTTCCACCTTTAAATCTATTTTAAAATAGATTTTTCCCTGTTTTTCTCCCATGGTCCACGTGCTCCTCTTCGCTCCGCTTTGGATTCCTCCCTTTGACTAAGGGTGTTGGATGCTCCTGCATCAGACTCCCAAGGCACAAAAATTTATGACCTCCTAGTCATATGCTTCTCCTTGTCTTTAGCAATTCTACCCACTGATACTTCACTTCTTTAGTGGAACTGCCTTCATGGTCCTCTATGAGTGGCAAACAAACCTCTGCAATAACAATCTCCTTCTACTACATGATACCTCACCAAGATCTCCTCACTCAATCTTTTGGCATCCTTTAGGTTCTCTCCTATATGGAACCAATTAAGCACACCTTGCTCTAAGTTTGCTGCAATATTCTCACCTTCGTCTGCCATTCTCTATGCGATAGTAAGACCATAGCTCTTTAGCTTTATCAACTGTACCTCCTAATCCTTCTTTTTTTCTGGAATCCTTTCTCTTCTCTTGTACACATAATCTTTTTCTGCTCTACTTGCATTCTTCATCCTTCTTCTCGTAGGAAAACTTTCCCTGCTCTGATACCAAATGATGGAAATGATAATTTGGGGTGAACCAAAATCCCTTTCCCTTTAAAAATTGATCTTGAGGCCTGTGGGTTATGGCCCACAAAGCCTATCGGAAGCATCTCTTTAGGCTTTAAGCCTTTAACCCGTGGACTTATACTTCATTGGAGCTATTACATTATCGGGTCCTTTTCTCCATTGGAGGCTTTAAATTATCGGAATACAGGAAAATCATGGAAATCCCACTCTGAATCTAATACACTAGACTTTAAATTTTATATACCCGACTCTATACATCATCGAATCCGCCACCTTAAGCGCTATTCCTTCAGACCCCTGATACACCCGATCTCCGATACTACAATAGAGCTAGATCTCAAGGTTTATATACCCGCATATATAAATATATTGGGTCCGCCTTAAGTTTCCACTCCAATATGCCGAACTCCACTTGGCCCTGATCGTCGATCTCTGATTTATTGGCGATCGCTATATCAGCGTCCCGACTACACTATCCATCGGCCCTCCTATCCTGTGATATGCCATGAATCCTTTGTCGTTCGATCAACTCCGATCCAATGGTCTACATTGCATCTCCCTATCGCAATCGACATTTGCAAAGGGTTAAGACCCAATCTATCCATGAAGACTTCCGCCGATGTGATCAATCTCGAACATTGATCTTTTAGATCTAATGGTTGTTGAGTCTTCTCATGACTGTTTCCTTCTTAACTTAGTCCTCCTCGCATTCATCTTCCGGTTGATGGATTTCTGTGTTTAAACACAGTTCTCTGCCACAGTCTATCAATATACTCATATAAACGATATCTCATTATTCAATGGATCTCCATCGATCCTACAGTAGTCGATGGTTGATCAACATGCATTCACAATTGGGATTAAACCATTCATACATATATAAGCAGAGTTGAAAATAGACATAATGCGCAGACCAGAACACAATATTTATTATATATATATATATATATATATATATATCTCTCTATCTATATATATATATATATATATATATATATATATATATATATATTAGGACGATTACAGCTAAGGCATTTCAGCCTTAGAATAGAGTCTCCTCTCAACTACATTATCTCTATCTCTCCTCTCTATATCCCTCTTGAACACGTAGGTTCGTATATATAAGAAGTGTTGGATCAGATCATGAAAGGATCCGATCAATCCTCTAACAAAAGCCCTTAAAGCTCGATAATGCATGCATGCCAGATTACAATAATAACAAGTCTTCGAGAGACTTATCACTTCCACCTTTAAATCTATTTTAAAACATATTTTTCCTTTTTTTGCTCCCCTTGTCCACGTACTCCTCTTCGCTCCACTTTAGATTCCTCCCTTTAACTAAGGGTGTTAGATGCTCCTGCATCAAAACTCCTTTCCAAGAATGGGGCCTTGACTTTCTAGGAGAAATCCATCCTAGCTCTTCTGCCCAACACAAGTGGATTCTGACAGCGACTGATTACTTTACAAAATAGATAAAAGTTATACCTACCAGACAAGCTTCTGATGCAACCATCATAAAATTCCTGGAAAGCAATATCCTTGCAATATTTGGATGCCCTAGGAAAATTATTACTGACAATGCTACAACTTTCAGGTAAAAAAGGATGGTAGATTTTTGCAACAAATATCAGATAACATTGGGACATTCTACAGCCTATTACCCTCTGGGAAATGGACTGGTAAAATCTTCCAATAAAATCTTAGTTAATATATTTCAAAATTTGTTGCAGGATAATAAAAAATCATGGCACAACAAGCTAGTTAATGCATTGTGGGCAGACAGGCTTACTACCAAAAAGTCAATAGGCATGTCTCCATACCAGCTAGTTTATGGGATAGATGTTGTTTTTCCAACTTCGTTGGGAATTCCTGTTTTAAAGATGCTGCAAGAATTGGAGGTGGAACCAAATGATTTACAGAGGAGAATAAACTAGACAAATCATTTGCATTAGACAAGAGATGCAGTTCATAACAAAACTCATTTGATCCAAGATAGCATCAAGAAGACATTTTACCGAAGGAGTAAAGCTGATGAATTTCATATCGATAATCATGTTCTAAAATGGGATTCCAGGAGGGAAGAGAAAGGAAAGCATGGTAATTTCGACAACTTGTGGATGGGACCTTACATTATTGATGCTTGCTGATGTAACAATGCATTGTTTTTTAAGAACACAAATGGAACATGATTACCTAGAGGACCTATCAATGGTAGGATGCTAAAGTATTATGTTTTTCAGGACTAAAAAATAGTTTTTATCACACCCATTGTAGATACCATTTACCTTGTACTGTCATGAGTGGGTATCTTATGTCTAAAATTTGAAGCCCATGGAGAAGGCCCTAATATTTTAGTTATTTTTCCACCATAACTACAACAAACAAAAAATCAGATGCAGTCAACACTGAAGATAAGGATTCAAGGCTACTAGTCTACGGTGTTCTTAACACTTCACCAGTAAGTGTCATCCCTAGCTGGAGCCACTGTTAGGGTCCTATAATTTATATGATCAAATGATCACTGAATAATTGCTTTCAATGTTTCAGATTGTAAATAATATTGCTTACTACAAATGATTTCCAAAACAAGGATAGAAAATTGAAAATTAAAAAGAAATGATAAAGGCACCCCAAAAAAATGATTAAATGTGAAAGTGATGCTAGTTTAAGTGCCACTACTAGTCTACTAGATTTGTAAAGAATAAATTCATGAAATTGTGTGTATCTTGTCTAAATGCCACAATACCTTTATGCTTGAAACATACAGTTTAATCATTTTAAAGAAAGTTTCAATTTATGTTAATTATATTATAGTAAATAACTTAGACAAACAGTGTAATCTTCGCTAAGATTAGATAGGCAGAATATGTGAATAAGTTAATCCAAGAGTTTAATCTGGATTAATGCAGTTTATTAGATTTGTTTAGTGGTCTGAAATTAATATTCTTTGTATTTCAAGGATGAAAAAATAGATAGGGTTTGCATGTTTAAATGCACCCTTATTGCTTTAAAATTACATTAGCATAGGAAAAAGTGGATTTTCAATGTAATTGGTTATTTGGTTCATTTTTCCAAAGTTTGGACTTTGGTGTAAAATTCATATGCTTGAAATACTTCATGGGGCCGACCAACGTTAAACTCCACACACATCACTTTCCTCAATCTTCTTCCCACTCCAATCCGACAGCCCGTAAATGATTTCGAATCCCCCTGTAGCGATTATGTTTAACGACAGGGGGGAGGGGTCTGAAAATTTGTTTTCTGCCCCCCTATGTGGCCCCTCCTTGTGATTTCAGACGCCCCCCACCCCCCCACTCATACCATATACCGCCTACCCCCCTTTGAAAGTGGTTTTCGACTCCCATCGCAACCCGCCTTTCCATCATCGTTCACCCTCCATGTCCTTTCTTAACTTCCATTCCAACAACTCCACATGTCCCTCCTTCCGTCACTCCCACCAACGGTCCTGCGCCTTTCACCCGTATTCTCGATCTGCCACGTCGACAACCATTGCACTTGCCCATTACTGTTCTTCCCTCTCATCCATTCCATTACTGAGTTAATGCGGCTTGCAACCATTAATCCAATGGTTCCACTCTGTCTATGGTCTATAAAGCTAAATTTTCACCCGCAATTACATCCTTTCCTCTTTGCCTATGTACATCACTCTTGCCCTCAGTTTCGTGCTTATCTACCAAGTAGCCATTCGCATCCACTTCTTATCTCTTATTGATTTACAAAGATACTGCCACCTAAATATTCCTGAGAATTCCTGAAACCTTATGCAAATTCCCTCTGTCAAGTTCACCCATGCTCATTCTACTACCAAAATGGCTCCCAAAATTTCCACTATGGTAAATCCCATGCTTACTCCCCCTGTGGATTTATACCACATCCCACTCGTTAACGGAGACTATAAGATAGTCAAGACACACTGTGAATTTTACCTCTTTGAATTACATTGTTGGTTTTTTGATAACTACCTTGACTTATCTAATGAAATCAACTTCTAGTAGTCCAAACCTCCCCTGTTCATTTTCCCCCATTCTTACTGCTTTCCCTAATTCTTCCTAAAATGTCATGCCTCTTACCTTTCAAGCAAGAGGGCTATTATTTCCCCCAATGGTGAAATCCTTTTCACCATTACATCTGAGAGCATAAACCAAATGTTGCAGGTCCCCTACAGTGATTCCCTCACCCCTTTTTCCCTTGAAGCTCTCAGAGAAATCTATTAGAAGCTCACCTTCCCCCAAAGAGCTAGGATTTTTGAAGTTTTCCTCCCAGAAGACTCTCAACTCCCTAAGAAAAATCCCCTTTATCCATCTTTTATGTTCCCTCAAAGGACAAGATAGATTATCTTTGTCTTTTCATCCATATTTGGTTACTATTCAGATGAATGGGTAGATGAGCCTATTTTAGGCTTTCTATCTACCCTTTCTACAGAAGAAGGACTATTAGTCACCTTTGACTATGGTCACTTCTTAGTAGATGTAATTCATGAACAATTCCTTCAATTTCTAACTAAAGGAATGTTATGATATTCTTCTATTCTTATGTATATGTTCATTTTCTTTCAGACATATAGGTTTCCCTTTACAACACAGAAGCTTGATTAACCAGGAGAGTCGCAGTATATTGTCTTTTAGACATCCTTAATTAGAAGACAAACATAGGAATTGATCTTTACAGATTTCATTGATCAATTTGTGTATCCAACAACTTGTTTTCTAAGTGGCCAACAGATTCCAAGGATCAATGAAGATATTGAGAAAGTTTTACAGATCAGTGAATAGGTGAAGACAGGAGACTGGTACCTATACCAATCATTTATAGAAATCAAATTTTGTGGTTCAGAGCTGCCACCATATAAGCTACCCAAGTACCTTCCACTGAGAAGATTTTCCTTGGAGTACATCAGGGAAATTATTCACTCAAACAAAATCTATTTCGTAGCAGCCAAGAAGAAGTCTTGATTTTGAATTAAGACACAGATAGGGCCTTTCATCTGCAACAATAGAGTAATAGGAGAGGAAGCAGAACTCCTACTAAAACAAATGAATTTCCCACTTAGTTTTACTTGGTCCTATGACCCCTTTGGGGTAATTTCTAAGTTAAGAGTGGAACAAAAAGTAACTCCCTATGTTCATACCTAAAGGATAGAAATAGAGAAGTACATGAACCAACACTCTTGGGTATAAAACACATTTTGAGAGACTGAAGAGCAGGTACCTTCTAGAACAACTTCAGAGACTCCCATACCTAGAGAAAGGACAGATAAGAGACAAAGAGAGGAGTACTCTCTGTTAGTTACAAATGTCTTAGCCAAAGAGTTCAAAATATATACAAATAAGGTTAAGACATTCTCTAAAATAGACTTCCCACCACTGGAGGAAACACAGGGTACCATTGTACTCTCAGGATTTCAAACTTTTAAGTTTGATAGTAGTACCACAGAGTCTCCATCATCCTCGGCTACTAAAGAGATTCTAGCTACGATACCTCACACACTAGAGTCATCTACAGAACATAGGCAACTAGAAATTTTCCAGAGATAATTAAACAAAGGAATGAAGCCATTCATGACAATATCTCTGCTCAATTCAGGAAGCAGTCTTCCTCCATCTAGCACAGGCTTATTTCAGCATATGACACAGAGAAGGGAAGAATGCATATGGCATTCTTGTAGGCCCAGGTTCCACAACCAAAGTCAGCAGCAGATTTCAAACAAACTACCTTTGAGTTTGAGGCAAAGGATGTTCATCCTTTGGATCAAATGGATATGCATAGGCAAACTGGAGAAATGGTCTACTCAACCTTCACACAGACTGCTATCACTACTTCCAAACTACAACTTTCTTTAAACAATGTGCAATCTCAGCTTAAACTGGAGAAAGTGTCCTCTCTTGCTAAAGACAACAAAATCAAATACTTGGAGGAAATGGTGATCAAAGCAGGCTTTGATCTAGATAATTCAAAATCCATGGAGGAGATAATCAAGAAGAAAAATGCTGACATAACAGCCCTAAAGAAGCAATTGAAGTTGCTTGCAACTGAAGATCCCCAGGCCAAGGATCTAGGAGAGACAGAGCTACAAAAAGAAGAGATGTTGAAGCTCCTAGTGGAACAGAGTGCACAGATCAAAGAGATGGAAGGAAAGATGGACAAGTTGATAAAAGAAAAGGAATAGATTTCATAACAAGCAGTGGTTCCTCTTGATGCAGTTCCAATTGCATCTCTACTTCAAACAAGTATTCCTACAACAACCATTAGCAGGAACATCCTCTTATACAATACTTCCCACATCAGTTGCAGATGATTCAATTAAGTTGTATGAATCAATGGAAAACATGTCTATATAGGGAGAAGAGATAAAGAAACTAATACAGGAGGTGAAAATTCTCCAAGAACAGAAAACAAGATTTGAGAATGCTCTCATGAAAGAAACACATAAATCCCAAACATTGTCCTAGAGATTACAGAAGATGGAAAAGGACAGTGCCATGGGTAATATATTGGCATAGGTAAAAGAGAATATCTAGAAATGAATCAATGAAGACATGATAGACATTTGGCCTTCAATACAATTTTTTTTTAGCAACAAGAGTTGATTGAAAGGTCCAATGAAGTCATCGAACAAGTCAGAAAGCAGTTGGGAGATAAGCCTAGTGAGGCCACTGAGCTCATCAAATTCCTTAACTCCAAAAATAGAAAGGAAGTAAAAAGTTAGAGATTGAATACAGAATAGAAACAATATTGGAAGTCAGGAAGGTGTTGACTAAGAGAAATCTAATGAGACAGCTTGAAGAAAAATGTCAGATTATGGACACTAGTGTACATAAATTCTTCACCAAGATAGAACCCCTCTACAAGAAAGGACTTCCAAATTTATTAGTTATTAATGATAAGCTCAACACATGGTCTGATTACAGTGAGAAAATAATGACCAAGGCAAGAGACAGTTCGAAGGTTACAACCGGAAGATTCAGTATGACAGGAAAGATATTCTTGGAAGCATTGGCATATGACCTGGACATTCAGTATGAAATTAAAAACCTATTCATTACCAAGCCGACATTTTCTAAATATACTGAAGTTGACGAAGTGTACAAAAAGTTATTGAAGATGACTATCCCGAGTGAACAACATTGGGATAAACTATGTGAATTACTAGAGTAAAAAGTAGATTTGGCTACACAACTCAACATCAATAGCACATGTAGAATTTGAGGGTTAGACAGCCAGTTGTTCCACGAATTGAGTGCCACCACATCGAACAATTTGAATTTCCATGATATCTTTGTAATAAGTTAGATTGATTCAGTTTAATTATTTTTAGAAACATCCTAGTGAGTTTGACATGATATTTTGTAAATTAATTATAAATACTTCATCTTCAGAAGTATGAAGGGTTGGCTTTTGAATAAAAGAATATTATTGTATATTGTTGAAACATCAGCGGATTTACCAGTAATACAAAAATCTCTTTCACAATATTCTTGTGTCAAGTTGGTGCTGAAGTGCTTCTATTGTCTTATGTGTTTATATTTCTATGTTATTGCACATATGTTTTTCTTAATCTGAATTATTCAATAGATAAATAAAGGAAAAAATTTGTTTAAATCTACACTATGCTTCCGGCTAAGAATAATTTCAATGTTTTCTTTTGATATTTAAATATAAAATTCAGGTAACAATGCTCTATATCTAAAGTGAGTCTTAATCTGTTCTTCCTTCCCCATCTCATAAACTAAAAGAATCCATTCAGTTTGGCTACCCTGCCCTGTGAGATCTATCTGTAGACACTGAAGTTGATCCGTAATTTATGTAACAGACTCCATAGCCCAATGGTAATCTAGTTATCAACCAACCATTCAAATGAAAATCCAACCTTAAACTTCATAACTAGCCTAATATTCAATACAACAAAGTTAAATCTTACATAGAGAGCCCTCTTTGAAGCTAGCAAGGCTAGATCCCAACTTATAAAGTAGGTTTGTGTTTACTTTTGTGATTTTCTTTTGCAACCTTAGAAAATTACAAAGTTTTACCACAAAGGTACTACACCCAGTTGTACTACATCCCCTTTGCGCACTATGTAACCAGTTAAATTACTGGTGCCAAAACCTCGTCCACGCGACATTTTCTGATGACCTTCCCCCCCAAAATTTGAGCAGAAAACTACATCGCTTGGTCTATAATAGAGCGGATAGAGTACCTACGTGACTTATTGACTAGCCTAAACTCAATTTCATTCTATTCATAAGCTCCTTCTCTTTTCTCTTTCTGCCAAATTCCTTAGTTGGATCTGCCCCTTTATAAGGCAACTTTGTAATTCTATGGATCAAAATGTCTGTTATGGGAATGGGTTCTCCTAACCACAAACCCCCATCGTGCACCAGCGTGAGTAGTTGGCGCACACAGAAATTATTGATAATTGATCAATGAAAGTCTGACACACACATCATATGTAGCAACCTGGCCTCCTCGACCCCTTTTATCCATTTCATTGCTTCTAGCTTTGTGACCCTAGTATCTTCATAGTAAATCTTGGTCATATATTTATTGGTGTCCAAATGTGAGAAATTTTTGTGATCAGTGAGATCCCAATCCTCCATTTTTAACACAGGGATAAGTGCTAAGAGTGTGCCTTCAAAAACCACTTCTTTTGGTAATAGTGGTTTGGAGACCATGAATTTGCCTAAATCTAGGTCCTTGGTTACCTTCTCTTTCCCTTTCTATGGAAGGATATACGTCGGGAGCCTAGTGAGAGGCTCACCATCATCAACATCCAATTCCTCAACTCCATTGTGGAGTTTTGCTGCGTCAAAAGCCACAGATTCCTCCGGCTGCTTTTCCTTTTCCTTCCTCTCTTTCTATCAAACCTTTGTGGGGTTCTTCCTCAGTAACTGCCTCACCAGTACAGGTTGTGGTTTCTTCTGCTTCTCCTTAGCAGCTAATTTCTTTAGCCTAGGTGACCGCGACACCGTAGGCACGACTGGCATGGATTCCATTGATGCAATTTTAGGGGCTTCTACTTGAGAGACAATAGCTTTGGAGCTTACTGGCTCTAACATTTGTTCATGGATAAGCTTATGGTTCTCTGTAGGTAGTTTCACAAATACTAGGTTTGCAATGAAATCCTCCCAAGTCTGTCAATTCATAGAGTGAAAATAAGAGGGATTATACGCAATTTTCAGAAAGAAAAGTGTTCTTTAGCATACCAACATGCAATATTTATAGGCGATTTCGAATTCAAATTCGACAGTTCCATCCATTTTGTAATCATAAATGCATCTTTGGCGGCATATCTCCAAATATTTTTTCCATAAATGTCGCCCACCCTCTCCTCCTAACGGGATTTTTTCTATCCAATCATGAAAAGTGACTTCAATGGCTTTTTTTTTACCCGACTATGCGGTACCAACCCCCATGGTGCATCTCGTCCATCGCAACTTCTTTTGTCACATCTTCTTCTATCACAGCTTCTTCTATTGTACCCCTTGTGTCCATCGTGCAACCTCCTTACTACATTATCCTCTTCTTGAGGCAGTATAGTTTGTAGTCCCACTCTCCCTTGCAATTGCCTAGAGTGCTAAGATTGTCCTTCTACCATATATTCATTGCGCAGGGGTAGGATCCCCTGTATACAATTTCAACTGACTACCATTCACCCTTCCATGGAACAATTTGCCATTCAGCTTCGCAATATGAACTGCACCACCATTTGTAATTTCCTTAACAACATACGGGCCTAACCAGTGCATTTGAAATTTACCCAGAAACTTTGTGAACTTACTATCATAGAGCATAACCAAATCGTTCACCTTAAACGTGTGCAACTTAATATGCCTATCATGCCAGGCCTTCTCACGTTCCTTTTGCACTTGCTGGTGAAATCCTACAAGAAACTGGTCTTCTTCCAACTCCATCAACTGCGCGAGCCCATCCTCCAAGGTCTTGTGATTCGTCATCTTTGTTAAAGCCACACTGCACAAGCTTGGTAAAATATATTCCATGGGCATAACCACCTCAATCCCATAGACCAACCTAAACGACGTTTGGCCTGTCAACTTCTTGCACGTCATCCTATTTGCTCATAGGACTGCTAGTATGCACACATACCAATCGTTCTTCTTCATGTTACAAACATTTTTCAATGCATTCTCCAAAATATTATTGAATGCTTCCACTGTACCATTGGCTCAGGGATCATCATCCATCACACTGATTGTTTCATTCAGGAAATGCATACCCCTATCACTCATCAATACCTTAGGACACCCAAACCGCATTAAGATGTATTCAAACATGTAGTTTGCAGTTGTAGAAGCAATACAATCCTTTACCGGTTGTGCTTCTGCCCATCTAATTAAGTAATCCATCACAGTAATAATGTACCACATGCATGTCTTCCTTCCTAGTGGTTTTAACGGACCTACAAATTTAATTTCGCATTTGTCAAATACTTGTAACAAAACCTGAGGGTTTAAGGGAAATTCATCTCTTTGCGAAGGCTTTCCCGTCCTTTAACAAGCATCACATGATTTAAAAACCACCTTAGAGTCTTTATGCACTATCAACCACCACAACCCTGCACGTAGAATCTTCTTCGTGGTCACTCTACCTATGTAGTGTCCTCCCGCCACTCCTCCATGTGCTTCGGCAAGGGTACTAGTGCGCTCAAACTCCAGAACATATCAGCGCAATATTTCATCTATTCAAATGTCCTACTATAATAGAAAAATCAACAGCTAGGACCACCAATTCCTTCTTTTGTTGAGTAGAATACCCTTCGGGAGTTGGTCAAATAGTCAGAAACTGAATTATATCTACAAAATGATCATCCATAACATGCACAGCAAAGAGTTGTGCATCCAAAAATTCTTCTTCCAAATTGGTTAGTTCTTCGACTATCTCAATTCTGGATATATGGTCTGGTCCCGCATTCAACCGTCCTGGCTTGACAATTACTTTAAAATCATATTCCTGAAACAAAAATAACCACCTATAGATATTCCCCCCCAACATAGGCTTATTGACCGGGTATTTGAGAGCAGAGTGATTTGTATACATCTTGAAGTTTGCACCCAACAAATAATGTCGAAACTTTTGCAGCACATTGATGAGCCTAGGTATTTAAACAAGAATGTTGCAACTCCCAGGGCTACCAGCTTTACTTATCAACTCAGGGTTCGTACAAACTTGGAGGTGATTGTGCTTTATACACAAGTAGAAGTGAAGATATTGCCTGTTGTCACTGCTCATCTAGCAAGAGACCCTAGGGGTTCCAAGCCACACTTTTATAGGGTCAAAAGAAGCTTGATTTTGATGGAAGGAGAGAAAACCTATTCTAGGGGAGAGCTATTCTACTGCAAAACTGAGGAAAATAACATGAAAACCTAAATCACCATAACCTAATTAATCATGAAGACAACTAGACTAAGCAAAATTGTTAAGCAACACTAATCTAATGCTAACTATCTAAGTTGCATGAGTAAAGCAACAAAACTAGACTAAAGGATCAGAAATGGAACTAAGCTAAGTCTGTGTATAAGCGGAAGAAGTAGTCAGAGGTCAAAATGGTGAAAAGAGGATGTAATGAGCAACAGCGCATGAGGACCATTGGATCAGGTGGGTGAAGGGTAGACAAACGGTTGAGATCAGACAGTAGGAGGGTACATAGGAAAATTGGCGGACATGGTTAACTAATAGGATGGACGGCTGGGATTATATCGTGGAGGCGATCGATAGATGAACAGTGGATATTGACCAAGCTAGTTGGCGATCCAGTGAAGTGAAAACCGTCGGATCAACAGACAGATCAATGGTGGAGAATTCAAGGCGATAATACAATCAGGTGATGCAATAGTCATCAGATCTGGCAGGGAAGATCGACGGTGGAGATTGGAGTGCGAAAAGAAACATGTGGAAATAACGAGTGGGTTTGGAGGGTGGTAATTTGTATCTCGCGTGCCCTCAAAACCATAAGTTGTATTTTGAAAATACACGTGATTAGCGTCCCTGGCTAACACGTAGCACGAGGAAACCATCCATATCGCATGCTCTTAGCCCGATAACGTTTAGATAGAAATCTACATGATATGGCGTGAAGGCCATCGAATCTAGCAAAGTAGATCTACTGTGGAGATGTGGCCGAGCAGGTTGGTGAGCGGCTGCACAATAGCCATCGGATCTGACAAGGAAGATCGACAGTGGCAATTTAAAGGGTAAAAAGTAAAATGTGAAAAGTGGATTTAAATGGTGATTGGACAATTTGGCATGTGAAAGGCATTTACCAGTAAAACTATTTAAATGTGAATTTTCAGCTCCTACAAGCATTTCGGGCCGAATGAGAATGATAGTAGGAGTGAGGTCTTAGGTAGAGGGTGAAGGGACACATAACCAGGAAATGAGTGAATGGTCATGGAATGAACCAAGCAACGATATGATGAACCATGTGATTTCATTAAATGACAAACCCTATGAAAACCAAAACCCTGTGTTTTTGGGGTTTTTGCAGGGTTTCTTCCTCAAACTTGCACAATGAACAACCAAACCATGCATCTATGCTACTGTTGTAATGGAAATGAACTGCTTAAGTTAATGCACAGAAAGAAAGATTTTATGCTAGAATACAATACAAGAAAGAGGAGCTTTGGCTGCTAGGATTGGGCCCTAACCCAAGAGCTTCAACCCTCTAAGTTAACTCAGTGCTAGCTCAAATAAAACTCATCTTCATTATCAAAGAACACTATATTACATTAAAATGTTACAAGTCTGCACTGGACAAAAAGTCTGAATACTTGCTAACTGACTGACTGGCTATTGGTTGACTACCTAGCTAACTGACTAAAAAAAATGAGGTCCTAAGCCTCTTTATTTATACATCTGAAGTCTCAACAACTTCCCTCAAAATTAGGGAGGTACAACTCCCAACTTAATGGTAACTTTTCCTTTCACTTTCACTAGCTCAGATGCCTCCTCATAGGGAGGGTGCTTGCACTTCCACTTGCTTGGCTGTCTTCTAGTACTCCTGATTTGGTTGTGTGTACTTTTAGCTGATGGAGGGATATTCGAATGGAAGGGTAGTAAATGAGGAGGATTTACCTCCTGTAATTCCTTTCCCTTGTCCCATTTGAGTTTTTACCAAGGTATTTTACCATAGTTCCTTGCTTTTAACTTTTATCCCTGCATTTCCTTTGCTTTTATCCTTTATTCCTGCATTACATGCACATTACACCACAAAGAAAAATGTCCAACTCTAACTCAACCCATAAGCAAAATATAATCAAAAGTATGCAATGTGTTGTGAGAATAGTTGGTTTGACTGAGCTAGGAGGTGAATTAAGGCCATTTAAGGCCCATGTAATTACTTAATGATGAGACTTGTCATCACCCCCTACTGAAAGTGTTGCTCATCCTCTGAGCAACTTAGTGGCTTTGGTAGCCTCTCTGACATCTCATTCTTTTGTTGTGGTATTTTCTTCTTGTTTATAGCAGCCTACTTTCCTTTCTTCTTCTTCCCACTGATATTATCTGATCTTCAAGCTATGTGGCAGTGTTTCATCTCTTTTAGCAGGCATGTATATTATCATTTCTTATCAGCCTAAACATATCCTCAAAATGTGTACTTTCTTGCCCTTGGGAAGCAAGATATCTGAGTGTCAGCTGAGGATTATTTGCAATTAAATTATGGGTGCTGATTAAGGCCATGGGATTTTGATTGTTTAGCTACTTCTCTGTCCCTAAAGCCACTTAGCTCTTTTGTTTCTTGCTGCTTGTTCTTCTTTGTTTCAATGCCTTCTTCCTCTTCTGTTTCAGCATCATGTTCCTTTGTATTAGTGTCTTCTTTATCCATCTCATCCCCATCTAGCTCTGTATCTATTGTTTCTTGTTTTGTCTCCTCCTTACTGACAGAAGGACTAACACCATAGATGAAGGTTTTGATGTCGTCCTTTGTTGGTAAGTCATTGAAGACTGTCCATGTTATAGGGATCCTGAGGTTTTGGAGGGCATAGCCTTTTTAGAGGAAACTGGCCACCTCTTTACTTACAAACCAACTACCTCTTAACCTTTACAACTTTTGATCACATGATGCAGATGAGTGAGTGAGTAGGATACTTACCTGTGGCCTTAATTCCATGCTGCAAGTGTCAAAGATTAGAGGTGCCGTTGATGGTCATTCATCTTCCTCCTTTGATGTATGCTGATGGTTTCTTAACTGCAGATCTAATGTTTTTGCTGTGTAGCTCTTTCTTCCTCCTTTGTTGTCTACTGATGGTATCTGTGAGGATGCTGCAATGAATAGATAGAGGGAGTAGGGGTGTGCGTGAAGGCAGGAATGATGGTAATGGATGAGGTGATGCTCTGAAAACATAATCTTCTCCTAAATTGAAGTAGTTAAGTGACAAAACAATGGAATTTATGGAGGGATGCATGGTAAGGAGTGGGGGAGATGAACATATGTGAGGAAAGGCCCCCTTTGGATATTATCTTTGCTCATTTATTATCTTTATGTTATTCTCTTAACCTGCAAGATGATACCAGAATACCAAATATGTGAATAAATATACCCAGAACATAGAACAATGAGAAACAACAGCAAGTATTTTATTATTCAGAAAGCAATGTTCACTTGCCTCTTCGAGGGGGCGACCTCCAATAGAGCAAAACTCGATTACAAAATAAGACACTATGCTCCTCGCAGGGAGTCTCTATCCTTTATATATTATTCATACATGCAATACCATGGAGAAATACCATGGTTCTTATTAATACCATCTATCTAATACCATGGCCCATTTGCAACTAACTGTGGTCCCGTCATTAAATGTGGGTTAACCACTTACAATTATTAATATGGGCTTTATTGACTCTTTACTTAACTATAACTATGACTCGATCCTACTACATAAATAAGGGGGTTAGGGTTGGACCCTAACACTTTCTCACCCTCCTGCAAACAACAATTATGTCTTTCTTTCTCTTTTATTATTATATTTTTTTGAAAAACACCTAGGCTGCCTCAGAGAGGTTTTCACCCTACATATCTGCCTTGGGTGCCTCAAGGAAGGTCTTCACCTAGGGATTTTCTTTTTCTTTCCTTTTTTTCCTCATCGTTGGGCCGCCTCATGGAGGTTTTCAACCCAAAGATGGGACTCAAGCGCCTCATGGAGGTTTTCACCTGAATCCTTACTCTGTTTCTTTCTTTCTTTTTCAGTGACCTGATGAGGGAGGATCGAAAACTTACTCCACCATCATCACTATCTTATTGATGTTGTCAATGAACTCTTGTTTAGATGAAGGCCTCTTGTATAATTTCAATCTATGTCCATTAACTAGCAATGCAATGGCTTCTTCATCTATAGTCCTAATTCGCACTGAACCATTTTCATGGCATCTTTCCACCAAATATGGTCTGAGCCATCTTGTTCTTAGCTTTCCCTTGAAGTGTTTGTACCTTGAATCATATAATAAGGGCCTGGATTTTGAATTCATCTAGGCCATTCAAATGGAACATCCTTTCTTTTTGTGCATGACTAAGATCTAGATCTAATTGGGCTGCCATCCTCAATGTGTTATATTCAAATTCAATGAACAACAAAGCCTTTTTTCCATAAACCAGCTCATAAGGTGTGAATCCAGTGGTGGTCTTCCATGTTGTATTATAGGCCCAGGTGGCCTCAACTAGCCTCTCAGCCCAGTCCTTTCTACTATTGTTCACTACCTTGGTCAGGATGTTCTCCAGTGATCTATTGGTCACTTCCACTTTCCCATTAGCTTGTGGATGATAAGGAGTGGAGGTCCTATGTTTGATCTTGTGATGCTTGAGCAGTTCTTCAATCACGCTGGAGGTGAACTGGCTTCCTTGGTCTATGACTAGTTCTCTAGGGTACCCAAATTTGTAGAATATGTTTTCCCTTAGGAACTTAGCCACCTTTTCTTATATTGATGCCTTGATTGCTTTGGTTTCTGCCCACTTAATCAGATAATCAGTGCACACAATGATGTGTTTTTTTTGCTTTGAAGGAGGATTGATATGCCCAATGAAATTAATGCCTCACTTGTCAAATGGCTCGAAAGTCACTTGAGGTTGTAGGGGAATTTCATCCCTTGGAGTCAGATTTCCCATCCTCTGGCACTAATCACACTGACTAACATACTTCTTCACATCCTGATGAAGAGTAGGCCAATAATAGCCTGCTTGCAACACCTTGAATGTTGTCCTTTTTGCTGCAAAGTGACCTCCACAAGGCCCATCATGACAGGTCAGAAGGATGTCAAAGACCTCCTCTTCCCTTACACATCTTCTCAAGATTTGATCTGGGCCAAGTTTGAACAGATTGCCCCCAATCCAAGTGAAGGGGGCACTTTTCCTGATTATCTTGTTTTTTTCTCTGGAGGGCAGGTTTGGTGGGAACTATGCTGACACCAGATAGTTTTCTATATCAACAAACCATGGGGAGAGCACTGAAATGGCAAAACAATTCTCATCTAGGAACTGATCATTCACCATTTCTTCTTCACCTACAGGCGGATTCATTCTAGACAGAAAGTCAGCAACAACATTTTCCTTACTAGGCCTATCAACAACAGTTAAATCAAACTGTTGCAATAAAAGTAACCATCTTATGATTCTAGCATTTACATCTGGTTTGTTCATTAAATATTTAATTGCAGCATGATCAGTATGCACAAATGTCTGATAGCCTATAATGTAATGCCTAAACTTGTTCAATGAATGCACAACAACCAAGAGTTCTTTTTCTGTCACAGTATAGTTTAGCTCAGCCTTTGACAGGTTTTTACTGGTAAAGTAGATGGCATAAGGAAATTTCTCTTCTACATGTCCTAAGGCTGCTCCTATGGATTTATGTGAGGCATCAACATGAATGTGAAAAGGGAGGGCCCAGTTTGGGCCTCTAAGGATTGGTGCAATGGTTACCTTACCCTTTAAAATGTCCAAGGCCTCTTGACAGCTCTTTGACCATATAAATTTAGAATCTTTGGCCAATAATCCAAACAAAGGAGAGGCTAGCTTGCTGAAGTCTTTTATGAATCTTCTGTAATATCCAGCTAGCCCTAAGAAACTCCTAACATCTCTCTTCTTTTGTGGAGGAGGGACCCTTTGAATGATTTCTACTTTGTTTGGGACCACTTGCTCCTTGCTGAGATATCGAGTGACCTAGCTGTAGAATTTCCCACTGTAGATCAACAGATTATGAAATATACTAAATCAAAATACAAGATCTACTTCTACAACAAACTTGCGGAAGCTTAATCGATTATGAGCAAGATCAATAAGAACACATATAACAGATGAAGAGAAAGCAATCATGTTAAAATTGGAAACCAGGGCAAAACTTCATGTCGGTCATCTTATTCATGGCTAATAATATTTTTATTAGATTCCTCTCGTCGAGAGGTGTAGGATTGATATAAATATCATCCAATTCCGATAAGTATTCATGGAGATGTGAATTTATTTTGATTATGGAATTATTATCAAGCCGACCTACAACTCATGTAGGCTCAGAAGCCCAACAGTTGCATCTATTCACCCACCAACGTTGTGTATAAATATAAGAGGACTTTTCCTCATTTGGACTCACTACTCTCATCACATCTCTCTCTCTCTCTCTCTCTCTCTCTCTCTCTACTGCACAGATATGAGTCTCTTCTCTATTGCACTGAAATGGGTCTCTCTCTCTCACACATGTGAAGCCGGAAGCTGTTGAATTTGAAGCTGCAACTGCAGAAGTAAAGATTGACTTACGTGGCCTAGAAGATCTCCTCTTTGGAACTGTGTTGTAGGTTCATCTGAACCTCCTTTGAAAGCCGCAAATATTGGTGGTGGAATGAAGTCAATACGACGAACGGTTTGCAAGATATCGACTACCCTAGTTTGAAGCCGGAAACTGTTGAAACTGAAGCTGCAACTGCAGAAGTAAAGATTGACTTGCGTGGCCTAGAAGATCTCCTCTTTGGAACTGCGCTATAGGTTCATCTGAACCTCCTTTGAAAGCCGCATTTTTTTGGTGGAATGAAGTCAATCTGACGAACGGTTTGCAAGATATCGACTGCCCTAGTTTGAAGCCAGAAACTGCTAAAACTGAAGCTGCAACTACAGAAGTAATGATTGACCTACGTGGCCTAGAAGATCTCCTCATCTGAACTGCGTTGTAGGTTCATCTGAACCTCCTTTGAAAGCCGAAAATTTTGGTGGTGGAATGAAGTCAATCCGACTGTCGGTTTGTGAGATATGGTCTGCCCTAGTTTGATAATGAAGCTGCTAATGCTGATGCTACTGATCTAGGGTTTGCTACTGCTGATATGAATCAGATTTATTGTACTATTTCTCTTTGCTGAATTATTGAAGATAAAAGAAGATTTGATCAAAGGGTTTCCCCACACATTGTGGGGTTTTTCCCTGGCTAGCCACCACATCTTGTGTCTCTTGTTTGGCTTGTTTTCTGTCGATCGTTTAATGTTCTATTTGCACTTTACTTTATGTACATGTGATTGCTAATCGGTGGAATATAATATGAAAAAGAAGTAAACTGTTATAAGCATAGAACATACCATAACTTAACATGGTATCAGAGCAGAGGTGAAGACAAAGCCCGAGCAAGAGCAAGAGAAATCATTGAAGAGAAGATTGGAAAGGCTATCCTAAAAGAACTATGGGGTCCTCAACACTCTTTCCTGCCGAAGACAAGCTCCGTGAGAAAGCTGACTATCACGGATGGAAGATGTCTATCGATCTAACCCTTGAAGATCAAGGAGTGTTGGACCATGTAAGAGGCAATATTGTTGAGCCTTCATCAAATGCATCTGCTGCTACCTGGAACAAATGGAAAAATGGAGAAGTCAAAACAAAGAAGATCATCTGGGACTCTATCGACAAGCGCTTGGTGGCCTACATCTCTGAACTGGACACCTCCAAGGAAATCTACAATAGACTGAGAAATGGCACTCACAACTCTTTGAGGATTACCATCCGAATGGTACGTGTTCAAGACTACTCTTCTGAACTATAATGTAATTCCTAGTTTCGAGGAATTAATGGCTAGATGCATTCAAGAAGAATCAAGGGAAGAAGTGCAAGAAATGCCCATGCCTAAAGGTCCTCCTGCTGCCTTTTCTTCTCATGCAAAGAAAATAAATAATTCCGGGACTAAATAAAAAGGAAAGGCTGGACCTAAGGCTAGAAGAAAATGACGATGTTACATTTGCGATAAAGCAAGTCACTATGTATGAGATCATGAGCATCATGATGAATGAGATCATGGACATAAAGGGCAACATGAGATCATGGACATATAGGATAGCATGATGATGATGCACACTAGTTTGAGCAACATTATGATGGATAAAATCATGGACATGGGCAGCATGATGATAATCATGATTAGAGAAGCATGGTACAGTATGCAGTGGTGCAACTCGAAATCCCTCTGATGGCAATCAAAGGAATGGAAAATTCAACATCAAAGGTAAGAGGAGAACTGGGAATCAAGGAAGAGGACAAGCATTCAAGAAGGCTAGAAATTCTAGGATGTATTAAATGCACCTAACCTCAAAAGGAACCTAGTGTCCATCTTGGCAATGGAAGACAGAGGCTACAAGGTAACCTTCATCAATGACAAGGTATGTATATGGAAAAATAATGTTAAATATGCCTTTACTCTTGGGTTTAGTGTTGATTCATTATATCAGGTCGATGGAAGTCCGCTAGGTGTCATGTCTTGTGACACATCTCTTTAGTCCAAACTTTGGCATCAGAGGTTTTCCCACCTTCATTACAAAGCTCTACCCGATGTAAGACAGATGGCAACAGGGATGCCCGAATTCCAAGTAGAGAAAGAAGGTGTATGTCCAAGATGTGCCAAAGGAAATCTCAAAAGGGGACCATTCCCCTCAAGCCAAAGAAAGACCTCTGATATATTACAATTGGTTTACTCAGGCATACCTGAGGTTGGCATTAAGAGGGAGACTACTACACCACATACTCCTGAGCAGAATGGTATGATGGGAAGGAAGATCCACACGATGATGGAAGTTGTCCGGGCCATGCTACATGATCAAAGTCTTCCTAAGTTTCTATTGGCTGAAGCTGCAAACACTGCCGTATATGTACAAAATCGATGCCCTCATTTTAAAATTTTTGGAAGCCCTGTATACTTTCATGTGCCGAAAGAGAAAAGAAATAAATTGAGAGCATCTAGAAAGAACGGAATTTTCGTGGACTATGGTGAAAATATTAAAGGCTATAGAATCTATGTAGCCGGTCAAAGGGAAGTCATAATCAGTCATGATGTCACCTTTGACGAAGATATGGCTCTCAGCAAGGTGATCAATCTTCCGACTTTGAGGAGCTCTCAAGAAGCCGACACCAGGGAACCGAAAGAAAAGGATGATGAATCAATGCCTGATGTAGAAGAACCCATGGATCCGATTGATCCTCCTCCATAGGAGCCTTCCTCTTCTAGGAAGAGGCCTTCATGGCTTAAGGGGTTACTTGATGATGCTGAAGGACATTCTGCACCCCGAGGAACCTTTCGTGAAAGTAAGAAACCTAATAGGTATCAAGGATACCTGACCATCATGAGCACGATCATACAAAATGAGCCTTCGTCATTCTCAGATGTCGTCAAGCATCAAGTATGGAAGGATGCTATGACTGAAGAATATGAGTCTATCATAAAGAATGATGTTTGGGAAGTAGTTCCCAGACCCCAGGACAAGACAGTTGTTACTTCCAAATGGCTTTACAAGATAAATCATGCAGCAGATGGAAGCACGGAAAAGTATAAGGCTCGTTTTGTTGCTCGAGGTTTCTCCCAAAAGGAAGGTATAGACTATGATGAGATATTTGCACCTGTTGCCAGATATACGACCATCCGCTCGATCATAGCCCTTGCCGCTTCACAAGGATGGAACCTACATCAGATGGATGTCAAGACTGCGTTCTTGCATGGCTCAATCAAAGAAGAGGTCTACGTGGATCAACCCGAAGGATTTGAGATTTATGATCAAAAATCTCATGTATGCATGTTGAATAAAGCTCTCTATGGGCTGAAGCAAGCTCCCCGAGCATGGTATGAGAGGATCGATAGCTACTTGATGAAGCTGGGATTCACTAGGAATGAAGCCAATCCTAACCTTTACTTTAAGGTTGAAGATGACAAGCCTCTCATACTGGTGTTGTATGTGGATGACCTCTTTCTAACAGGTGCAAACCCTCTTATTCACAAATGTAAGAGGGAGATGGCTTCTGAATTTGAAATGAAGGACCAAGGACTTGAAGTGTGGAAGAAGCCAAGGGAAATTTTCCTATCTCGAGGAAAATATGTGGTAAATATATTGGAAAGATTCGGTATGATGGACTGCAAGCCTGTGACTACCTCGAGGATCTTAACATTTAGAAGTTATATGGTAGTGATGTCGGACCAGACTTGGGAAATGCCTCTGAGTTTCAAAAACTCATTCACATTGATGTTCTTGGTGAACCTCCGTCCGAACATATGTTTTGCAGTTAGCATTGTGAGCTCATATTTGGTTGAGCCTCACTGGATTGATGCCAGGAATCTTCTGAGATGTCTTCAAGACACAATCTCTCATGGATTAAGATACACTGCCAGAGATGTGAGACTACTTGGATATACTGATGTTGATTGGGAAGGCAGTGTGGTGGACCGTAAGAGCACTTCCGGGATCTACTTCGATATCCTGGATGAGCAGGAAGCAGAAGTCGGTGGCTTTGAGCACCACCGAAGCAGGATATATTTTTGCTAGCATAACCTTGTGTGAGGCAGTCTGGTTGCAAAAGCTCTTCAGTGAGTTGTTTAGATTTACATTGGATACCACTGTGATTCTCTGTAACAACCAGAGGTGGGATTCGATTATTGAGGAATCCCATATTCGTCAATTGCTCCAGAAGATAGACATCATCTGGGATATGGTAACTCGATGAGCAAGGAGGCTCCATCACATTAAGATGATGTACATGTTGATACACCTTGTCAAAGCCCCGAGGAAAGATCAAATATGTGATTTTCCCAAACGACTTGGAGTCGGCAAGAAACCCTTGTACAAGGGTCTTGCATGTTGCATACATTGAGCTCTGGGAGCTCTGAGGGCTTACGGTTCCTACTGGAGCAACATATGACCACAGGGTGACTCACCCTCCCCTGGTGGTGCACACTGGAACAAGATGATTCGCTCTCTTGTGGGACAAGATGATTCGCTCTCTTATGGAACAGGATGATTCGCTGTCCTGTGTAGCAGGATGATTAGTTCTCCTGTGAGGCCTGGATTGATGTGTTCTCCATGGCAGCCTGGATTGATGTGTTCTCCATGGAAATTGTAGCAGGATTGATGTGTTCTCCATGGTAGCCTGGATTGATGTGTTCTCCATGGAAATTGTAGCAGGATTGATGTGTTCTCCTGTGAGGATAGGATTGATTAGTTCTCCTGTCGAGGCATCCTACCCATGCAGTCTGGGACTCATGGGAAGTACCTCTCATCTTATCAATGAGCAGGGAAATGAAGTTAGGGACCATAGTAGTACCGATGGACGCATCGTTGTAACTACCGTACTCCCTATGCTAGGATGACCTCCATTGATCTGGGATCAATGATACTGGTCTGGGACCAGTGGTAGAAGTTGTACCATACTATGACGCCGACTTCGGGTCGGTTGAGATTGGTCTAGGATCAGTGGTACATACTTTGAGACTAACTTTGAGTCAGTGGAGGATGATATTGGTATGGGACCATTGGAGTTGTACTCACTATGACGCTGACTTTGGGTTGGTTGAGACTGGTCTGGGACCAGTGGTACATACTCTGAGACTGACTTTGAGTCAGTATGATACATCCTCGATCATTTCTTCTTCTTCATAATTCGGACAAAAGCAGAGTAGATCAGAACAATGCAAGAGCAGAGCAGAACAGAACAAAACAGTACAGATCAGTGCAGGGCAGAACAAGGCAAAGCAGAACAGGCAAAATAGAGCAGAGCAGGGGAAGGGTTAGGCTGTACAAGGCAGTGCATTTGATGGATGAATAGTAACAACCGATAGACAGATTGCAGATGAAGTTCTCCATGGTTGAGAGGGAGTGCTAAAATTGGAAACCAGGGCAAAACTTCATGTCCATCAACTTATTCATGGCTAAATATTATCCAATTCCGATATAAATATCATCCAATTCCGATAAGTATTCATGGAGATATGAATTTATTTTGATTATGGAATTATTATCAAGCCAACCTACAACTCATGTAGGCTCAGAAGCCCAACAGTCGCATCTATTCACCCGCCAACGTTGTGTATAAATATAAGAGGACTTTTCCTCATTTGGACTCACTACTCTCATCACATCTCTCTCTCTCTACTGCGCAGATATGAGTCTCTTCTCTACTGCGCTGAAATGGGTCTCTCTCTCTCACACATGTGAAGCCGGAAGCTGTTGAATTTGAAGCTGCAACTGCAGAAGTAAATATTGACTTGTGTGGCCTAGAAGATCTCCTCTTTGGAACTGCGTTGTAGATTCATCTGAACCTCCTTTGAAAGCCACAACTTTTGGTGGTGGAATGAAGTCAATTCGACGAACGGTTTGCAAGATATCGACTACCCTAGTTTGAAGTTGGAAACTGCTGAAACTGAAGCTGCAACTAAAGAAGTAAAGATTGACTTGCGTGGCATAGAAGATCTCCTCTTTGGAACTACGTTGTAGGTTTATCTGAATCTCCTTTGAAAGCCGCAACTTTTGGTGGTGGAATCAAGTCAATCCGACGAACGGTTTGCAGGATATCGACTGCCCTAGTTTGAAGCCGGAAACTGGTGAAACTGAAGCTGCAACTGCAGAAGTAATGATTGACCTACGTGGCCTAGAAGATCTCCTCATCTGAACTGCGTTGTAGATTCATCTGAACCTCCTTTGGAAGCTAAAACTTTTGGTGGTGGAATGAAGTCAATCCGACTGTCGGTTTGTGAGATATGGTCTACCCTAGTTTGATAATGAAGCCGCTAATGCTGATGCTACTGATCTAGGGTTTGCTACTGCTGATATGAATCAGATTTATTGTACTATTTCTCTCTGCTGAATTATTGAAGATAAAAGAAGATTTGATCAAAGGGTTTCCCCACACATTGTGGGGTTTGTCCCTGGCTAGCCGCCACATCTTGTGTCTCTTGTCTTGGCTTGTTTTCTGTCGATCGTTTAATGTTCTATTTGCACTTTACTTTATGTACATGTGATTGCTAATCGGTGGAATATAATAAGAAAAAGAAGTAAACTGTTATAAGCATAGAACATACCATAACTTAACAAATCACACATGAACACATAATAATAATCCTGGGGAAAGCCTCAGCCTAAAACCCCAATCTCTGTAACATCATACAAGTGGAAATATGTTTAGATTACAAAAAGAATCAGCTCACAAGCTATCCTGCTCTCTCTGCAATAGAACAATACAACTCACAGACTAAACAAACACAACATTTGTCTTCCTCAAGCCCTCCAGACCTCCTATTTCCTTGTGCAGTTTTTCCTAGGGTCTAGTGATGCCACCTGTGTGAATTGGCCTCATTCACACTCACTAAACTGAAGAAGTAACTGCGCAATCCTCAAGGAATGAATTCCTTCTACATGCAAGAGATATCATCCAAGGAATATTCCTGCAATTGATAGTACACTGTCCCATCACCTGATCTCAACTGGGTCTCTGACTGAACTGACATGCATGTGTTATTTATGAGAGAATATTCAGTTATCTAAAGTGTAGTAGTTACATGCGTGCATGCATTAACTAACTGAACTCACAATTAGTTCAACAAACTATTTGAACTAATCTAACTAGACTTGACTTAGTTAACTAAGCCAACTAATTACAACTCAATATTACAACTCATCCTTATCTCTTTAACTGATGGATAAATTCCTCAATCAATAGAGAAATTGTTGCATGTCTTCACATAGACTTCATGTTTGATTTTATACAACTAATTAACTCACTGTGAATTAATTAATTATTTTACAAACATCTGCTAAGATCAAATTCGAATTTTACTTCTCTATTTTAGTTTAGGGACTGACTAAAATAGGAAGGTATCCATAAATGCTATTTATAGCAGTACTAAATTTAGCACTTCTATATTTATCATTTCTTGTTGCTATTTTCAACACTCCCTCTCAACAAGAAAGGGATTATCAGTAACCCCAATCTTGTCTCTGTTGAACTCGAAATTGCATTTTGACAATGCCTTTGTCAAAATATTTTCATCCTGTTCCTTGGTCAAAACATACAGCAACAACAAGATCCTCTTGACCACACAATCTCGAAGATGGTGATACCGAATATCTATGTGCTTGGACCTATCATGAAAAATTGGATTCTCAAAGAGTTTGATACAAATCTGATTATCACAGTAAATCACTGTAGGATCCATCCTCTAACCAAACAATCCCACTAGAATATTCCACATCCAAATGGCCTCACATGCAGCCTGATTAGTAGCCATGTATTCAGCCTCTGCTGAGCTAAGTAAAACTGATCTCTGTTTCCTGTTGTACCAGGAAAATGCAGCTGAACCAAGGTTGAATATTTTTCTAGAAGTGCTCTTCTGGTCTGATGGACTCCCTGCCTAATCCACATCTGTGAAGCCCTGAAGCTTCACTCCCTCTGTCCATCTATACCACAATCCAAACTGAGATGTGCCTTTAAGGTATCTCAGCACATGCTTCACTGCCTTCCAAAACAACTTGGTAGGCTGAACCATAGCTTGACTCAGCTGGTTCACTGCAAAGCATAAGTCGGGTCGTGTGTTCACTAGATACATAAGTGAACCCACCAACTACTGATAAACAGTAGCAGCTACTACCTCACCTAAAGTAGCATCCTCCTTCCTCCAGTTTCTAGCTAGAGGAGTCTGCATGGGTTTTCACTTCTCCATATGGAACCGCCTGAAGATATCATTGGCATACTTGCCTTGAGACACAAAAACTTCTCCATCTCTCTGCCACACCTCCATGCCTAGAAAGTAGTGCATAAGACCCATGTCTTTCATTTTGAACTCTCTTGCAAGGTCCTCCTTGCAAGATTACATCAACTGACCATCACCTGTCAAAATCAAATCATCAACACAAAGAACAATGATCAATGGCTTATCTTCTACCATGATGTGGTAAAGGTTCGCATCTGCTTCACTCTTGGTGAAGCCCAACCTGATGAAATAGCTGTCAATCCTGGTGTACCAAGCACGGGTTGCTGCTTCAGCCCATACAGAGCCCTCTTGAGTCAGCACACATGCGACTCACGATCGAAGGTCTCGAAACCTTCTAGCTTCTCAATGTACACCTCCTCCTCAATCTTCCCATTGAGGAATGTTGTCTTCACATTCATCTGGTGGATCTTCCATCGCATCTAATATGATAGTGCCAACATCGATCTAATTGATGAGTTCCTTGCTATGAGAGAAAAAGTCTCATCATAGTCAATCCCCTCAACCTATGAGAAACCCTAGGCAACAAACCTTGCCTTATGTTTCTCAACATTGCCATTGGCTACCTACTTTACCTTGTAAAGCCATCTGGAACTCATCACTAACTTGTCTTGAGGTCTTGGGACAACATCCCAAACACAGTTCCACACGATGGAGTCGTACTCCTCCACCATTGCATCAACCCAGACTGGTTGCTGCACTGCCTCCTCGAATGAAGAAGGCTCGGAATCTACACACTCCCCAACCAGGGCATGTAACCAGTGTACCACTCGAGTGACCTCCTCTATCTTCGTAGAGAATATGGATGTCCCACATTCTCCCGTGTATCTAGCATCAACCTGTCATCTTCCCTTGAGCATTTCTGCCCATCTCTGGAAGTCTCAGCATGAGTGGATGTCTCCACTCCTGGATCCTCTGCATGCGGCTACTCCACATCAATCTGAGGCTCCTCCTCCTTAGGAACTGAAAGTTCCTCATCTACATGCAACTTGAGCTCCTCTCAAGTGATACTCGCATGGATTTCTGCTCGTCGAACTTCAAATCCATGTGTACCACAGTGCTCTGACTAGTAGGCAAGTACACCCGATAGTTGTGGGGTGTATTCGTGTATCCCACAAGTATTCTCAACTAAGTTGTGGGATCTAGCTTCTTCTAGGCATATTTGGTCACACGACACTAAAATGATGATCCAAAGATTCGGAAGTGACTAATATCTAGTCGCTTCCCAAAAAAGGCCTCCATAGGTGTCTTCATTCCTAGTATAAGGTGTGGGCTCCTGTTCTGCAAGCATACTATTGTATTGCATGTCCCAACCCACAAATGTAGTGGTAGGCTTTGGTCATGCAACATTGCTCTAGTTTCTCCCACAATCGATCTATTCTTCATTTCGGCCACCCCATTCTGCTGTGGGTTATGGGGTGCCATCAACTCCCGTTTAATTCCTTCTACATAGCAGAAGTCCTTAAACTGTTGGGAGACATACTCTCCACCATTGTCACTATGCAAGGATTTTATTTTCTTTCTAGATTATTTCTCTACCAAGGCTTTAAACTCACAAAACCTCAAGAAGGTCTGATCCTTCTTTTGCATAAAGTAGATCCAACATCTACGAGAAAAATCTTCAATAAAAATAACATAGTACCTTTGTTTAGCAGTGGAGCCTGTAAAGAATGGTCCATAAAAATCTGAGTGAACTCGCTCCAAGATTTCTCCAGCTCTATTGTCTCAATTCAGAAAGAAAGATTTCACATACTTACCCAAGGTACAACCTTTGCATGTATTCGTCTGCTCAAGTTTTCCCTTGGGTAATCTGGTAGAAATCTACTGCATGATATTTAGGGCTCCATGGTGTAAGTGGCCCAATCTTCTATGCCATAGCTCGCCAACATCTTGGCTCTACACCATCTCAGCTTTGGAACTCAAAGCAGCACAGTTATCTACCTCCAGCTTGTAGAGATTCTTAACTCAAATCCCTATTCACTTTGTCTGTCCAGTGCCAATATGCCTCAGGAATACCTTTCCTTTGCTAAAGACTACATCATAGCCTTTATCTTCTAGCATAGCAATGAACACAAGATTATTCTTCAGACCTGGTACATACTTAATATCAGTCAGGGTGAGGGGAGCTCCATGCTCCCTCTGAAACACAACCGTACCTTCACCTAAAACACAGTACTTTCCATCATCGCCCATCTCGATTCGCATCTGGAGATCCTTCTCCCCCAAGGCACTGAAAAGATTCTTGTCACCTGCCTTGTGGAAGGAAGCTCCACTGTCCAGGTACCAAACACATCCCACCATGGATGAAACCATGCATGCGGTAAGAGAGAAATCCAACTCAAACTGTGAGGCCAATGCCTCACCATCAGATCCCTTAGAGGAACCCTTCTTGGATTTCTTGTGTGGACAATTCGTAGCATAATGGCCCACTTCATGACAATGAAAGCATCACACTTTCGATTTGTCAAACTTCTTCCCACCATGGGAAGAACTAGATTTTGTTTGGTACACCTTCCCTTTCCCCTTCCTCGCCTTACTCACTAAGGCTAGATTTTCCTTATCAACTTGCTTTGATGAGGATCCATCTCTAGTGCTTCTTCTTATCTCCTCCTGCATCATATCTAACCAAATTCGTTCCCAATCTCGCATTTATTCTCTTCCATTAACCGAGTCTTGTTAGCTATGCCAACTCTTAGGAAGACCGAGGAGTGCAAGACTCACCATGTCATCATCGGTTCTCATGATCCCTACACTTCCAAGCTCATCCCTACAGGTGGTGAGCTTGTTCAGATATGTAGAGATCGTGTTGCCCTTTTCACTTGATTTTCCAAAGCTTGTCTTTTAGCGCCAACTTCCTCTAATTGCTGCTATTATGATATAGATCTTTCAATGTTTTGCACATTGAAAATGGTGTCTCCTTCCCATGGAGACTCGAGACTATGTGGTCTCGAACTCCCTCCAAGAGGATTCTCCTTGCTCTAGACACACATTTCTTCCATTCTTCCAATTCAGTAGCATCAGTTGACTTGGGGACTTCTTGATCAATGAAGTCCTTTAGACCGTTATCCTCTAATACTGCTTCCATGCGATCCTTCCATGCTAGATAATTTGAACTACCATTAAGAGCATATTCGAGTCTTAAACCGTTGAACGCCATTGGTGAAATCGAGATCTAATAAGAACTCAATTTCTATATTCAAGAACCAAAAACTTCAAACTTCTCCCTTCTTGTATATTGTTCTCTCCCTAATCACCTTTGCTCTAACTCCATGCAGAATTTCCCACTATAGATCAACAGATTATGCAATATACTAAAGCAAAATACAAGATCTACTTCTACAACAAACTTGCGAAAGCTTAATCGATTATGAGCAAGATCAATAAGAACACATATAACAGAAGAAGAGAAAGCAATCGCACATGAACACAGAAGAATAATCCTGGGGAAAGCCTCAGCCTAAAACCTCAATCTATGTAATATCATACAAGTGGAAATATGTTCAGATTACAAAAAGAATCAACTCACAAGCTATCCTTCTCTCTCTATAATAGAACAATACAGCTCACAAACTGAATAAACACAACATATGTCTTCCTTAAGCCCTCAAAGCCTCCTATTTCCTTGCGCAATTTTTCATGGGGTCCATTGATGCCACCTGTGTGAATTGGCCTCATTCAGACTCACTAAACTGAAGAAGTAACTCCGCAATCCTCAAGGAATGAATTCCTTCTACATGCAAAGATATCCTCCAAGGAATATTCCTGCAATTGATAGTACATTTTCCCATCACCTGATCTCAACAAGGTCTCTGACTAAAATAACATGCATGAGTTATTTATGAGATAATATTCAGTTATCTGAAGTGCAGCAATTACGTGAATGCATGCATTAACTAACTGAACTCACAATTAGTTCAAGAAACTATTTGAACTAATCTAACTAGACTTGAGTCAGTTAACTGAGCCTACTAATTACAACTCAATATTACAGCTCATCCTTATCTCTTTAACTGATGGATAAATTCCTCAATCAATGGAGAAATTGTTGCATGTCTTCACATAGACTTCATGTTTGATTTTCTACAACTAATTAACTCATGATGAATTAATTAATTATTTTCTAAACAGCTGCTAAGATCAAATTCGAATTTTACTTCTCTATTTTAGTTTAGGGACTGACTAAAATAGGAAGGTATCCCGAAATGCTACTTATAGCAGTACTAAATTTAGCACTTATATATTTAGCATTTCTTGTTGCTATTTTCAACACTAGCATAGTCCCTTTGGTCATTAGAATTCACATTTTTTTGGACTGAGGGATAGGTTAATCTCAATGCATTTGCATAATATTTTTCCTAAGTTAGTCAGGGCCTCTTGGAAATCACAACCATAAGGTGTAAAATCATCCATGTAGATCTCCACAGTGCCATGAACTAATTCAACAAAAATACTTAGGACTGCTCTATGGAAAGTGGCAAGAGCATTGCATAGGCTGAAAGGAAGGAATCTATAGGCAAAAGTACCCCATGGATAGGTGAAAGTGGTCTTATCCTGGTCCTCTAAGCAGATTTGGATTTGGTTGTACCCAATGAATCCATCTAGGAAAGAAAAGAACTTCTTCCCTGCCAAGCCATCTAGCACTTGGTCAATGAAGGGTAAGGGAAAGTGATCCTTCTTTGTGGCCTTGTTCAATTCCCTATAACCAACACAAATCCTCCACTTCCCATTTTTCTTGGGCACTAACACCAAAGGGGAGACCCACTTACTATCAGAGATAGGGTAAATGAACCTTGCATCTAACAGTTTCTACAGTTCTTCCTTGACTATGTCTCTGAGGGCTGGATTCATCCTCCTTTGGGGTTGCCTGACTAGCTTGCAACCTTCCTTGATGTATATGTGGTGAGTACACACTGATGGGTGTACTCCCTTCATTTCCTTGTAGCTCCAAGAAAAGGCTTCCAGGTTCTCTTTCATCAAGTTTCATAGTTGGTCATCCTCTGAAGTAGAAAGAGATAGATTAATTTTCAAGGTTCTTTCTGGAACATATTCTATGGTTTTGACTCGGATTGGGCTGGAATTGGCCAATCATGAATCAATTTGATGGTTGTTCAATGTTTATTTTACTTCTTCTTCTAAGGTTAATGAACTAGGAGTTGGACTCTCGAGCAGGTGTTCAATTAAATTGTCCTCATCTTGCTGTCCTCCTCCTATGATGGCTTCCAAAGTATACAGTTGAGCAGAATAAATCTCATCTTCTTCCTCCTCCTCCAACCATAAAGGTAAGTCATGTTCTAGGGAGGGTTGAGCATAAGGGTATAGGACTAATTGTTTGGACATCTGCCCATTCTTAATGGTTATATTCCTAGCTCTGCAGCTAATGTGGGCATCAGTTGTGGCCAACCATGGCCTCCCAAGGATGAGAGGATAACTGGTAAGCTTAGCCTTGGGCTGGAGAACTAGTGATCCAGGTGGATGTTGGTGGCCACCCACCAACCCATTTGGACCCCCACAACTGTCTCTTTCAGTCTTTTCAGTTTCCTAAATTGTATCACAGTTTACTATTTTTAGCAGTTTTTCGGGTCCTGAAATTCCGAAGCCATTTTGAGGCCCTAAACGACGTTTTTTGGAATTCTGGGGCGACCGAGCCCTTTGTTGCCTCCCAAAGTGGTATTACTCGGATAGATCTTTCTAACGAGCTATCGTACGCGTCAAACGGAGATCGTATGCCAAAGTTACGACCCCGGGAAATTGATGTACCAATTTACCCAAACGGGGCCCACAATTTGGCGTTCCATCTTCTAGGGTTAGGTTTCGGTATGTTAAGGGTTTTCCATTGTTTCTCAACAATAAATAGGCCTTCGAGCCTCATTGTAATACAGTTTGGAACAGTTCAGAGGCATGTAGCCGCACATCTCTTCTCAGAGATAGCTACCATCGCCCTAGCTGGTTTATTTCCATTTCTGGTTGTATTCAGTATTTTCCATTAATGAAATGAACCATTATTTCCGCTGCATCTATGTGTTTATGGTTATTGCATCTCTGTATTTATGGTTATCTCTGTAATCTATTGCGTTCCCATTTAAATCCGGATCAGTGGTATCAGAGCGGTCTGCTTTTTCTCTGTTTTTCTTTGCATGTCCCCAACGAGGTCGGGATATAAGGAGTTAGGGCTTGAACTGGTCGAACCTTTGCAAGACCAGCCTCGCAAATCCCGACGGCCTCCCATGGCGGATGAGAAGAAAGACGAGGGGGCAGGAGATCCTATCAAAATCTTGCTCGAAGAAGCGCTCGAGCGGCAAAGGAACGCGATGATGGATAGCTTTGCGCAGATCCTTCAGCGGCTACCCAGAGGCGACGCATCGGCTTCCAACAGTGACTCTGGAAATGCCACACCCTTCAAGGTACAAGTTAATTTTGAAATCCCCATCTTCGAGGGTAAAATAGACGCAGATGCCGTAGATAAATGGTTAAATCTGCTAGATGGGTATTTTTCTGTTCATGAATTTTCAAGTCGGGAAAAGATTGTTTTCGTTCTTCTCAAAGCAGCCCCCCACGTCAAGGACTGGTGGGAAACCTACTGCGAGCAGAAGGATGAAAGTACAAGCTCACTATTTTCATCCGCACCCACTTGGAATGACTTCCGGGATGCCATCAAGGAGCAGTACTACCCTGTCGGAAGCTATGAGGACAAATACATCAAATGGACCACACTGCGGCAGGGACGAGACCAAGATGTGCCGGAGTTCACAAACATTTTTCATACCCTTCGCACACAGTTGGGTATCAAAGATTCTGAGCTGCATCTGGTACTCAAATACCGTGGCTGCCTACACAAATACATCCAGGAAGAGATGGTGTTCTTGAACATCTCCTCACTCGGCACAGCGTACCGATACGCTATCAAAATCGAGCAAAATTTCAAATAGAAGAAGCGAGACTTTGGATCTGCAAATCCGAAGCCCAAAGGACAAAGTCAAGGCGGGGTGACCCAAGACAACCCGTCGAAGCCGCAAGAAAAGAACAACGCCACGAAGCCGAAGAAGGACACAGGGAAGTGGTGTGAGTTCCACAAGAGTCCCACTCATAACACAAGTGAGTGTCGGACCAAGCAATCGCTGGTGGCCGAGTTGAAGGCTTCCGAATCAGATGCATGTTCTGATCCTGAGCCAGAACCCGACAAGGGGAATGGTAAAGGGAAGCAGATCATTGATGCGGATCCCAGTGCCACTATTGCCACCGCCAAGATCAAGAAAAATGAGCCCGAAGATCCAGAGGAGGGGGAGCGTCTTTTCCACTCACAGATGTGGGTGAAGGGTTCACCGCTGCGATTCATTGTCGACAGTGGTAGCCAAAAGAACCTGGTTTCAGCAGAGGTCGTGAAGCGGTTGGGCCTACCGACTACACCGCACCCGCAGCCGTACAGTATCGGGTGGCTTCACGAAGGACGAGATCTCAAAGTTCGCCAGCAGTGCCGCCTTCCCTACAGCATCAAGCCCTTCACAGACGAGGTATTGTGTGATGTTACACCTCTGGATGTTTGTGATGTACTATTAGGCCAGCCATACTTATGGAGGCGACATGCTGTGTGTTATCACAAAATCACTACTAAGGGCTGCAACCAAGCAAGATTTCATGTAACTCTTTCAGCCTAACTTTAGATCAAAGCTTAGCCTCTTTGATCAGAGAGGGCTCTCTAACAAACTCTTGATAAAAATCATTCACTACAACAGATGGCTAACTCTTTACTCGGTCATGAAAGCAAAAGCTGGTTGGAAACATATCAAACTGGTTCTCATTGGGCTATGGAGTCTCATATACTAAGTAAACAAGAAAAACATAGTCATTTCATGGAAGTCAAGGCTCTTTGCATTACATGTCAAACATACTCCATCAAAACCACAGCTTGCCAAACACACAGGAAGTCAGAGCATAAGATTATGAATTCTGAGTGATTGTGTTACAACAAGGCTGTAAAAGAACATAAAATATAAAACACCATCATTATATTTGAACACAATAATCCATCGAGAATCTTGAGAAGAAATCAACACTGTTTTACTATTACTGTCACAAGTCTTACAATGGCCCAAATAACTCTGTTTTTGTATAAAATGTCCCACCCTTTTTACATCAGAGTCATTTCTATATATAGCAAACCAAAATACTACTACCTGAGACTCCTCAACAAGCATGAAGGGAGCTCGGAATTCTATCATTAATTATCTTATCTATATCTTAAACAAACTAATTAATTACAAAGGTATTGTGCTACGAAAACAGAGGATTCCATTCCATTGAAACTTCAAGTCTATCTCCTCGTGTGCATTGATGCGTTCTTGAAACTTGACACCTGTAGCACTTCAATAATAGCCAAGCCAAGCTGGAAGAACATTCACTGAATGAGCAGCTTCGGATGCCTGATATGTGGATGATTCATCAACAAATAAGAATCTGTACCCTATGTTCACGGTCTCTGTCTCCCATTAGTGTTCATGCATTTAAGATCATGCTTCAAGCCATTTAATCCTCTAATAGTCACGTATGATGGAAGAACTCTTATGATCTGGCCATCTCATAAACTGAACAAGTGTACCACTCAACACCTCGGCAACCCTACCAGAACCCTAAAAATTCGGACATAAAGTGAAAACTTTAACAAAAGACAAAATTTCACCTTTTCCTTGAATACTTACACCTGTCACCTTTTGAATATCTGAATAGCTTTGTATAATCTCCATGCTGGCCTCGAGTCATCCCTTTAAGATTTGCTGACCTCAGCATCAATTTCATTTTTTCACATAAACAGTCATCTACAGCAGTTTCGTAGCGCGCTACGAAACTGCTGTAGGTAATCAAAACAAAGCATATGAGTTTTAAAGCACTGATGAATTAACTCCGTGATCTCTTCAGCTATTTTGTACAGGTGTAAAGGCTCCAAAAAGTTTCAAAATGATGACAGCCAAAATTTATCAAAACTTGAAAAGCAAATTTCCCCTTGGATTAATCAGCTAGTTTACCTAGTTTCTTCTTCAAACTGCTAACCTCTTTCTTCAAAGCCTTTGTTTCTAGCTCTCAGGGTTATGTTCATCTTTCTGACATGTTTGGCTTGTTTGATGGCTGAAACCGTCCAGGTGTACACCTCATCCACTGCATCTACCTGACTAGCAAAGCTTTTGCTACCTTTCCTTACAGCTACGAAACTGTTGTTCTGCCTGAAAATAGCTCTTGGGACAGAGCTCATAACTTCTCACAGAAAACGTATTTGGAAAAACTGAAGGAGGCTTTTGTGAACCAATCCGTGCTGAACAAAAACCTCGTTTAGTTTTTTTAAACCTTACTACAGCTGCCCAGAATCGATCATTGAAGACTATGTATAAAACAGGAAATTAAAAACTGCATCTACAGCAGTTTCGTAGCGCAACTTTAGTCACTTGTTTCTCCCAGCTCATAATCAATTTGAAGAAACTGAAAGAGGTTTTTCTAGTTCAGTATGTTAGGAATAAAAACCTCTTTCAATTTTCGAAAATATTATTTCAGCTGCTCTAAATACCTCCTGGAAGTTGACAACTTAAAACAGAGAAATATGCCTTATTTGCCTTGTTTCAATATCATGATGACAAGACCTTGAGTCAACACATGAAGCCTGAATGCAAACATTTGTTACAATATCATCTACTAGTTCAGTGCCAACGGTCAAAACTCAAGTTTGCTTCACGTTGTCTTGGAGAGAGAAAGCATGTGTGCTTGAAATCATAATCATTGTAATACAATGGTGAACCTTCCAAAATGCAGAGAAACTTGGGCATGTCTCAGCAATAGCACGAAGTGATGATGGCACCAAATGGTGGAAAGAAGACCACTCCTACTCAAGCCTAGGAGAAATTGAAGCAAAATCATGTGTCTGAGTTGTGAAGATCTCATTGCCAGCCACTTGAATGAGTCGTTGCAATCGATGCTTGTCCTTCAAAATCCGTTGCCAAAACAGAATTGCACAAAAATTTGCCATAAGAGTCTTTGTATGATATGAAGAACCAACAGATCCATTAGCATCATTATAATAGCTGTCCACATATTTATTGAACAAAGATTGCTGCCCAAATGGCTGTATGATAGGCATTGGTCATGCATCCATCAATAAACCAATTATTGCACCCTCTCTAAGAAACCCACACTGACCAAACTTAATGACAAGCATTGATGCCTCCAAAGAAAGGGGAAGACTCCCAAGCAAATTGCCATATAATGTTGGTTCACACTTTCCCCTATGATGAGATGGTGCCTTCAGAGCATCTAAAGAAACCAACAAATCTAGTGCATCTTGAAAAATAGAACGCTGCACTAAGGAACTCGGCAGTGCAATCACTTCAACCCTTTCATTCTTACCAAGATCTTTAATGTAGTCCCTGTATCTTGTTATATCTGCACCTTTGGGGATTAGGTTGTTTTGCAGCTGCAATACCTCAACCTTTTCCTTTGTCTCTGCTTGGCAACAGTGGTGGATGCAAAGCATAAAAGTTACCATCCCACTCAAAACACTCCTTCACCTGTAATACTTCCCTTCAGATTCAAAACTGATGACAAGCATACATGTAGGAGCTTGAGAACATGCCACCTGTAAGATGCATCCACCCCAGAGCTATTTTGCATGACAGTTGCTATGGATTCGAACAAATCCCCAATTTCGTAGCGCAGCCAGTGCAAAATATGGATTATGCGCTACGAAATCACCTAGAAGATGTTGCGCTGCGAAACTGTCTTCAAGCTAGTCTGAGAAATTTTGGCATTAGAATTTTTAGTGATAACACTGTGTATGAGTCAAGGCCTCGTGCTGTCATTATATCTTTGAATAATTCATTATACAGGATACCAGAGGTAGCCCCACCTACTGCCACATCCTTGATCACTACCAAGAAAGGCAGCAAGCTCATATCACAGACCAGGAAATTCATTTGTCTGGTTCACTCCCAAAATAAGGGGAAGATCGTTGCTACATCCATGACCCCTGCAAAGGGTTCCTACACGCAGCAGCAACAACAAAGGGATACGGTCATGACAGAACACAGGAACAACTTCTCCTCACCCACAGGGGTACCACATAAGTTTCAGGTGGGCAACAAAGTCTGGTTGCATCGACAGAAAGAACGCCTTACCAGAACCCATCAGAAGCTCAGATCACTCCAACATGTTCCTTACAGCAGTACCAAGGCTATGGGGAACAATGCTTTGGAGCACATCATTCCTCCATTCCTTCGCCTGCACCAAATGTTCAATGTGGACCATCGTCGACCATGCTTCCCACCATCACTGGACACATCAGAGATTGCAGGACAAGTTCAGCAGATGGAGGAACTCAACGCAATGGGGACCATTGCTTCCTAAGGGGGGAGGAATTATCTAGGTGGATGTTGGTGGCCACCCACCAACCCATTTGGACCCCCACAACTGTCTCTTTCAGTCTTTTCAGTTTCCTAAATTGTATCACAGTTTACTATTTTTAGCAGTTTTTCGGGTCCTGAACTTCCAGAGACGTTTTGAGGCCCTAAACGACGTTTTTTTGGAATTCTGGGGCGATCGAGCCCTATGTTGCCTCCCAAAGTGGTAGTACTCGGATAGATCTTTCTAACGAGCTATCGTACGCGTCAAACGGAGATCGTATGCCAAAGTTACGACCCCGGGAAATTGATATACCAATTTACCCAAACGGGGCCCACAATTTGGCGTTTCATCTTCTAGGGTTAGGTTTCGGTATGTGAAGGGTTTTCCATTGTTTCTCAACAATAAATAGGCCTTCGAGCCTCATTGTAATACAGTTCGGAACAGTTCAGAGGCATGTAGCCGCACATCTCTTCTCAGAGATAGCTACCATCGCCCTAGCTGGTTTATTTCCATTTCTGGTTGTATTCAGTATTTTCCATTAGTGAAATGAACCATTATTTCCGCTGCATCTATGTGTTTATGGTTATTGCATCTCTGTATTTATGGTTATCTCTGTAATCTATTGTGTTCCCATTTAAATCCGGATCAACTAGGAAATCTACTAGGTACTCCCAGGAATCAATGGAGACCATCACATCCTCCACAATTCCCTCAAGGGTAACTGTGGAACGGTCTGCAAGTTGCAGCACTATTGTTGTCTTCCTTAATGACCCTTAGAGGTTAAGCTTGAGCATGGTGTCCTTGGCCATCACATTAATGGCAGCCCCAAGATCAATCAGAGTGTGCGGGACAATGGTGCCATTGATGTCAACATCGACTATAGGGCTTCCAGGGTTTAAGTATTTTGGACATATTGCTTGCCCTAGCATTAAGTCAAATAACTACCCAATGACATTAATGGTAGGGGCATCCCTTTCTCTTCTTCTTGGATGCTTAAATCACTTCTCCTTAATCAATTTATTGTAAATAGGCACATCTTTGATTGCCCAGAAAAGGGGAATCTTTACACATAGGTTCTCCAATTCTCCCAGAAGTTCAGTTTCTTCTGGGGTAGGCTGGTGTGGTTGGGCTAATATTTCATAAAAGGGTGGATTTGTTTTAAGGTTGTTTTCCTCTCTTTTTTCCTCAACCTCCTTATGTGGAGAGGTAGGTTGGTTATCTGGGAGAATTTTCCCAGATCTCAAGTTTATCTCCTAAATTTCAACAGCATAAGTTGGGTATGATGTCTCTCCGCTGTATGTTTGTTGGGCCTACCTATTGTTTGGGTTTGAATTTGGTTGGGCAGGCATCTGGGGTTGCCTAGGTGGAGCAGAGTGTAGGAGTTGCGATTGGGTAGGTGATGGAGGCAATAGAGCTCGAATATTATTGAATTGGGGCCTCCACCCCTGGGGTGGGGTATTCCAATGATGTTGTGGCTAATTTTAAGGTTGAAATGACTAGTTTGGTGGCTAGGAATGATATTGAGATGCATAGCACCAAGGAGGGGGTGTAGGCTAGGAAGGATTGGCAGGGGGTACCCAAGAAGGTGTAGCTTTGTTTTGGGCGAGTCTATAATATGCATGGGATGATCCTTACATACCCTACTGGTATGGTCTAGGCCCAGGAGGTCTCCTTTGGTTAATGTAGCAAAGCTGCTCGTTGATATACAGCTTTGATCCAGGTAAAGAAGGGCACTGTCTGTGGAGTGGTTTTCTTCACAGACTGAGAAAATCTCAATATAGCTTAATTGGCATTCATTCCTAGGATGCCTTCGAGTACACCTAGGGCAGAAGATGGCCAAGGATCTCTTTTCTTCCTCTTTCTTTCTTCTGATATTCATGGTATCCAATTGTAACGCAAGGGTTTGCAGCATCTCATTTTTGAAGTCTTCCAGCATATTTCCAATTTCACCCTTGATGGATGAGTTGGAGGATGATGTATTGGCCATAGGTTGACTACTTCTACCCTTGTTTCTCGCTGCCCTAGAATGGTTTCTAAAGACAATCTTGATGTCCTCATAAGGTAGTTGGTAGATATCTCCTCCTGATAACATATGTAAGGTGTTTAGGATATCCTCCCTCACTCCTCTAAGAAAGACTAGCTTCAGTGACTTAGGGTCAAGTGTGCACCTGGCCCTTTTGTAACTGAGATGGAATCTCTCTTCATAGTCTTCTTGGGATTCATCATGGCATATGGTCATCCTGAAAGTTTCATCTTTAGTTTCCTTTGACCTACAGTAATCCCTATATTTGTTGTTAAAGGCCTGTTGCATCTGAGCCCAAGTTGTTATGATATCTCCAGGTAAACCCATGAACCAACACAATGCTACCTCCTTGAGGGTAGATGGAAACAGTTTCAACTTTTGCTCATCATCTGTGTAGTCATAGGTTCGGTAGACAACAACAAACTCAAATAGGAAAGTGTCAGGGTCCTCTATGTTCAAGCCATGGAAATGAGGTAGAGAAGAGGGGCTTATGTTCTTCATTTTAGTGTCCCCATTGGTTTACCTAATGGGGAAGGCACTCATAATTCTCCCTCTATATCCTCTGTCATTTAAGTGTTCAGCCATTTGTTCAGTAGGAATGGGTTCTTCCTCCTCTTTTTCCCTTATAGTTTCTTAAAATATGTCAGGTTGCTCAACCAAAGGGGCTTCCAATTCACTGTCAGTGAAGAAGAAAGGAGGTTGATTGTTGGATGAGGTGGGGGTGTTTGGCAAGAATTTTCCTGAAGTATCCCTAATCCTACGAGGCATGAAAGGAAATATTTTTGGGTTTTTGTGAGATTTTTCTTGAAAGCTGGGAAGTAATTGTAGAAAGGAAATTGCTGTTTAAAATGAAAAATAGCTAACATAATGGAAACTACTTGCAGAATGAAATTTCTTAATTAATTGAAAACCCTAAAAAAAGGAAACTACTTGCTGAAATGAAATTGGTGAATGGAAGACTATTGACAGAAATAAAACTGCTTACATAATGAGATTGTTGATGGAATGAAAACTACTAACAAAAGGAAACTACCTACTGAATTAAAATTCTATTTGTAGGAGAGGAAACTAGATTAACTTGTAGAATGGAAAGGAAAACAGATAAATGACAAAATGAAAGAAAAAAACTAGATTTCTTTTGCATAAATAAACTAATGGAAGATAATTGAAGGCTAGAAGTAGAAGAAAATAGTAATCACTACTACTCTAACACCTCCCCAACAATGGCGCCAAAAAGTGATGAGCCTAGGTATTGCAGCAAGAATGCTGCAACTCCCAAGGCTACCAGCTTTACTTATCAACCCGGGGTTTGTACAAACTTTGAGGTGACTATGTTATATACACAAGTAGAAGTGAAGATACTACCTCTTGTCACTACTCATCTAGCAAGAGACCCCAGAGGTTCCAAGCCAGACTTATATAGGGTCAGAAGTAGCTTGATTTTGATGGAAGGAGAGCAAACCTATTCTAGGGGAGAGTTATTCTACTGTAGAAATGAGGAAAACAACATGCAAACCTAAATCACCATAACCTAATTAATCATGAAGAAAGCTAGACTAAGCAAAATTACTAAGCAACACAAATCTAATTCTAACTATCTAAGTTGCAGGAGTAAAGAAGCAAAACTAGACTAAGGGGCAGAAATGGAACTAGGCTAAGTCTGTGTATAAGCGGAAGAAGCGGTCAAAGGTCAAAATGGTGAAAACAAGATGTAATGAGCAACAATGCATGAGGACCGTTGGATCAGGTGGGTGAAGGGTAAACGAATAGTTGAAATTAGACAGTAGGAGGGTACGTAGGCAAATGGGTGTACATGGTGGACTAACAGGATGGACGATTGGGATTATATCACGGAGGCAATCAGCAAATGAACAACGGAGATCGGCCAAGCCAGTTGGCGATCGAGTGAAGTGACATTTGTTGGATCAAGAGACAGATCAATGGTGGAGAGTTCAAGGCGATAAAGCGATCGAATGATGCGACAACTGTCAAATTTGGCGGGGTAGATCGACGGTGGAGATTGGAGCGCGAAAAGAAATGTGCGGAAATGATGAGCAGGTTTGGAGGGTGGTAAGTTGTATCTCGCATGCCCTCAAAACCATAAGTTGTATTTTGAAAATTCACGCGATTAGCCTCCCTGACCGACACATAGCACGAGGAAACTGCCCATCTCGCATGTTCTCATCCCAATAACATTCAGACATAAATCTATGTGATATGGCGTAAAGGCCATCGAATCTAGCAAAGCAGGTCTATGGTGGAGATGTGACCGAGTAGGTTGGTGAGCGAGTGCACGACAGCCGTCAAATCTGATAAGGCAGATCGAAGGTGGGGATTTAAAGGGTAAAAAGTCAAACGCGAAAAGTGGATTTGAGTGGTGATTGGACATTTTGGCTTGTGAAAGGCGTTTTACTGGTAGAACCATTTAAACATGAATTGTAAGCTCCTGTGAAAGCGTTTCGAGCCAAAAGAGAAAGACAGTAGGAGTGAGGTCTTAGGTAGAGGGTGAAGGGACAAATAATCAGGAAATGAGTGAATGATCATGGAATGAATCAAGCAACGATATGATGAACCACGTGATTACATTAAATGACAAACCCTATGAAAACCAAAACCCTGTGTTTTTGGGGGTTTTGCAGGGTTTCTTCCTCACATCATGGTCCCAGAGGGAGGAGGTGAGGCTGAGACACCTGTGAGCATCCTGATGGATATTTTTTTTGCCAACCTAATGATTAAATGAAAGCATAAATGGAACAAACTGAAACACAACTACTCTATTCTATCTTGATGTAATGGACTGCAACTATTCAAGCAAATGAACAAGAAATAGGAAATATGAAAATACGTAAGCCAATGAGTAGGAAACTAGAAATCTGTGCTAAGCCATTGTAATGAAAATGCACCTATTTAACGAAATGAACAATCAAACCATGCATCTATGCTACTGTTGTAATGGAAATGAACTGCTTAAGTTAATGAATAGAAAACATGATTATATGCTAGAATACAATACAATAAAGAGGAGCTTTGGCTGCTAGGGTTGGGCCCTAACCTAAGAGCTTCAGCCCTCTGAGTTAACTCAGTGCTGGCTCAAATCAAACTCATCTTCATTATCAAAGAACACTATATTACATTAAACTATTACAAGTCTACATAGGACAAAAAGTCTGAATACTTGCTAACTAACTGACTGACTATTGGTTGACTACCTAGCTAATTGACTAAAAAAATTGAGGTCCTAAGCCTCTTTATTTATACATCTGAAGTCTCAACAAATTCCCTCAACATTAGGGAGGTATAGCTCCCAAATTAATGGTAACTTGTCCTTTCACTTTCACTAGCTCGGCTGCCTCCTAATAGGGAGGGTGCTTGCACTTCCACTTACTTGGCTGTCTTCTAGTACTCCTGATTTGGTTGTGTGTACTTTTAGCTGATGGAGGGATATTCGAATGGATGGGTGGTAAATGAGGAGGATTTACCTCCTGTAATTCCTTTCCCTTGTCCCATTTGAGTTTTTACCAAGGTATTTTACCATAGTTCCTTGCTTTTACCTTTTATCCCTGCATTTCCTTTACTTTTATCCTTTATTCCTGCATTACAGGCACATTAGCCCACAAAGCAAAATGTCCAACTCTAACTCAACTCATAAGCAAAATATAATCAAAAGTATGCAATAGGTTGTGAGAATAGTTGGTTTAATTGAGCTAGGAGGTGAATTAAGGCCAATTAAGGCCCATATAATTTCTTAATGATGAGACTCATCAAGCATATACCATCACCAGCCCTTCGCACTCTGTAGTGGAATAGTTCTTTTTGGATTTTGATACTTTCCTACTGGAAAATTCTATTGGATGATCAATAGCACCTTCATCGAGGTGGGTTAATACCGCACCCAACGTAGTCACCATGGAACTCTATGTGGTCGCTCTACCTGCGTGGTGTCCTCCCACCACTCCTCAATGTGCTTTGACGAGGATACTAGCGCTCAAACTCCAAAACATATCGGCACAATATTTCGTATGTTCCCATCTTATACAAATGTCCCACTATAATAGAAAAATCAGCAGCACGGACCACCAATTCCTTCCTTTGTTGAGTAGAATACCCTTCTGGAGTTGTTCCAGTAGTCAGAAACTGAATTATATCTACAAAATGATCATCCACAATGCGTACAACAAAGAGTTGTGCATTCAAAAATCATTCTTTCAAATTGATTAGTTCTTCGCTTGTCTCAATTCTGGATAGATGATCTAGTCCCGCATTCGTCTGCCCGGGAGTGGAAATTATTTCAAAATCATATTCCTGAAATAGAAATAGCCACCTACAGATCTTCCCCCCCAACACAGGCTTATTGAACAAGTATTTGAGAGCAGAGTGATTTGTATGCATCTCGAAGTTTGCGCCCAACAAATAATGCTGAAACTTTTTCAGCACGTAGACCATCACCAACCCTTCGCACTTTGTAGTGGAACAGTTCCTTTCAAATTTTGACAGTTTCCTACTGGAAAATTCTATTGGATGATCAATATCACCTTTGTTGGGGTGGGTTAATACCGCATCCAATGCAGTCACCATGGAACTCTTTCTCCCAATCCAGAAATACTAAGATGGGCACAGTCACATCTTGTCCTTTAACACATCCAAACTCTGTTGACACTCCAACAAAAAGTCGCATCCCAACAAAAAGTCACATCCTTCTTTAATAGTTTCTCCGTCGACATAGTTATCTGGACATAAGACTTAATAAACTTTCTATAGTAGCCTGTGCAGCCCAATGTTGCAAGAAAATGCTTAACATTCTTGGGAGCTTCTAAATTCACAATCATTGTTATCTTTGTAGGGTCCACCATCAATCCCTGCTTGCATACTACATGGCCTAGAAAAATTCCAAAAGGTACACAAAATATACATTTCTTCAAGTTCAACACTATCTGGTATCTGTGACATATATCTAGCATGAGGCGCAGACTTGCAATATGGCACTTCACCAATCCGAACACAGTCCACTCATCAAAATATACCTCCAATAATTTATGAATAAACTCCTTAAATGTCGTGATTACTACCCTAGAGAATATCGCGGGCGCATTCTTTAGCCCGAATGGCATTATTGTATACTGAAAGCAACCCCACTCCGTCATGAAGGTTGTCTTGCTGCGGTCCTCCAGCGTGATCTTAATCTGAGGGTATCCTGAGAACCCATCCGTGAATGGATAAGCCTCTTGTCCTCCAACATTCTCTAGTACTTCATTTGTAAATGGTATCAGAAATAGATAGTGAACACTTGCATCATTCAACTTCGTCAGATCTATGCATATCCTAATTGCACCCTGCTGCTTCTTTTCCTGAGCCACCATGGACTGACCCAATCATATTCTTCAATTGGTTCAATAATGTCAACCTCTAGCATATTATCAAGCTCTTTATGCACCTTTTATTTATACTTCGGATTGTGCTAATAACTTCTTTGCTTGACGGGTTTCACGTTAGGTTTCAAAGTAATTTTCATAATACCCAAGTCTCTGACAATACCTTTCAGATCCTAGAACTTCATTGGGAATATATCTTGGTATTCGCACAATAGTTCAGCCACCTTATCGACTACATCTTTGTCCCAATAGTCTCCTATATTTACGAACCTAGGCTCCGCATCAGATACAATATTTACTTGTTGGGTTTTTAGGGGCTCTAATACATCATGGTTCTCTGTTTGCCATCCTTCAACCTCACGTTGTCCTTCAATTTTTGAAATCTTGATTTTCCTTGTGTTAGCGCTTGAGATTTCACCCTAGGCTGAGGAAGGTAAACCTTCAAGGCAACATCAAACCATTTCACCTCATAGCTAGCCCTACGGGGTATGAGAAGGCTCTCTCCGGTCTATCTCGGCAAATTTTCAATGGGATGAGATGACCAATCAAAGGTAACACTGATATTAGGCTAGTAAACTGATTAAAAGGTTGATTTGGGGGTTTTTGGGGTTTTTTTGGTGGCAAATTGAGGATCTGCAATTTTAGGGTGCGGGGATTTGACACAGTTTCTACAGGTGGGTCTTTGGGGTAAGGTAGGAGTTTGTGCTGATGCCTTTAGCTGAGATGGATGATTCAAGGAAGAAAAAAGAGAAGCTAAAGAGGTCAAACAATGACTTTGAATCCTCTCTAGACAGTGGAAAACATAAACATTAAACAATTTGAAAGCTGAGCATGGCAAGCATGAATTCAAACTTTATCACTTCATTTGTTTAATAAGCTGCAGTAAAGAAAGAGATGGAACACATAAACACACTTACAATTACAATAAGAGAACACACCATCAACACAAGAGTCCACAAGAATCACAATGATGTCTGCAAAACCCTGGTCTTCCTTTTCCTCAAATTGCAGAGATACAAGTAAAATATACAATAGGAGCTTCTCCCTCAAGAGTCCAACCATGAAAATGAGAATGAAAGTACATAATATAGATGATATAACCTCTTCCCCCACCTCTAGGGGTCGATCTCAACTTCCTAGGAGCTGTTTCAACTAATTCTAAACTGAGCACTAGATAATAGGCAGTCAAAACAACTTGCCTCTAAAACTTAGGAAACCTATCCATGCACTAAATATTTACCATTTACATCAAAGAATCTTCTAGAAGTGTTCAAGGAGAGTAAAAGTATCTAAGTGCCATGAAAATTACACAAAAATCCATCATTTACATGCCTCAAAAGTCAACCAAGATGAAAACAGTGTTTTGCTGGCCGAACTGGTCAAAACAGGCAAATTTCCCTCACAGGTCGCGCACATTACTCTGACTGGTCTCGCACATTCACAGCTCTGTTTGAGGGCCTTCCCAGTGTCCAAATCAGGTGCAAGATAGCTCGTTGGAAAGGTCTACGAGTCTAATTTCCAACCCCACTGGAATTTCTGAATTTGGAGTTGATTTGACCCCTCAAAAGTCATTTCTCCCAAGACAGCTTTCTGCAACTCAAAATAGGGGCAGAAAGTCAAAAATTGCATGTATTTTGAGCTTTTGGAAGCCCAGATCTCCATAAAATCTGAAACCCATCCATAGGCAAGTGTATTTTTGCATGAAAATTCCAAAAATGAAAATTTTTCCCCGTTCCGAGTTGCCCCCATGTATGGTCGCGCGCGGGGTGAGACCAGTCAAATGGCCAAAACCTGTAAAATTCCCAAAAATGCCAAAAATGCTTCAAAACTCTCAAAATTTCTTGGGTTTGCTGCTAGGAGGATGCTAATGAGTATCATGGTGAGTGAGAGAGGCCTCAGCCAAGATACGGAGCGGGTTGGTCTTCTTCTTCCTCTTACGGGCCTCGGACAACCTCCTTTGGAACATCTTCATTTTCGCCTTGCAAACATGCATCCTCGCCCAATAGTGATTCTTCATGTTCCGTAGCAACCTCTTGTCCTCGTTTGCCTTCTCTAATAGCCTCTGCAAGTGTCCATTCACACAGATAAGCATGGATTCCCTCTCCTTGGGTAGCAAGTCACCGGGCCTCCTACGGTTGATGACTCGGTCACTTCGAATCCTCCACAGCTCATCCAACTCTTTCTCATCCTCAAGTTGCTTGTTGCGCTGCTCAAGATAGTTTATTGTCCATTGGGCCATGTCGAGCTTCTGCTGTAACAAGCGGTTTTCCGCCTCTCTTTGTCGGATGATCTCATGCAAATCTGAAGTGGGGGAGCGAGCATCAAGATTAATGATGTCAACCTGTGTGTCACCGGCTCTCTCCTCCTCTGTCATGGGTTGTTTGCCCTCCCGTACTGCTGATGGAGAACGCGAGGCCCCTTCCACCTGGTGTGGAGATAACACTCGCTGACCTGTAGATGATGATGGCGAGACCCCTTCCACCTGCTGTGGAGAAAGTACTCGTCGAGCTGCTGCAAACAAGGTCCTGTGACCTCTCTGGTAGGTGCCCTGAGGTGAGGAAGCAACCTGTCTCGGAACAATGATCTCGGGCTGGTGAGGTTGACCTCCCTCCTCATAAATGACCTCTGGCTCTGGGTGTGGCTGTGATGGCACTGTAAAGAACTCATGAGAAATGAAGTCTGCCCATGGAATGCCCTGCTGACTCAACTGATGGGAAACAATGAGCTGGATGAGACCATGATGGCACAAACTCCTATAGTGCTGAGCTGGGGACCGCCTCTGAAACACGGACACCATCCTCTGAATGTCCTGGAAGAAGAAAACTGGGATGTTCATCATCCTCACTCGGGTAAAGTGCATCAACAGGCGAATGTGATAAGAGAAGACCTGTGAAAATCTCCCCTCACATGTGAAGTAATGCATGATAAGCCGCATGATCGGAGCATACTCCCCCCGGAGGAATCTGAAAGGAAAGACCCCCGACAAGTGGCTCATGAATGCTGGCCTGACATATGGCTCAAAATAAACATAATCCAGCATTTTGCACTTTGGCCACACTTCACCCACATCTGGTATCCCGGTAGCCTCTGAAATCACCTCCGGAGATAGCACAAAATTCACCCCTGCAAGAGTGACCTGCCCATCATGAAGGTGCAAAACAAATAAGCGGGCCAACTCCCTGTGATGCTGGATCTGAGCAAGCCTCTCACAAAACTGCAAACATGACATGTATCGGAAACAATTCACTGCCAAAGGGCAGGCCTGTAATTCTGCTAAAGATGTGGGCTCTTCTCTCTTATGATGACCACCTTTGCCACCCCTATGAGGTCTCTGTTGTACCTCAACCTCTGTGGAAGAAGACCGGTCATCACCTTGCTCATAGGTTTCAGTGGTTGACATGGTGCTTTTGAGCAAAGTGGAGAAAATAGACAAAGTTAACTGCTGCCCTGTCTGAAAAAATGCTGAGAAGTATGTTGTTTTCAAGGGGGAAAAATCATGAAGGAAATGTTAGGGGAGGGACTTTTTTTTTTTTTTTTTAAATAGGGAATGGAAGGGACAATTCACAAAATATTAATCATATAATCTCATCTACATCATCGGGAAATCATTTGCAAAGAAATATTTTTATTAGGGAAAACATGTATGAGAATAACAAAGGGAAAGGACATGCATTTCAACAGGGGTATGGGACAGCATTGTTCATTTGATTTTTTGTCTTCTACTGTACATCATAAGGTAAACTCTGTTTTCAAAGGGATTCATGTACATTTAATGCTAAGGGAAACAAGGGATTCTTTTACATTTGTCATAGGGGAAGGAGGGCTTTATTTACATTTTTGTCAAAAGGGGAAAAGGGATGTCATTGACAACTTCAAAAGGGAAAAGAGTTGTATTGAAACAAGGATATTAGGGGATAGAAGGGAAAAGGGAAAACAGGGTTTAGTTTTGGTAAATATACACAGCTGCATTGTCTTTGTTTTTGCTTTGAACATACACAGCCATCTTTTCTCTGTTTTGTAATAGCTATACACAGCCATATTGCCTCTGTTTTTTTGTTTTTTTTTATTTTACCATTATATTGCTCTTTTCTTTTTACACAACATTTTTTAATCCTTGCTGTGTTTATTTTTTGTTCTTGCTATGTGGAGGGCATTAGGGTTTTGGGAATGTATTTGAGAGGGGGATAGGGTTAGAAATTGGGAGATAGGAAATTTAATACTCTTTGCAAATGAGATAAGATAGAGACATATCATAACAATTGTGAATTTAATGGGAAACAATGGAGGGAATAAATGGGAGTTTAAAACCTTGAAAAAAACACTAACCCTAGCACTATGCCTACATTGACAAGCAATAACTAAAATCCATTTCTCTTTACATCCTTGGTAGCAAATATATATGAACACAAGCCCATCATTCATATTTCAAGCATCCAATAGGTTAATAGACCCTACCTCGATCAATTTAGCAAGCAAGAGGGCGATTTGAGAAAATTTGAAGTGGTTTTGTGAGTGACAGGCTGAGTGGTCGCGCACAGGCTTTGACAGGTCGCGCACATCCTGACTGGTCGTGCCCGTTGAGTTTTTGCACTGCGGAGGGGTGCCTGATAGGTCGCGCACTGCCCAACAGGTCGCGCACGCCCTCTGACAAGTCGCACACCTGAAAATGGTTCAAATTTGCTGCCCTTTGCCTCCTTTCGCCTTCTTCGCCCTCTCACTCTTCTTTGCGAGCTCTTAGATGCACAATGAGGGTGTTTTAGAGGGAATTTGACTCTTTATAAGCCCAATTTGAAAAATTTACTTACCAAACCCACTTTCTAATGTTTTGTTTTGGCACTTTCTTTTAACACTGTTTTGAGTTTACTTTTGTCCTGAATTTGACTTTTTGAGTGCTTTAACTCCGTTCTTTTTGCAGGTAGACCATATGATGGACTCTGGCGAGGAGACCAGGGTTATTGCCGGTATTGTGAAGAATTTTTTGAAATTTCCTTATTTTTTACAAAATTGACATGACCTTGGCTTTAAAAACATGGTTTTTAAATCCAAGGTATAAATGAGCTGTACCTGATGAAAATATCAATGAAACATATTTACATACCTCCTTCCGGCTTGCTGGGGACCCATGGACCTCTGACTCATGATCTTGCAATGACACTTGACTGAAACCCTAGACCTAAGACTTTGGACTTCAAGACAAAACAAAACAAGCGTGACACAAGTTCATTAACTGATATGACCTGATCCAGCAAAGCCAAGAAGGGAGCAAGGACCAGCTCCTCCATCAGTTTTATGGCATGCCTAATGGAATGCAAAATTGACATCGATGACACACCTACTTATGCATATGCAAAGAGTTTTTTGATCACTGATGGAGGGCATCATGACCGACACTAACACCTTGGATTATCCTCCTCTTCTTCTTCAACAGTCACATTGTAGCATTCCAATGCATGCGCAGCTATGTAACCCAGTCTAGTTGTACCCCTTCCACCGACTCTTTAGGCATTCTAAAAATAGCGGCCTTAATTTCTTATAGTGCTTCATCAATGCATTCAAATCCATGCTCAAAGATGAGAGTTAATAAGAAGCTTTCCCGCAGAATGTCCCATTCAGTCGTTCTGTGGCGCAATTCTATTTCTAAATACCAATTCATACATATAGTGTCTAAGGTATTGCAGAAAACATGCACCCACTCTGGCTGCGGTTCTTCTCCCCAAGCTTTAGTCCAACGCGCCAAGTGTTCGTGCCCTTCCCGCTATATTTCTCAGTCATCTGGGTATTATCATATCCAAACCTTAGCTTCATCATCCACTTATATTCCTTCTAGTCAACAAAACTTTCCTTGTGTGTACCCCACCATCAGGTAGGGGTAGCACATAGTACCAATTCAAGGGCATGGAATCGATTTTCCTCAGGCACCTCCCTTTCAAATTCATCCAAAAATAGATTAACATCATTCAAACAATCACAGTGTGTAAGATTTATTACCTCCGTAGATACGCATCGTAGTGATTTGGTCATCATATTACAGTGCAACGTAGATACTTCATGCAACTGATTATGTCAATGCTCAAGTTTCTCATCCAAGTTTGGGGTACAAGAATTATCCCTATCCCACGTGATTCATCCATTGGCCATCGGATTGATCCAATCTTCACCTTTTGTTGTGATCTTGTATATCTGGTCTATATCATCATCATCCTCCACAAAATACAAACAAGTTTAGTATAGCACACTCCTTCAGCTAGGTCTAGTGGCAAAATAAACCTAAGTGCCTTCCTCTCAAATGTCATCTTCCACTTCTTCAAATTAATCATCACATCCATGTCAAAGGCCCAATCAATTCCTAGTAGTGCAAGATACAGATTGTTGTCATCTACTATTTCTATTACTTCAAAATCCGCCAAAGCACTTGCTCCTTCAATATTGACTATTACCCCATACAGGTGCCCCATAGGAATAATCTTCTGTTAATTGGCCATGTGTAGTTGTATAGGAGACCATTGCAACGTAGGTCTCCCCATCCTTTCCCAAGTCTATTTAGGCAGCACATTTGCATCTGACCCCAGATCCAATATTACTTGGTCCATTTCATACTCTCCTATCTGCGTGGTCAGCCTCATCTCGCGCCCTGTCCGCTTCTTATGCTTACCTAGCTTCCTTACAATGCATTGTTATGAAGGAAGCTTAATATTACCCGCACAGTTTTATATTATCTCTTGGAGTCCTTCTACTGCCTTCTTATCGTGCATCAAATTCATACAGATCTTTAGAAAAGTAACTAACAATGAAGGATCCACATCTTGTACTTCATTGTTCCTAGCTAATTTCTCCAGAATCCTGGACGTAGAAGCTTCAGTGAAATTATTTTTAGCCTCCATAAAAGTTTCTTTAGCCCAGTTGAGGTCAAACCCGACTTCCTTTTCAGTGGCCTTGTGCACCCATCCTTTGTTCTTTGGTTGCTTTCCCTTATCTTCTCCTATGGCCATACCACTGTGCATTACTATATTAACACTGTGATCTTCTTCACGAGGTTCTGCCCTCATCATTTGGATATTCTACGTAGGTTGTTGGGTTTGCGTCTTCTTTTCTTGCATCTTTGCTATAAGGATCAGGTAATCTTCTATCACATGATTGAATTGTTTGCAATATTGACAAGATGGATGCGTTGGGTTTTGACAGTCGCATGCAAAACTTTTGGCCTCACCACAGTTATAGAAGATATTTTTTCCACGAACTGTACCAGCCCCTCCTCCTCTTCCTCTTCCTTGGCCTTGGAATCCTCTGCATCTTGTACCCACTCTCTCATCCTGAGGCCGAGTTTCTTCCTACATTCAGTAGGTAGGGGTCTTATCCATCATTAATTCATAACTTTGAGAATGGCGCTCATCATGACCTATAGACTTGTATAAATTGCAAAATAATTGCTGAGGGGTCTGTACCAACTTTTGTAGTAAACGACAACTGTCCATCACATGTTGTCCTGAAACATTACAAATAGCGCACCATGGAGTTTCTCCTACACTCGTTCCAGTGATATTTTTTGGCTTTAGCAGAATAGGCCCTCCCCCAATAAGATAATTCTGATAAACCGGGAAATGGTCCTTATCATGCCCATGACCCTTGCATTCCAAGCACCAAACTTTAGTGCACACCTCAAGCTAGGCTTCCTTTCCCTTCTTTAGGCTCTCCAACTCCAAGTGTAGGCTTTCCAGCTGCGAGTGAATCTATTGTAATCCAATGTTTGTATCTTGTATTGGCGAGGCTTCCAACCTCATCATGACTTCCAAAGCTTCTGCTTGCGTTTCTATCTTTTGCTGTGATAATGGAAATCTTGATTGGGGCAACAACGAAGCAATATACCAATATTTGTGTTGTTTGTCTGTGATGTTCATATTAGCCTACCAGATCAGGAATTTTAACCTTTGATAAAAAACCCATGAGGATTCATTCACCACTTTATTTATCTCCTTAAACTCTATAATAGACTATGCCTAATATTTAGGCTTCTTAAACTCATGATTCAATGCTTGCTGAGTATCTGCCAATGTCGCGACAGGGTGATCTTGAAAATACTTGATATATCATATCAACGCTCTATCCTGTAGCACTGTGACCAGTTGTGATTTCTTCATATCATCATCAGTGATCTATTTTGTTGTCCACACAGCATCTGCAACAAACCCAAATTGTTTGATGTCTTCGCTTCCTACCCCTTTGAAGATCAACATCTTCACTGTGTTCGCCATGTTGAATGGTGGAGGTGAAGGTGTAGGTGTATGCAGCAGAGGTGGAGGTGGAGGTAGAGTGGATGGATGAGTTATCCGCGGGATACCCTGACTTACCAACTACAACACACTTTGCGGTGTATTCAGAATCATTCCTTCATCGTCACTCAACAAGGATCCCAATAGTGGACTATATTCAAAGCCTCATTCTCTGTTCCTTCTAAAGGGTTTTCCGCTTCGCGTAGTCTCAAACATCAAGGTAATGGCACAACCTATTTTTCACAGAACATCATCTTAATCCAAGTTTTTAGAGATCGTAAGTACTTACCTCGTAGTCCCCTAAATAGCATGTGCTCTGCTTCACTGTAACTGATAGTTGTATTGATCGCAAACTCAGTCACAAATTCCCCGAGTGTTTGATCAATCTAGTGATAAACGATCCACGCGATGTTGTTTTCTGAATCTTCCAAGCACCTCACCATCTCTGGAGTCCACACAGTAGGGTCATCAAGTCTCCACATACCCTGACTATCCGCCAATCTAGATAGCCACTCATGCAATTCGCAAGAGAAGAAATAGAAAAATTTATCGATTTCATCTGAGTACATGTATCTACTCAACCACTACTCCTTACATAACCATGAATTTCTGTTCTCCGAAGATGCAAACGCATGTTCTTTCTAATCGAGCCACTTCTCAATTTCTTTCTTGGTAGGGAACCACTTATTCGACATCACACATTCCTCAGATTGATCCTGGTCCTGGCAACGGAACCATTTGTTGGCTTAAGGGGGCCTAACCTAGGTTCAGAGTTATTCGTACCAACCAAAAAAACCCTAACTATTGGCCCTTTTGGCAACAACTTATGTAGCGTAGGCTGCAGTCTCACCCGAAGCAGTATTGGGGGATGCTAGAACTAGGTTTCTGCATCCAGAGGCCTGTGTGACTGTTTCCTAAGGTTCTTATAGCTCATATCTACCTTCGCGCAAATCTTCCTTCCCAAGTAGTTAACTACAACATATTTATTTAGCAATGTCCTGAGCTTCGTGAATGTGGTTAATTATACTTATTATGCATAAATATTACAGATCTATCTGTTTCACATAGAAATGAAGCTTTAATTCACATAAAAACAGATCACAGAGCGAAGATACATAAACTTAAAAACAGTAAAGAAATAAGGCACATATGCATGGATTTAGCTCAAAACAGTGTTTATTAAGATGTAAATTTTCATATACAAACTTCTTCTCCCTGCGCACCCAATTGCAGGGGCCCGCACACTCAGCTGCAGACTTGCCAAGGTCTCTGCACACTTAGCTGCAGGAGCCTTCCCCTTTCGCCTAAGTACAGGAAACAAAATTTTCCTGCCTTAACACCTTGCCCTTACATTGGTTCTCTATCAAAATTTATCCTTTAGACTCGCTATGAATCAACTATTTATAGCCTTTTCATTACAATACCATGGCACATGGACCATTGGTGAGTCTCAAAACCAACCTATCACCTACCCATACAAGGGACTAATGCCCCTTTGAATCTTACTTAGCTTCATGCTTCGCTTCCATATTTCATGAAGATTTTACATTCTTTCACAAAAACTATTGCAAAATTTGACTTTACTAACAAAATTTTACCCTAGGGATCCCATCCCAACAATAACCCCAAGCAAACATATCAGAATATAATTTTAGCAGATCAATGTACTTATGTTTTTCATTAGGAGGTAAGGACTTGGACAGCTTAACAATCTTCTAATTTTCCTCAGTACATATATTAGAGTCTTCAACCTCAGCTCCTGTAGGTTCTATCTTTGGCTTTTTAGCCACATCATTAAAATCAAACTGCTCTTCTAATGGTACCAAACCCCTTGGAAACACATTGTCCTTCAATTGTGGGACCTCAAGATCTTCTGGATTTTCATCGGTATCATTCAAAATTATTTCATTCATATCATTATCTGCATTGTTATCTGAATCAATATGTGCATTCTCATATTCTTCTTTTAATAGTAAAAATTTTTCTACCTACTTATCACTACCAAAAACTTCCCAATATCTAACGTTATCTGGGATAGCTGGCCTACGCTTCACTTCCACCTCAAATTTTCTATTAGGATTAAAAGGAATGTTAAAAGTGTTGGCTAACGTAGCCAATGCATCAACTAAGATATTTTGACCAGCGGGAATCAGAGATAATTGATACTCTGGGAAACACTACAGAAAATCTAAGACAACATTTTTGTAGATCCTTAGTCTAAGGTGTTTAATTGAGTACACGCCTTTGATTTGATTAGTGATGAGTTCAACATCACCATGTACATAAATCCTTGTAGCTCATGACCATTTCAAAATCTGTAGTCCTAAAATCAATGTTTCATACTCAACTATATTATTTGTGCATTGGAAATTGAGTTTGTAAGAATATCCCTTTGTTATACCTATTTGCGATTTTAAGATCCAAAAACCCACCCCTTCTCCTTCCTTGCTCATCGTACCATCAAGATCCATGTTCTAGAGCACTTCAACCTCTTCATCTTCCTTCCCTACATCTAATTTCATCTCCTCTACCTTGTTCAATTCAATTTTCAAGTTCGACACTTCGTCTTCTACGCATATTTCATTATATAGAATGAAGGAATCGATATTTGAAAGGACAGAATAAATAGGATAATTATTTGGTTTTTCTTTGTTACTTACCATATATTTCATTAATGCTTCCATGTACAACCTTCTCTGTTGACCAAAAACAGGAATTGTAGCATATGTCATGTCCATTTGCAAGGTACCCTGTAATTTTTCTCCCCATGATCTTGATAACAACATTCCATATTTGGGAGGTATGTATGCCACTACAATGTCCATTACCAGACTCTTTGCTAGGATTTGAGCCAGAGTCACACATAAATCCTTGATGAGACCTAAGCATCTTACTTTGCTAGAATCAAAAGAATATAAATCTTTGTAGGGTCTTGTTATATCTAATCCTAGCTTTTCCATAATGACTCTAGGCATAATATTGTGCAAAGCACCAGAATCAAGCATGGCATTGTGTAGAATGTAGTCATGGATGTTCAAACTAACATAGAAGGGTGGCACACTACCATCCTGAGACTTCCCTTCAACTTCAGGTCCAAACAATAATTTAGGTTGGTCATCAGTTAAGTTGACTATGTCTGTTCCCTCTCCTATTTTTAGTGCCTTCATGACTTGAGATCTATATGCATTCTTGTTAATCAATTCTATCAGAGGAATAGAAATTTTGACCTTGGCTAATTCATTTTCAATACTGAAAGATGTTTGAGGTTTATCAACTTCCTTGATACTTACATCCTGCTTTTGAGAAGTATCCCTTTGAGAATCATCCTTTGCCTAGCTGGTGGAAGGGGCATCACTCTGAATCTTCTTGGGAGGATTTCCAACAGTCTTCTTACTTCTCAAATTATACTGTTTGTGTACCTACATGATAGAATTTTGGTAACCATTTTTATAATCATCTAACGCTGCAGGGACGACTTATGGATGTGATAACAAGAATAGATCTTGTTCCTCCTTAGTTAAGAAAATATTTTCTATTTATCCTTTCCCAAATAGATTTAATTGATTTTCTTTAAGGTCCTTGGCTATCTCATCTTCTTCATCTGCATAATTCTCCTAGAATGGAGGTCTAATTTAATGTTGATCAGCTGGGCCTCTTTGCTCTCTCTATTTAATTTAGGGTGGATTATTTCTAAAATTAGGATTTTTTATTTGAGGAGGCCCTTGAGTTTCTCATGGTGGAACCCTGTCAGTTAAACTTATCCTTTCCATCATCCTTTCAGTGGTTTTAATTAAGGTGTCTAAATTTTCATCTGATGAAGAAGAAGAAGGTTTTTATTTGACTGTGACTGTTCTCTCAACCTTTAACCTTGCTCTCTTAGCCACTAAATTTTCTTCCACACTAACAACATTCCTTTGCATTTCCTCTAAGGTAGCAGTATTTCTCTCTCTCAATTAATAAGACATATCTACATCAAAACCATATAGAAATTTGCTCAGAGATAGCCCTGGTAGAGGTTGTATTTCTGTTGGAATGGAATTGTAAATGTTATTGAACCTAGTGCAGTAATCTTGAATTGTTTCACTAGGAACTCTCTTTATACTCTCATATTCGGCCAAGATTTGAATATCATTCTTCTTTAATTCCCACCTTGTGAGAAAACTTCAATGAAATTGTGGGAGATTTGCAATACTAGCTGTTGGAAATTCCCTTAACCATTTCCTAACTTCTCCTGTCAAACTTTGTGCAAAGAGCCTCATTTTCACATCATCTTCATCAAATTCTTGCAAATATGAATAATCATTCATTATGTCTATGTGTTGTTGTGTTGTGATTGGCCCTATGCCATCAAATTGAGGTATATGGACTTGATAATCCTATGGCATGGCATGAAGTTGTCCAGGCAAGACAAGGGGGGCATAACGAGCTACCATGACTGGTAAATGGGAGGAAGGTGAAACTACAATTGATGTGGATGTTGAGGGTGGTAAAGAAAATGGGATTATGACCTGAGTTGGTATAGAAGTAGTAAAGATAGTAGATGAAATAGGGACAATGGAAATAAGAGAAACCATTGGAGGGGTGGGTGATGAGGTCAAAAAAGAAGAAATAGTTGATTGATCAGTAAATGATTTCTGAGCAACTAGATTTAATTCAGTCACCAAATCTTCAAGTTTATTAAATTGTTTTATAACATCTTCATCAGAATCTGAAATGTCAGGTTGATGTGTTGAGATATAAGGTTTCAAAACATTTTCATCAAAAATTGTCTCAGGGACAAAACTTTCTGACTTGGTTTGGAAAATATTGTGCTCAAAAGGTAAGTCAAATTCAATATCCTCTACAGTTATGAAACTTTCAGGGAGAGAATTAACTCTGGGCAATGGATTATTGCTTTCTTGGCTCTCAGTAAAACTCTTCTTCCTAATAAGTTTCTCAGGATTATTTACAATTTTAGGTGGGTTAGGATCTGGATGGGATCTAGTGTAGATATTTCTAGGAGCCAGATCTTTGATAGATTATTTACAAATGGATGTATGTACACAATCTGGGTGGGAAAACAACCTTAATAACATTTATTTCACAGTCAAACACTCGAAATAGCTTTGAGTTTTGAAAAGAGTATTTACCAGAGAAATAATATAGTTTGTATCAGGTTTGAGTCCCCATTATGGTTGCTAGAATGTTATCACTTTGTAATTTCCCAAGGCTATGGAGAGAAACCCATAGGTAACCACAAAACCACTTGCAAAGTTGGGATCTGACCCTTCCAATTTCAAAGAGGGATATCTCTTTCTGATTTAGATATTTTTTTAAGATATTAGGCTAGTTATTGAGTTTTGAGGTTGGTGTTTCAAAGATTTGGTTGAAAATTGCAGGGAAAGACCATTGGGAATGGAGTCATGAATCTTAGGGTGATCAAATACAAAAATAACAGAGCAATTGTAACATGGAATAATAGAAAAACTTTTGGATCTTTTAAATTATTTATGGAGTGTTTAGGATGAAAATTATTTAAATTTAATTAAATATAGAGCATGATGAGATGAATTCTATACTTAATATCATAGTGAAAACACTAATATTGTTTACAAGCCAAAGCAAAGTACATTTAAGAAATTTCAGCCTATAATATTCTTGAAACAATAGAGACTAAAAACATGTGGAAAACTAAGAAAATAATAATTTTACATGATAAATTACATCACCAAATAGTTTGACATAGGAATCCTGGAACAAAACTTCTCTATATTATTGCAAATTGATCACTTCAGTAAAGCACAACTTACATCAAAATGTGGCTCCTTTCTTCATACAAGTTCCAACCTTTTCTAATTCCTTTTACTAAGTATTTATAGAAACTCTTTACATTTTAGATTAGACTTCAAAATAAAATAGATTTACAAAATAATATATGTTAAAGACACAAATATTTTAGATATAGAAGAAGAAAATTAGGAAAGTCTAGTAAAATTTGTTGTGTTGTTGAGGCTTTGAAGGAATTTGGTGCTGACTGTGGCTATTTTGTTGCAAATGTTATTTCTTAGCTGTCGAAATTTCAGGGCTTCTATTGTAGTTACTCGATCAACTAAAGAAATTGGTCCCACCTTTCTTCATTTGGGATAGAAAATCTTATCATCCTTCTAAACCTTTCATCCACTTCGGTGTAAATGTAAAAATTTGGATTATTGACAAAAAGGTGATGAATCTCATGTTGAATATTCAAATCAAACTATAGGCCTTCTATAAACGCTTATCTGCTAATAACTCTTTTTGTCTTTACAAACTTTGAAGCATCAACAGCTATGTTACACAGTTGTTCCTGGTAGTTTTCAAATGGAATCAATTTTCCATTAGAATTCCTCGAAGTAGGTAAACCCTTTTCTGCAGTAGTGTGAACTTTTTGTTGAATATTTTGACTTGCAACTCGAGCTACTTACATTTTTTATCTAGTTGTACCATCAAATTTCTTTTTGTGAAAACTATTTTAACCTCCATTACTGTTGTTGTCATGTATGGAATGTTTAGGTCCTCTAATTCATCCTTGGTCTTGGAGTTTAATAGCTTAATAATATTTTGTGCCTCTTCTGGTCTGTGCTCCAAATCTTCTTTAGTATTTTGTATTGCTGACTTAACTCTTTGCATGAGTTCTTCCTACTCAAAAGTGATTTGAATTGATGGCCACATATCTATTATATTAGCATTTATATTTTGTCAAATGTTATTTTTGGCCTCTGGCAATCTCTGAATGATAAAATATTGGTCTTCATATTTTTAAATTTGTTGAATGAGCTTGAAGTTCTTTAGCACTTCTATTAAATAGGTATTATCATCTCTAATCTTATTCTCCTCCACTTGAACCAATGTTTTTGATAAATTCTCTTTCTCTTCCTTAACTAGTGATAATTCTTCCAAATATTTAGCAAGCTCTTCTCTAGAATCTAAAGATGTTGTCTTTGCTAAAGTCTCTACTGTTGTACCTATGGCTGATGTAGATGTCCTTGCTATTGCTTCCCACTGTTATTTTTCTCTTAACAGTGTTTTCAAGTCCTACTCCATTTTCTGTATCTATGCATTCTACTCAACAACTATTGTAAATAATTTTTCCTTTTCCATTTCTATGCTATCAACATATTTAGCTTGAGGATGTTTTGTGGATGGTAGCTTCAGTTTCTTTCTTAATTCTTGAATATCCACCTCTTTTCTCTTGATAAGATCTTCTGCCACCTTGATATTTGCAAGTTGATGTCCCAGCTTTATTATCAAATCTTCTAAATATTTGATTATGTTGTCTTTAGAAAATGAGGACATATTCTCACTCTTTAACCGAGAATGTATGTTGTTCAAGGATGACTGTAATTTGGAAATATTCATGGAAAAACTGGTAATTGTTGAAAATATCAGCTCCATTGTTTTCTTGCGCAAATTGATTTGATCGATTTCATGTGTCTTCTTTGTGTCAATTGAGAAAATGGAGGCTTTTTTGTCTTCAACACTATTGGGAGTTTTCACTAAAGGTTCCATGAAGACCATTTTGATTTGTCCTTTCTCTGAGTTGAATGCAAAGAGAAATCTATTCTACATTTTTGTTGTCTACTTCAAAAATTATGATAATTTGAAGCCTTTAAAGCTTAATTTTTCGACTTTATATCCCTGTACCTTGATAATATACTCTAATGAGTTGAAACTTGAGAACTAGAAGATACTAGAGATTGAACTCTTGTTTTTATTGTAGGTGACTAAATTGTTTCTTCTGCTTGGGGAAAAGGACTGTCAAGGGTTCCTATCAAAATTATTGTGGTCTACTGCTATGTATCTCTTGCTTCTAGAGATTCATCTTGGATAGTAATCACTGGAGGATCAGCGTGAGGGTCTAATTTTTTAGTAGTGTTTGGGTCCTTTTTCCTTTAAAAGAAAATAAATTATGCACCTTGTGTTTTAGAGTCAATAGAGGACATGTCCTCTCTCCCCTTTTTGACCTCCTTCTCCTTAGGAATAGGAATATACATGGATGGCTGACTAACCAATCATTCTTCAAGTTATTGTAAAGTGTTCTCTATCTATTCCTCTTGGTTAGCATATTATTCAATTTCGGGCCTTGGTTTATGTGCATAGGAAGTACTCTTTTGTTCCAATCTAATTTTTGAAATGATTCCTAGAGGATCATAAGACCAAGAGAAACTAGGCTTAAATTTCATTTGACTTAAAATAGCTTCCACCTCCTTTGTTGCAGCTATGGTGTTGAAAATATAAGGACCTATATTAGCCTTTATCTTGAACTGTGCTTTATTTTTGTAGGATACAAAGTGCAGCTCATCCATGTTCAACATTTGTCTAGTGTATTATAATGAAAATATTATGACTAGTAAAAACACTGGTAACCTATAAGGAGGTAACTCTAATCCATATATTCTAATTTCAGTATAATTCTTGTATAAATACTAGTCTCCAACTTTTGACTGCTCTCACAAGTGAAGGTTTATGAATGTGGGATATCATAAACACATCAATTGAAACCATCCAAGGCTTCTAGAGGCCAACCACCTCAACCCATCAAACAATGGTTCCACCTCATGGTTGAACATCAGAAGAACCATCATTATATTGGTTTCTACCAAATCCTTCCAAGGCTCCAGAGTGTTTTCTCCAACCAAGGCTTCCAGGACTAATAACTCAACCCACAAATTATTATGATCTTCCAAAGCGTTTGTCCAACTAGGGCTTCCAGGACTAGTAACTCAACCCACCAAGGGCTTCCAGAGCATTTTTTCAACCAAGGCTTCCAGGACTAGTAACTCAATCTAATATGTTATAAGACTTTGAGAGAGTTTGTCTAACAAGGGCTTCTAGTAACTATTAACTCAACCCAAGCTAAAGGAAACATGAGAACTAACCAGAAAAACAAAGAAATAAACCAACACTACCATGGCTATACAGGAAATGGCAAGGCTAGGAAAATCCACTATCAATCCAGGTAATCCTCCATGCCAGTGACAAATCATGACCAATCAACCACATGCATATGTTATGCATGCCAAAACTAGTGAGGAAAACATACATGCAACTTAGTACCTAAAAGAAAAACTCATTGTAGTTTTTTATTTCGATGCCCTCTTTTGCTTTCTTGCTTTTCCTTTGCATTCTTGCTCCAAAAATCTAAGTATGCCACCCACTCCAAGAGTGCTCCAAGAAAACACTAAGTGTCCAAGAGTATGAGAGAGAGAGAATAGAGGAGATCTCCAATAAAACTTAACTAAACAAGCTTTCCCACTGATCCTCAAAATCATTTTTATCAATGAGGCCTCTATTTTCTTCATTTTCCTCCTCACATGCAACATGTGACCTTTCACCTTCCTTTTCTCCTAATTTCCATTATTTTCATAAATAAATGTGCCAAAAATTCCTTTTTCCTTTTTAATGCCTTTGCCTTTCCCTTTGCCAATTTCCTTTAGCCAAAATAAATTGATTAAAAGCCCACTAGGATGTTTTTCCCATCATTCATCTTGGAATACATGTCCCATGATTGTAGTCTTATATATTTTTACGTGGATTTTTAACCAAGGTTTATACAATCTGGGATAAGTAATGTCTAATAGAGAAATGAATATGGTTGCACTGAATTCACTACCGAAGGAGTGGGGTAACTTTACTTCAAGAATTTATGGGAAGAAAGAAGTTACTCCATTCTAGGATCTATGGTCATTGTGCAAGATTGAAGAATCTAGACTAAAGTCCAAATCTAATGTGGGAGTAGGTGAGCAAAATCAACCTTATGATATAATGAAAAGAAGAAAGGGAGAATTTGGGAAGTTTAGTTCTCAGAAAATAAGAACGAAATGACTAATACTCAATGCTATGGGTGTCAATAATATGGGCACTACAAAAGAGAGTTTCCTAAGATCAATAAGTACAATTAAAAAAGAGGAAGAGAATAATCCCATATCACCGAAGAAGTGGAGGAAGATGAAAACAAGAAGACCAAGAAAGAGGAAGTAAGAGATCTCTATTATGTCTGAGATAGTCTTCCTCACATAAGTTCTTTTTAAGTTCCTAAGTCTTTTGTTGTAAGATATATCTATCACAATTCACTTAGAAAAATAATAATGGGATCCACCAAGGCATCATAGAATCATTGAAAGCAAGAGCTCAGAACATCATCATAGAGAAGTATGAAAGATGGTTGGAATCTATGGAAGTTAAAAATGAAGGATATGTCTCTTGGGAACCCCGTTAGAAACATAAGTGGTACTTATGGAAAATAAAGAATAAGGTCATCTAGTACAAGGTTCATCATATAAAAGGAAACATTTGCAGAAGGGATATTTTAGATCCTCAAGATTCTATTATGGAATCTTCATTGAAAGGTTCACCAATCAAGAAGGGAAGCAAGTTTTTTATCAATAATTCTTGTGGAATTCATGGTATGATGGTATAATGACATAAAATGTGAATCGGATCAAGGGATTGAAGCTCTTTCAATCAAGGAAGCCACTGCAGGAAATCTGGATTATCCAAAGGAAAATGAGGTATGTATGTTTATATTCAATAATAAATATTAATGTCATATGGTTGTAGATAACATGGACCAATTCTCTATCTTAAGAGCATGATCAAAAGAAAGGATATCCTCCTTAGAAGGAATGCATAAATGCATGGATCACACATTCATTAGATGAAATCAACATAATATGTCCTCGTATGTAATATGAGATGGTTGACTACAATTGAGGGACTCTAATTGGAAGTTCCTAGGAATGAAATATGTGAATAAAGGAAGGAAGAGATCATGGGATATGCAACCATGAAATAAATCAATCAACATCCAAATACTAAGAATATTTGACTAGATATCTCCATGAAAGATATGAAGAACTCTGGTGGAGACTGAAAAAGAAAGAGACCCTTGACAATGTATATCTTTGGGAGATGTGTCGATATGAATGTAGGATGTTGATGAAAAGTAGAATATGTCATGATGAAAGAACATCAAAAATGTAATCTTTATTTAAGTGTTCATTTCTTATTTTTGAAAAAATTATTTAGACGGGCTTATGCAGGGCTACCGAAGGGGGATCTATGGATATCTTCCTCCAACGATGCCCATGTAGTAGGATGAAAGATCCTTAAGAAGACATGATATGAAGAAGGTAGCATGGCATGAAGGAAGGCCAAATATGAACTAATGGATCACTTTCCTATGTTGACATGACTAACTCATGGATGAAAGTGATGGATGATCTATACCCTATAAGGAAGTCATGAAACATGAAGAGTCCTGAATAACAAAAAGAAGTTCATGACTTCATGTGGAGGATTTATTCAAGCAACTAGTTGCCCCATCATCTCCACCTGAGGAGTTACTGTAGGTCCCTTATTAAGAGGGAGTTTTGAAACAAGTTTCTTACTTGGAAGAAACTGGAAGCACAATTCCTAAGCCAAGAGGGAGCTTAGGTACATTCCTTTTGTAGGAATGCGTACATTCCTTTATTGGAATTAAAATGTCCTCCCCAATTAGGAGGGAGAGATAGACACATCATTCTTGTCTTCACCTGGGAAGACATAATGGAGGACTGGGTGAACATCTGGAATCCAATGCTCCTTCAGGATGTGTTAGGGCATCCAATATAAGAGTATTCATTTCTGGGATAAGGTCCCCTAGGGTCAAATTTTGGCATTTACTTTTTGTGTAATTGTAAAGTCTCTGCGTTTTGAGGAAGCAAAGTGTGAAGGTAATAAGATTACAATGGGCTTTAGTCCCTTAGGTGGCTAGAAGATAGGGATTTTTGAGACCCGCCCATGGTCTGTGAACCATGGTATTGTAAAAGCAAGGGCTATATATAGAAGAGTCATATCGATTCTAGAAGGTAACTCATTGATATAAGATTATTTTATGGGAAAGTAAGTTAAGGCAGGAAAGTCTCTTTCTTGTACTTAGGTGAAGGGGAAGGCTCCTGCATCTGAGTGTGCAGAGACCTTGGTAAGTTTGTAGGCTGAGTGCATGGGCCCCTGCAGCTGACTGCAAAGGGAAGAAGGGCCTGTAACATAAAGAATACATCTAATAAAGATAATTTTGATCCATAAATTGTGCATCTGTCTATCTGTATTTACTTCTACAGTTTTTGTATTTTCGCTCTATATCTAAATTTATATCAATGAATTCTTATTTGATGCGCGAAAGTGGTAGATTAGTGTAATTTATAGATGTTATTAATGTTTAAATACCTTCACGAAGGTATATATTATGTTTATATTAATTACTGCAATTATCTATTTTTAAAGGATTAGGGTTCGCAAAGAAAGGAATAAGCCATAAAAGCAGCAGGAACCCATCACATAGACCTATGGATGTAGAAACATGTTTCTGTCATCCCCCAATACTGATTCAGGTGAGACTACATCCTGCACTACGTAGGGTGTTGCCTAAAGGGCCAGCAATTTAGGGTTTTGTTGGTTGGCACAGCTAACTTTGAACCTGGGTCAGGGCCCATCAAGCTAACATTTATACAGGACCAATATTCTTTGAGGAATGGGAATCCAAGATAAGAATAGTCCTGATGGAACACACCCTGAGAACTCGGGTGAGGTATGTTCCAAGAGAGACAATGATGAGGGTGTCTATACATCATTGGTCTCACCAACATTGTGCTCTAATCTTATGGAGAGATAGAGTTGTTAGTCAAGGCCTTGTTATGTGAAAATGTTGGTTGATATGATTCTAAATAGATGGGTTACCAATCTAAACCATCTTATGATAAATTATTTAGATTGAGAATGACCAAGTACCATTATGAATACCTCCCTAATTAAGAGGGAGTGTTGAAAAGTGTAACTAGGTTCGGTCTTCATAATGACATATGTAATTGTGATTTTATGTAATTGATGAAAAGAAGAAAACTAAAATTATTAATGTAATTATTGTCTCATGGGTTTCATGAGCAAGGAATTTTATTTTTAGTAATGGATCCCATTGTGGTCCTTTAGGTTTTGTCATCTAGTCATAAAAGTCAAATTGAGTCAATAACATGTATGAAGGACCCTTCTTGGGCATGTTACACTTTGTATGATTCATTAAAATAAGTATTAAAGCCCTCTAAGGCAAGCATAATACCTCTCCTTCAACTAGACTAAATATGAAAGTAAGATAATCTCCAAAAGGCATGTCGGCCTTGTCTCCAAGTCATGTCGGCTAAATTTCATGGGAAAATTAACGTTTATAGGCAACTTGACTTTCATTTTGGGCAATGAATTTGTTCTTGCATATGAAATACATTAGACGGTGTGAAAATGAGAGATATAATCCTCTCATCCAACGTGAGAAGAAGGAAAAGAAAATAAGTTATTTTGGCACTATTTTGGTTAACTTTTCCTCTCACGTGTGGCATGTATTAAGGGTTCTACAATAAGGTTTTCTTAGTCAATAAAGGAGCCAAGAAAAATATATTTATATTAGCATACCTCATAAATGAGGTCATAAGATTGAGTATCCTAGTCAAGAAAAGAAGGAAGATATCTCCAAACAACTCACATATGAGAATTATATAAGCTGAGAGTTGCATAGATGTGGATGAGAATGAAATTGCAGAAGTGCGGACAATTTAACATGCATTGACCATAGAAGGAGGAAAGAGAAATAAGTTTGTTTCAAGAAGGACTTCATCAAGGAAGGTGTGTGACTTGGTATTGGAGTAGAAAATAGGTCAAGGGTCTTGGTATTGGTATTTGTCAGTAGGAATCTCTATAAGAAGAAGAATTTTAGTCAGGTTTTTCCTCTCAAGTGGGAGAGGTTTTGGCCCTAGCCTATAGCCTATATTCTATGTCTCTTGCCTCTTTATAGTTTGACATGCATTGGTAGTCGTTTGATGAAGAATAATACTATACTAACATAAGTAAAATAAGATCCTAATCTAAGAATTAAAAATCATTCACAAGTAGTCACTAATAGAGGAGAAATCACTTAACCTTGATGCCCTAGATTTCTTAACATGTTGATGGAAGTGCAGAAGTCTATGGTATTCTAGGGTGGATTTTGGAAGACTTTAATTCCATACTTATAGCTCTTCCACAAGGGGAGCTAATTTGGTAAAAGATCTTGGCATCTCTTCTTGGCCCATTTCCAAAAGGGCATCCTCTAGGAAGAGAAGGTGAGTGACAGAAAGATCCATGCTCAGTTGGACCCCTCTAAACACTTATGCACCATTGTCATAAATTATTTGTCTACAAAAGGAATCCACTACCAAAATGAAAGAGTGGGGGTGAAGGGGGGTGAAGGGGGAACTCCTTCCTAACCCCTCTTGAAGGCTTAAAAGAACTAGATGCAGAACCATTGGTAAGCATGTAGAAAAATACAATAACCCATTTACTTTGCAGGAAAGAGTGGGTTTTAAATTTATTTATTTTTGGCGGGGGGGGGGGGGGGGGGGGGGGGGGGGGGGGTTTGGTGGGAGTTGAAGGCAACACCTCTTCTTAAGCCCTTTTGAAGGCTTGAAGAAACTAGAAGCAAAACCATTGGTCAGTGTTAGGGTCTTATAATTTATAGGATCTCAAGGCAATTGAGTATTGTATCTCAAGAAACTTATTTTGTAAATACTTATTAATCTGCCAATGATTTCCAAATTAAAATAATAATAATAATAATAATAAATAAATAAATAAAATAAAATAAATAAAAATAAAAATAAATAAATAAATAAATAAAATAAAATAAATAAATAAATAAAAATAATAAAAATAAATAATAAATAAAAAGAAAATTAAAATTAAAAAAATGAAAAGAGGGTATAAAGAAGAAAAATAAAGAGAAAAACAACAATATTGAAAAATAAGAAAAGATTGAACCCCACCAAAAGAAAGAAAAAAAAAAGAATAATACTGAAAGTGTGGCAAGTCTAAATGGTACTACTCATAAATAGCTTTTTCTTCATTTCTGTAAAATAAAAGTTGTGTGCAGCTTGTCCAAAATGCCACAATCACTAGTAATAGTTTAATCATGATTAAACTCCTTTCAATTTTTGTAATCTAAGATATAGAATAAAGTTTGACCCAACAATTTAATCTGGGTGAATCATAAGTTAGGTAGAAAATGATATTGATCAAACTATTTAAACTGGATCAATAGGAGAAATAAGGGATAGGTTTGGTAGTTTTTCATTCTGTATAAAGTAAAATAAAAATGGGTTTTCTAGTTTAACTGCACCCTAGAGATAGAAATAAAAATGCTAGTCTAGCTAAGGGTAGGTAGATTAGGTGATTTGGTAAATATTTTCCTATATAAATTTTATCCTAAGTTTTGAGGATATCATGAAAGGTCATAATATGCATGATGGGATAAAGTATTTCAAAATGTTTCATTATTCATCCCTTATCCTAAGTTCAAAGGAGAAACATGTGCGTTGGGATAAAAGTACTTTATATATTACATTTTCCCTTATCCTAAGTCCGAAAAGAAATATCAAAAGAGCAAGCAGACAAATCTAGTTTGTCATTTATGGATAAAGTTCAACCGTTTGAAGGCATTGGGATTTGATCCCACAATTGATCGACAGAACTCATCCATTTCCCCCCCTGCATTCTGCCTTTACCGCCCGGGGGAGGTCCAGAAAGCAATTTTCCTCACTGGGCCCCATCCCTTACGTGTCGCTTTGTGGTGATTTCACACCCCCCCCACTGAAACTATTAACTGCCCACTACCCCCTCTGGAAACTGCCTTTCCCTTATCCATCCTACTGCGCCCCACCAATCTTCCTCAACCACTCTTCGCCTGCCACATGGCATGAACGTTGGACCAATTAAATGTTTTCTCGTCCAAATAATCGTTCTTCATTTATTTTGATTTTTCCTGGGTAACTATTCAACCTAAGGGTCTCGCGCCATTTCCAACAAGGCATTTGTCGTAGTGTTTAAATACCTTTGAGCCTATCATTCTCACCCCTTTTCACTCCTAATTGCTTTTTTTATTCAAAATTTCCCACAGTGATCTCCATCAGAGCATTTCCATGGCCAGGACTACGACATACACTGACATTCCCTTTCCTTTTCGCTAAACAAACTATTATTGCTTCTGTGCTCAGTAAGCTCCTCTGCAATTTCTTCTTGCACTCAGAATCTTACGGTCATGCCTCAGAAAACTAAAACTCAAGATAAACCTATTAATCATTTAGATCCCCCTATTGTAGATTTAGATCATACACCTTTAGCTGATAGGGATTACACAATAAGTGAAATTCTGTGTGACTGCAATTTTCTAGAATTGTATTGTTGGTTAGAGGATAAGCACACAGATAAAACCAATGAGACTAGGCTCTAGGAGTCAAACCTCCTCCATTATATTTTCCCATAGAAATTCCTAGCCCCAAAATTTACTAGAAGATGTCAAGCATGCTATGTCCCTGCCCAAAAATCCATTATTTCCCCTATAGGTGACATTCTTTTCAACATCACAACCCAGTCCATTAACCAAATCATGTTGGCACCCACTATGGAAAATGTTGCCCCTTTCTCCCTAGAAGCCCTCACCCAGCTTTATCAAAAGCTAGACTTTTCCACCAGAGCAGGAATTTTTGAGATTTTCTTACCAAAGAATTCCCAAAGAATTCAGAATCAGTTATAGAAAGAGATCAAAAGTAACTCCCAAAGTAGAAGTGGACAATGAAACTGCAGAGCAGGAAGTCGTCATCATCACATATTCACCACCTGCAACTACTAGATTCACTACATCTCCTTATGAACCTTCATATTCACAAGGTCATAAGGAAACTAAGCTAGAATCACAAACTATCCAAACATATAAAGAGAAGACATTTTTTGACAAAGTACAAGGAGATAAAGCTCAGAAATGAAATTTTTGAAGAATAGCACTTACAACGAATTCTAGAAGCATACCTCTAGCTCATAGGGTAGGTTGTTGTCAGTTTTTGACACAGAGCATGGTAAAATGCAAATGGCCTTTCTTGAGGCCCGGATTCCACAACCAAAATCAGCAGCAGACTATAAGAGTACCACCTTTGGATTCAACACAAAGGAGACACATCCCATGGATCAAATGGAGATGCACAAGAAAACTGGTGAAATGATATCTTCCACTCTAACTAACACTGCAATGTCACTATCTAAATTGCAGTTTTCTTTTGCAAATGTCTAGTCACAGCTGAAGATGGAGAAAGTGTCCTCCTTGGCCAAAGGTGACAGGATCAAGTCTCTGGAAGACTTGGTCATTAAGATAGGGTATGACCCTAAAGATGTTAATGATGTTGAGGATATTCTTAAAAAGAAGAACTTGGACATTGCAGCATTGAGGAAATAGCTCAAGCTACCAGCCACAACAGATCCAATGACCAAGGATATTGAAGAGGGTGAGACACAAAAATAAGATATGATGAAATTAATCATAGAACAGAATGTGCAGATTAGTTAGATGGAGGAAGAGTTGGAGAAATTGATAAAGGAGAAGAAAGACAATCTGAAGATGGCCATTGTCCCCCTGGAAGTTGTACCTATTTCTCGGCTTCAATCAACAGGAGCAACCACTGTAGGTACTTCTTCCACTTAGACTATAAGTGTTAAACGGGTAACCCAGACACTACAAAACATGCCACTGCAGTCAAAGGAGATTGAGACTTTGCAGAGCCAAATCAAATATTTGGAAGTGAAAAAGGCCAAAGTTGAAGCTACTCGAACTACTAAATTGGATAAATCTCAGAGACTGTTGGAAAAGTTGTGCCAGGTAGAGATAGACACTTCACTAAGTTAGACCTTGGCCCAAGATAAGGAAACTATTTGGATGAATATATTAGACTCTATGAATGAAATTTGGCCTTCTATCCAAATCATATTTGAGCAGAAAGAGCTAATAGATAAGGCTACAGACACTATTGTGTAAGGAAGAGAAAATATGGGAGAGATGCCAACAAAAGCTGCTAATATAATTAAGTTCTTAAATTCAAAGTCCATATATGAGCTAGAGGAAGTACGAGTCAGTGATAGAACTACGACCATTCTGGAAGTCAAGAAAATCTTGACAAAGAGAAATCTCATTGATCAGTTGGAAGAAATGAGTGAAACCTTAGAGTTGCAGGTAAAAAGGTTTACAAACAGAATTGAAGCCATAATGCAAAAGGCACTGCCCAGTATCTATGTCATAAATGAAAAGTTGATCACTCAGGAAGACTATATCCTGAAGATGAAAGAAGTGGCTAAAAGCAGCATTAATTTCAGTGGAATTAAAGGAAGAAAAGATAGAAAAGATAGATCAACGCCTTAGAATTCAGCCCCTTCGAGGGGGAAACCTCCTTTACATTACATAAATGAACAATTCTTGGATGATACAAATGAAAAGACCTCCTTTCTATATATAGGAGTCCAAGGGGTTATAACATAATCAGAGCCGACATAACAATAATAATGCAAGGGCACAATAATAACAATAGTGGGCTTCTATGGGGCACAATAGTAACGATATGGGCACTACATGGGTACATCAATATAATAAGTGGGTTGTACTAATAACAATAAGGGGTTACACTAGTAGTATAGGGGCCTAACATGCCCCTCTCCTTCAAAAAGCATTGTCCTCAATGTTTGAGTAGTTCTTGATGCTTCTGTATAAAATTATTGTCCTCCCATGTGGAATCTTCAGTGGGTAAGTTCTTCCACTTGATGAGATACACTGAAATTGGTCAATTTCGTAGCTATCGGGTTCTTGTTTCTATGACTGCTCCAGGTTCCAATATGATTTTTCCTTCCTCTTCAATTTCTGGCAATATTGTTTGAATTGGGATCTTTTGCAACTTTTGAATAAGTGGCCATACTTCTTCGTCCTTCTTCCATTCATCCCTTGCTTCATTTATCCAATCTGTTTGGATAATAGAAATAGCACAAAACAATGCTTTCACGTCCTCATCCTTGAAGAGTCTTCCCATTCGGTAAGGTCGCCATTTTTTAAGTGCATGTAGTATTGGCAACATTTCCCTCTCATAAATAGCTTGCTTGAGATGTAGCAGTAAAAATACCCAATCACCTACATCAAAACATTTTCCACTACGATGTTGATCTACTTTTTTTTTCGTTTGATTTTGCACCGAAGTGGCGTTATCCTTTAAAATTTGGAGAACTTGTTGTTGATGCTCAATGTGATCTTTCACTGCTTGAACCTTTTTCTTCTTGATATGTCCTTCTATCTCTGGAGTTTGAGGAGTGGTAATTTCTTCCAATCCTTTACAAGATATGGTCAGATTCATTTCTTGATGCTCGATGTGATCTTTCACTTCTTGAACAATTTTATTTTTGATATGTCCTTCTATCTTGATAGTTTGAGGAGTGGTAATTGCGACCAATGAATTACAAGATATGGTTGGATTCATTTCTTCTTTATCGATGTGATCTTTCACTTCTTTCACCTTTTTCTTCTTGATATGTCCTTCTATCTTGAGAGTTTGAGGAGTGGTAATTCTTGCCAATGCTTTACAAGATATGGTTTGATTCATCTCTCGGGTGGGGTCCTGGCGTATATCTTCTTGTTTTGATGTTCCTTGATCCTTTTCTTCCTCATCTTCATATTCTATGTAAAATAATTTCTTCTCAGCACACTTATGGCCTTTAGTGCATTTGCTATCACAATTGTAACAAAGTCCTTTTTCTCTTTTTTCTTCCAATTGTTGTGGTGTAACCCTTGTAGGTTGTGGAAGACTAGGAGAAACAACACTTCCATCTTTATAGTTGTGAGGGGTATGCTTCCTAGTTTCCATAATTTTTCTTTCCAATATGTCGCAAAGCCCTTTTACTCTTTCCAATTGTTGTGGTGTTGCTCTAAAGAAGGTGTTGCTCTTTGTATCCTCATAATGTGCTATCATTTCCTCCGTGAAAATTGACCACGTAACAAGTTGTTTACGAGAACAAAGCCCTTCATACCATAAAAATTGATCTGGTTCTAAATATGAAGATGCAATACATACCTTTTGTAACAGTTTTACACCATGTAGATCAAAATATTGCTCCATCTGAAGTATCCAATTTACCGGATCCTTGCCATCAAACTTCCTCATCTTGCGTTTTCTTGATTTTAGGAGCTCGATCTTGAAATGACTCTAACTCTGTACTTTCAGATCTTTAAGTTCTAAAATTATGATATGTAGTAGCCCTCTGTGTCCTCTTTCCAACGCCACAAGTCTGACCCAAATTGGATTCTCCAAGGAAGAGTTATACGAAATATCCCACAGTGACTTGATTATAGACTAGTTCAGTAGAGCGAACTTGTACGATGTGCCACGAGTCACTGTTTCAACCTTTGGATCTAAAAAATGCATACAAGAAACTACAGTCCGTCCTTTTTCTTTACCTTCTTACGAAATTTCAATCCGATGCTCAGAAAAAAAGTTATGACGATTTTCCCCAAGTCACCTGTTTAGAATGTAATTCAGGAGTCTGCAAAAAGACCAACTTCCTCAGATCATATCTCCACGAATATCGCGTGAAAAGCTATAAAATTCGGACCCAAGGTTCAGCGTGATTTTTTATCAAATGGGTTTTTTTGCGACTTCTGAAACGTCACAGAAAACAAGTTATAGCAAAAATTCCACGATGACTTGTTTGGAGCAGCGAAACCCTAGAATCCAAAGCTCTGATACCAAATGTTATGAAACCAGCTCAAGAAAAGATAGAAAAGATAGATCAACGCCTTAGAATTCAGCCTCTTCGAGGTGGAAACCTCCTTTACATTACATAAATGAACAATTCTTGGATGATACAAATGAAAATACCTCCTTTCTATATATAGGAGTCCAAGGGGTTATAACATAATCAGAGCCGACATAACAATAATAATGCAAGGGCACAATAATAACAATAGTGGGCTTCTATGGGGCACAATAGTAACAATATGGGCACTACATGGGTACATCAATATAATAAGTGGGTTGTACTAATAACAATAAGGGGTTACACTAGTAGTATAGGGGCCTAACAGAACATGTCAAACGATTTCCACATGTAGAATGAGGTAAAACATAATTTTACCGTAAAACCAATCTTTGCCAAATATACAAAGATAGATGAAATCTACCGTAGGGTAACAAAGTTGATAGTTCCAGATGAAAAGAGATGGGAAGAATTGGTGGGTTTATTGGATTGAAGGATAACTCAGGAGCAGTAAAACAACTTGCCAGCGCAGCTGCCATCACGATAGTCAATTTAGCATCGCAACACTATTTTTGGTTGACTCAATAATCGAAACCATCAAAATTGGGCCACTTTTCTCTTCAACAGCCTACGTGGCCTATTCTTTTGCCAGGGTTAAATGATATAGTTTGTAATTAGGCTAATAATACATTCTCGATTTGACAGCGATTTTGTAAAGAATTTTGGTAATTTTTCATTATAAATACTTCATTGTTCGAAGTATCAAGGGTTGAATTCCGAATGTAATTTCCTTCTGCATATTGTATTTTCAAAGTACTGGAGCATCAATAATACAATAACCTTTCACAGGATTCATGTGGTGTACTAATGGTGATGCGTCTCTTTTATCTAATTGTTTAAACATTGTTTCTTTTTCTCTGTTGTTCTAAATTTCTGAATTAATCAACAAAAACTGTGATAAATAGGATTTGTTAGCTAGAGCGCCCTATTTTGGTTGTTGTTAATTTTAATGTTTTCCATTGAATTCAGATCAAGGAATTCTTAATTGCTCCTTGATTTCCATTGAAACCTTACACTTTTGCTATTCCACAATTCATTTAATTTCTAAAAAAATCCACTTAGTACAACCTAGCTTGCCATGTGAGAACTCCTCTAGAAATTGATGAAGAATCCAATTTAATCTATAGACTCCATAGCCCAATGGAATTATAACACTCAAATCAACCAAACCTTTCAAACAAAACAAACAAGTACAATCATAGCTAGTCTAAAATTTACACTAAAACAAAGCTAAATTAAACAAAGAGGTCCCTCTCTGAAGCTGGCAGGGCTAGATCCCAGCTTCCAAAGTGGTTTTTATGTTTTCCTATGTGTTTACTCCCTCAACCTCAAAAATACAAAACGACAACATAGTGGCGACCATATTGGGGAAGAATACTTCTTAATCTGAAACATTATTATTCCCTGGTTTTTAATCAGTATTTCATCAAACAACGGTTATATCATTATTATGAAATACATGATCTGAGGTTGTTATTTTGTAAATATTCTACTATGTCATTGATTTGATTTTATTTGTGTGATGATTTTTAATAGACCTGGCTCCCAAAATAATTTTCACTAGATCTCACCCTAACCCTAATCCTGTTGAATTCATAGATAACCCTGAGAAGCTGGTGAGAAAGAAGAGTTTTACAAAGAGTCAAGGTAGTAATAGCCCATTGTCTAGATTCAATTCTCTTCCTGAGAATATTCCTTTGTCGAGGTCTAATTCACTCTGAGAGAAATTTGAATCTATACAAGATATAGAGTTTTATTTTCCTTTCCAACATAGTTTGCTTAGATCAAAGTCTGAGGATTTTGTAGACCAAACTATCGTTGATAAAGCCATACTACAACCATACATACCCTAGACCTAGCATTTTGAAGCAGATCCTGATCTAGAATCCTTACAACAATTTTAAAAATTACAAGGTCTAGTTTAAGTGTTGGATCAAGCTATTGAAGAAGCTTTTATTCCACAATCTATTGAATTATATGCTTTAACAGTTGCAATAGCCTCTTTGTCTAGTTAGTCTTCCAGGTCTATTCATCTACAGCCTCCCAATCCTACTCATTCCATAGTTTCAACTTCCTCACCTGTGATCCCTCAAATTGTTATTTCTACTAACCCTGTAGTTATCAAAACTACACCTCCATTATGTCCATATTCAAGTCAATCTTCCGAAACAGTTATGGTAGGTAGGTATGCACCTTTGTTGTTACCAGGCCAACCAAATGCTATGCCTGGAGATTACCAATCTAAAATTGTGACCTTTAATAACACTGATGCTTATACTACTCAACAACATGTGGGTAGGATGAATGATGTGTTTAACCTCCAAGAATAGATAAAGCTGATGTTAAAATGAGATTGTTTGCCCAAATTTTAGGAGGTGATGTTAAAAAATGGTTTAGGGGTTTACCTGTAGGAAGTATAGCCAACCTTGATGCTTTCCATGAAACTTTCTTAGCTAGATGGGATATCAAGAAAAATCCACTTCAACTCCTAAATGAATATAAAAGTCTAAAAAGAAAACCAAATGAAAGTGTGGAAGAATATTGTGAACAGTTTAATATTATTTACAACGCCATTCCAAAAGACATCAAACCCTTCCTTGCCTAGCTCTAATTGATTTTCCAGATGGTTTCAATGTAGACATGGAATATCAACTTAGAGAGAGAGATCCAAAATCTTTGGAAGAAATGCAAGAAAATGAAATTAAATTTGAAGCTAACATCCTGGCCAAGAAGGTGAAACTGAAGTCTAAACGTGGAGTTACCATAAAAGAAGAATCTTCTACTTTTGTTTTTGAGCATAAAGTTGACAACTTAGTCAGAGAAGTGAATCAGATGATGCAAAGAGTAAACATTAATGACCAAACTCAAGTAATAGAGAACCAAAATCTCCCTCAAACTAGAAACCAAAACTTTAGAAGGAATGTTCCCCAAATTAAACAAAGAGAAAAAAAGGGTCCAGACCAACAAGTTCAGCCTCCTTTTTAGGAAAATTACACAGATGATGAGGGGAATATTGTGGAATATTTGGAGGATAATCAAATAAATTTGATGGGAATAAGCAATGATGAAGCAATTTTCCTCACTCAAGAGGAGCAAGAAATTTTTCTCCTAACCCAAATTGAATTGGATTCCGAAGAGTCAGATGAATATAAACAAGGGTTTGAAAATGCCATAATGGAAGTCCACAGGCAATACAACCTTAGGATAAAAAATAATCCAAACACTCTCAATGCCAAAAAATCAGATAATCCTGCTTAAAATTCATCTGAAAACGAACTTAGGAAAACCACATATAGTCTTCCTAAGAAAATTGGGGATAATTCTAGTAAGAAAAAAGTAGAAATCCTTGTCAAAAAGGTTGTTGACAATGTTTCTAAAACTACTCAAACAGATGTCCCAACCACTAGTAAAAAAAAGGAGTCTATGACTAAACAAATCACAGAACAATCTGAACTTCCTAACTCAATTAAGATTCAAACGTCATTCAACATTGACAATGAACTGGAAAAATTGAAAATCCCCATTCCTCTCACAGAATTAATGAGTAAAAACATGTACATGCCCCAAGTAATAAAAGCTTTAATCATACGGGAAAACACTAACTCTGTGAATCTGAATGATGACCAACCTGAACTCTTGTTTGGACTGGAAGTTGAAGGAAAACCACAGGAAGGGGGTGTTCATCCATTCTATGTTAGCCTGAATATTCATGACAAAATTCTCCATAATACTATGTTAGATTTAGATGCCTCTCACAATTTAATGCCTAAAGCTGTTATGGAGAAATTAGGACTTGACATTACTAGACCTTACAAAGACTTGTACTCCTTTGATTCCAGAAAAGTCATATGCCTAGGTCTTATCAAAGAACTATGTGTTACTTTAGCCCAAATCCCTACTAAAAGTCTAGTAATGGACATTTTGGTTGCAGACATTTCCCCTAAGTATGGCATGTTATTGTCATGATCATGGGAAGAAAAATTACAAGGTACCCTACACATGGATATGACCTTTGCTACCATACCAGTCTTTGGGCAGCAAATAAGACTATATAGGGAAACCTTGATGAAATTCATGGTGAGTAGTCAAGAGAAACCTCACAACTATCTACTTTATTCCATTCATTCGGATTTGGATTCTTTCATTCTTTACAATGATGGGGATGTCAACACTCAAGTGATCAATGCTGAAACTAAAATTTCTAACACAAACCTAGCCCAAATGCAAATAACAAAACTTAATACTCCTCCTGAACCTCTTGGGAATATGAGTTTTGATGGCTTCTGTAGCAAACATGGCTTTGGAGTAGGAATTTGGGTAGTGAACACAGGAAATAATCATGCTGAGGGTCACTCATATAGGCTTAATTTTCAATGTACTAATAGCATTGCAGAGTATGAAGTCCTTATTTTAAGATTGCAGTTGTTAAAAAAGTTAGGTGCTAAAATCATCTCCATTCAAGGGGATGTTGAATTAATTATCAAACAAATTAAAGGAGAATATTGAGACAAACATCCTAGGATGAGAGCATACATAAATGTTTTGCTTGACTTCCTAGAGAGTTTTCTTGAATATGACCTTTTTGCAATTCCAAGAAAACAAAACATCATTCCAAATAATATGGCTTTTTCAGCTAGGTCTTGTAAAATGCCTTTTCCTAATCAAGAATATGTATTGGAGGTAAAACACTGACCAGCTATACCTAATAACATGAGATATTGGCAGGTGTTTGGAAATGATAAAAATATTGAAAGTTTCCTGCAATCAAAAGATGAATTTCAAGATGAAAATAGTGATTTGGAATCTGAAGTAGAGAGTCAAATTGTTGAGCATCCTAATCCAGAAAGGAAATTAGATAATTTAGATGTAAATACACATAGATGAATTTGTAAATAAACTAGAATTGCTTGAGATAGATCTTGAAAAGGAAGAATTTGAAACACTCCAGCTTAAAGATAATATTTTTCCTAGGGGTCTAGCTCCACTAGAAGAATTATTTGATTTCAATGATGTGGCTAAAAAGCCTAAGATTGAGCCCTCATGAACAACTGTTGAAGATTGTAATTTAGGTACTGAAAAGGACCCAAAAATCATAAAACTATCTAAATCAATCCTAGCAGCTGAAAAACAAAAATATATTGCTTTATTCAAGGAATTTAGTGATGTTTTTTCCTAGAGCTATGAAGATCTTAAAACATATGACACTAAAATTATACAACACAAAATTCCAATTAAAGAAGATCAGAAACCCTTAAACAAAAACTCCGCAGAATAAACCCGGTTCTGATGCCTTCAATTGAGAAGGAAATCAAAAGAATGTAAGACTCTAAAATCATAGTTCCTCTTAGGTACTCTAAATGGGTTTCCAATATTGTGCCAACCAGGAAGAAAACTGGTGAAATCAGATTGTGTATAGATTTCAGAAACCTAAACAAAGTTTCCCTAAAAGACAACTATCCCTTACCTAAAATGGATCATATTCTGCAAAAGGTAGTTGGATATTCTAGGATATCCTTACTAGGTGGATTCTCAAGTTATAATCAGGTCCTAGTTCATCGAGAAGATCAAGACAAAATAGCCTTTACCACTCCATGGGGTACCTTCATGTATGTGAAGATGCCTTTTGGATTAATGAATGTTGGGGCCACATTTCAAAGAGCAATGGATATTGCTTTTGTTGATGAAATTGGCAGATTTATTGTGATCTATCTAGATGACATAACTGTATATTCTAAATCTTATGAAGAGCATCTCATTCACCTGAGAAGAGTATTTGAAAAATGTAGGAGGTTTTGGATTTCACTAAATTCTAAGAAAACAGTGTTTGGCCTTGAAGAAGGAAAATTCTTGGTCACATCATATCTAAAGAAGGTATTAAAATTGATCCTAAAATGATTGAAGCTATTTTGGCCTACTACCTGCTCCGAAAATTACCTTTCCCTTATCCATCCTGTCGTGCCCCACCACTCTTCGCCCGCCACATGGCATGACTGTTCAACCAATTAAATGTGTTCCCAACCAAATAACCATTCTTCATTTATTTCGATTTCCTCGGGTAACCTTTCAGCCTAACGATCCCATTTCATTTCAATGGGACATTTGTCGCAGTGTTTAAATACCTCTGATCTTATCATTCTCACCCCTTTTCACTCCTGATTGTTTACGTTATTCAAAATTTCCCAAAGCGATCTCCATCAGAGCATTTCCGCGGCTAGGACTACGACATACATTGGCATTCCCTTTCCTTTTCACTTAACAAAGTGTTATTTCTTCTCTTCTCGGTAAGCTCCTCTGCAATTTCTTCCTACACTTAGAATTTTACAGTCATGCCTCCCAAAACTAAAACTCAAGATAAACCTATTAATCCTTTAATTCCCCTTGCTGTAGATTTAGATCATACACCTTTAGTTGATAGGGATTACATAATAAGTGAAAATCTGTGTGACTACAATTTTCTAGAATTGTATTGTTGGTTAGAGGATAAGCACAAAGATAAAACCGATGAGATTGGGCTCTCGGAGTCAAACCTCCCCCATTATATTTTCCCCTTGACATTCCACGCAAGAGAATTTACCAGAAGATGTCGAGTATGCTATGTCCCTACCCAGAAAGCCATTATTGCCCCTGCAGGTGACATTCTTTTCACCGTCACAATCCAGTACATTAGTGAAGTGATGTTGGCCCCCAATGTGGAAAATTCTACCCCTTTCTCCCTAGAAGCCCTCACCCAGCTTTATCAAAGGTTGGACTTTTCCACCAGAGCCAAAAATTTTGAGATTTTCTTTCCATAGAATGCCCAATTACCCAAAAAGAATCCTCCATATCCTTCTTTCGTTTTCCCTGAGTAGGCTAAGAAGATTATCTTCATGATTTCTCACATTTTAGGCTATCATTTTGATTAGTGGGTAGATGAGCCCATTTTAGGATTCCTCTCCGTATTTTCCACAGACAGTAAACCCACCATGATGTTCAAATTTAGTCAATTCCTCACTGACAATATCCATGAGAAATTTATTAAGTTTCCTACAGAGTAGGTGTTCAATTACACCTCTATGTTGATTTATATGTTCCTCTATTATCAAGTAGACAAGTTCAGTTTTTCATTGTAGAAGTTGGATGATGCAGGGAACCATCATCCAGTGATATTTTGGACCTCATTAGTCATGAGAGAACAAGAATTCACCTAAAAAAAATTTATTGAAGACTTTGTTCATCCAGCCATGAATATTTTGAATAGTTTAGTACAGCCCAATATTAGTGAGGAGATCAAAAGAATTTTATACTTGTCAAATCAAGCAAAGACTAGATATTGGTACCTGTACCAAAATTATAGAGAAATTAGGGTATACGGTTGTGAATTGACCCCCTATAAACTCCAAAAATACCTCCCAATGAGGATCTTTGCACTGGAGTATATCAGGCAGATGTTGAACTCATATGACAATTCACTTTGTAGTGGCCAAGAAGAAGGCACAATTCAAGATAAAAACACAGGTGGGCCCATTTGTGTGCAACACAAGAATAGTAGGTGAAGAGGCAGATAGAATACTGAAGGAAATGAAGTTCAGTTTGAGATTTACATGGTCTTATGACCCCTATGGCATCATCTCAAAGCTCAGAGTGGAAAACAAGAACACTCCTTACATTCATACTTCAAGGCCAGACATAGAGCAGTATGCCAATCAGCTAGAGTGGTCAGAAAATACCTTACAGGAAGCTAAAGAGAAGCTTGTTTCTACTTCCAGTTTGCAGACTCTTGTTCCTCAAGAAAAATCAAGCAAAAGGCAGAGGGAGGAAGGATCATCATCTACTACTAGAAGTGAAGCTAGAGAATTCAGAATCAGTTATAGAAAGAGAGAAAAGGTAACTCCCAGAGCAGAAGTGGACAAAGAAACTGAAGAGAAGGAAGCCATCATCATCACAAATTCACCACCTACAACTACCAAATTCACTACATCTCCTTCTGAACCTTCATCTTCACAAGGTCATAAGGAAACTGATATGGAATCACAAACTATCCAAATAGATAAAGAGAAGATAGTTTTTGACAGGTATAGGGAGATAAAGCTTAGAAATGAAATTATGAAGAATATCACTTATAACCAATTATGCAAGCAAACCTTCAGCTCACAGAGTAGGTTTTTGTCATTTTTTGACACAGAGCATGGTAAAATGCATATGGCCTTTCTTGAGACCTAGATTCCACAACCAAAATAAGCAGTAGACTACAGGAGTACCACCTTTGAATTTGACACAATGGACATACATCCCATGGATCAAATGGAGATGCACAAGCAAACTAGTGAAATGATATCTTCCACTCTAACTACACTGCAATGTCACTATCTAAATTGTAGGTTTCTTTTGCAAATGTCCAGTCACAACTGAAGATGGAGAAAGTGTCCTCCTTGGCCAAAGATAATAGGATCAAGTCTCTGGAAGACATGGTGATTAAGATAGGGTATGACCCTAAAGATGTTAATGCTGCTAAGGAGCTTGTTAAAAATAAGAACTTGGACATTACAGCATTGACGAAACAGCTCAAGATACTAGCCAGAGAAGATCCAATGACCAAGGATATTGAAGAGGGTGAGGCACAAAATACAGATATGATGAAATTAATCATGTAGCAGAATGTGCAGATTAGGCATATGGAGGCAGAGTTGGAGAGATTAATAAAAGAGAAGGAATATAGTCTAAATATGGCCATTGTCCCCCTGGATATTGTACCTATTTCTCAACTTCCATCAATAGGAGCAACCACTGCAGCTACTTCTTCCACTCAGACTACAAGTGCTGAACAGGTAACCCAGACACTACAAAACATGTCACTGTAGTCAAAGGAGATTGAGACTTTGTAGAGCCAAATCAAATCTTTGGAAGTGAAGAAGACCAAAGTTGAAGCTGCTCATACTATTGAATTGGAGAAATCCGAGAGACTGTTGGAAAAGTTGCGCCAGGTAGAGAGAGACACTTCAATTGGTCAGACCTTGGCCCAAGCCAAGGAAACTATTTGGATGAATATATTAGACTCTATGAATGATATTTGGCCTTCTATCCAAATCATATTTGAGCAGAAAGAGATAATAGAGAAGGCTACAGAAACTATTGTGCAAGGAAGAGAAAATTTGGGAGAGATGCCAATAGAAGTTGCTAATATAATTAAGTTCTTAAACTCAAAGTCTAGATATGAGCTAGAGGAAGTAGGAGTCAGTGATAGAACTGCCACCATTCTGGAAGTCAAGAAAGTCTTGACAAAGAGAAATCTCATTGATCAGTTGGAAGAAAGGTGTGAAACCTTAGAGTTGCAAGTAAAGGGGTTTACAAACAAAATTGAAGCCTTAATGCAAAAGGGACTGTCCAATATCTATGTCATAAATGACAAGTTGATCACTCAGGAAGACTATATCCTGAAGATGAAAGAAGTGGCTAAAAGAAGCATTAAGTTCAGTGGAATTAAAGGAAGTATGACAACAAAGGCATTCCTAGAGACCATGTCAAACGATTTCCATGTGCAGAATGAGGTAAAACATATTTTTACTGTAAAACCAATTTTTGCCAAATATACAGAGGTAGATGAAATTTACGCAAGGTAACAAAGTTGACAGTGCCAGATGAAAAGAGATGGGAAGAATTGGTTGATTTATTGGATTCAAGGATAACTCAGGAGCAGTAAAACAACTTGCCAGTGCAACTGCCAGCACAATGGCCAGTTCAGGCAATCAAAACAATCAAAACTAGGCCACATTTCCCTTCAACAACCTACATGGCCTATTCTTTTGATAGGGTTAAATGATATAGTTTGTAATTAAGCTAATAATACATTGTCGGTTTGACAGTGATTTTGTAAAGAATTTTTGTAATTTTTCATTATAAATAGTTCACTATTTGAAGTATCAAGGGCTCATTTCCGAATGTAATTTCCTTCTGCATATTGTATTTTCAAAGTACTGGAGCATCAATAATACAAGGACCTTTCACAGGATTCATGTGGTGTACTAATGGTGATGTGTCTCTTTTGTCTAATTGTTTAAACATTGTTTATTTTTCTCTGTTATTCTAAATTTCTGAATTAATCAACAAAAACTGTGATAAATAGGATTTGTTATCTAGAGTGCCATATTTTGGCTATTGTTAATTTGAATCCCAAAATGATATCTAATTTTAATGTTTTCCACTGAAGTCATATCAAGGAATTCTTAATTTCTCCTTGATTTCCACTGAAACCTTACACTTTTGTTATTCCACAATTCATTTAATTTCTGAAAAGATCCACTTAGTGCAACCTAGCTTGCCCTTTGAGAACTCCTCTAAAAATTGATGTAGAATCTAGTTTAATCTATATACTCCATAACCCAATGGAATTATAACACTCAAATCAACCAAACCTTTCAAACAAAAGAAACGAGTACAATCATAGCTAGCCTAAATTTTACACTAAAACAAAGCTAAATTAAATAGAGACATCCCTCTTTGAAGTTGGTAGGGATAGATCCCAGCTTCTAAAGTGGTTTTGATGTTGTCCTATGTGTTTACTCCCTCGACCTCAAAAATATAGAACGACAATAGTCAACACATAGAAAGAGACGATAGAAAAAATGCCTTTATCCAATTGACAAATTGCAAATTGAAGCCTGTATGAAATTATGAATAAGAAACTATCTTAATAAGAACCAATTTACTTTGTCACAAGCATCATTCAGGCACAATTTTGTAATTCTGCATCGTCTTCTAAAAAGCACCTACTATGGCTTATTACAAAGAGTGTAATAAAAGTGGAGTTAAAAGCTTCAAAGTCTCTTCCCCTCCTAGACTCCACCACCACTCCTAAGCCCTCTTGAAGGCTTCAAGAAACCAGAAGCAAAACCATTGGTAAGCACATAGAAAGAGACAATAGAAAAGCATACCTTTATCCAATTGACAAGTTGGGAAATGAAGCCTCTATGAAATTATGAATGACAAACTATCTTAAGAACAACCAATTTAATTTGTCACGAGCCTTCTTCAGGTGCAGTTCTACATTGTCTTCTGAGTGTCACCTAATGCATGATGTATGAGGTTTCCATAGAGACAATATAAATTTTTTATAGTGAATTCATCTTGCCTGGGACTACTATTATGCAATAACGAGTGGACCATATGTGTCAACTCTTCTTTTTTTATTGCTGCATAAATATCCTCATTTTGTTTTGCATTAACAAATTGGTTGAAGCAACAAGAAATGATGAAAAATCTTTGTATTGTTGACTTCTTTTGGTTTAGTCTATAATACCATGAATAAGTGTACCCCTTCTTTCTTAGGTTTTCTTGGTTATGAAATAAGTTTGTGTTGCCATTCCTCTATTTTAGTTATATTTCCCTACTCTTCTGTCTATACACAAATGCCTCCCACTCTAGTATTCTCTTATTTTCTGCTTGTAGTGCTTTAAAGATGTCCAGTTTCTCGTTAAAGAAGACATTTGTTGCATTTCATTTATAAACTTGCTCTATCTTCTGCTCTATTTCTGCAAGATCCTTTGTGAATTTTTAGAGAATCCTTTTGACCATTTAAAAACTAAATAGAAAAAGGCGTCTAAATTCTTACTTGAGACTCTCAAATTGTAATTCTTGCTGTAACTATTTTTTTTTTTTTTTTTTTTGTGGATGTATTTACTTATACACATTGATGGACATTTATCTACTTTTCTTATAAGCTAGTTTTTCGGTAAGATGCACTCACCATATTCCAAATTTTGCAACTACATTTTAGGCATTCAAGTTCAATATAAGAGTAATTTATTTTTTAAGAATGAGGAAATGATGTTGGCTTTAAGTTCTGATCTGGAAATTGGTTCCAAATCTCTAATGTAAGGAAATGGTGGTTTTGATGCTATAAAAATATAATGCTTGTATGTATTTTTATTAAAATTTTACACATACACAGATGTTGGAACAAAATGCATTAAAAAAGGCTATATGGTTGGATCACTCTAGGCAGTGCAAATTACAGAGCCTCTTACAATTTCATAGTTCGTTTGATTTTTGGACTAGCAAGCCAAAAATCTTTTCTGAATCTATCAATATATTTTAAATTACATAACTTGTCGTTCTATTCTAAATTTTTTATTTTCAAGGAAACAAATATATGGCCATGGATAACTTGTCAAAATACTTGTATCTGATACTGTAAAGTCATATGGTTATTGAATTATGATATTTTTTTCTCGAGAAAACATCCTACAATGTAAACCTAGGGACACTTCACATTTTTTGGATAGCATATGTAGTATACCTATCAATGTACAATGGTATGCATCACCCTTTGGGACACCGCTGTGGACTTTCATTCCCAACACAACCTGTTGTTGAAACACCCTTAATGAAGTAATTTAATTTAGGTTGGTAGAGCTATCATTCCACACTACTTATTGCAATATGATAGTCTGAAGTCCATTGGTGTGAGTGTGTAAGATTAAATATACTCTATCAAGTGTTAATGCAGACTTTACTGTGACAATCATTCACTAGTACCTATGGTAAAACAATTTATTATGGTACAACAATTTTTTATCAGTGAAAATATTTATCTATCATCTCTTGTTGCTTCCAAGAGTAGGAATTTATATTTTAAATATTTTCATCCATCCCTTTTCATTCATTATTATTTTATTATATAGTTGCATTGCTTGTGTGATTATTGCCTCTGTTGCAATCTGTGATTCAAGTAAAAGAATTAAGTGCCACAAAATTTTTGTTAATGTTCCATCAATATAGTGCATCACTTGGTTATTCTACTTGATATTTACTGTACTAAACATTTTGCAATCAAAATCAATACCCATTGAGCTTATTTGCATTGATATATTTTTTTTTAGCTACATTTACGTAGGACACTATGTATATGTACTAATTAGTAGTGTATCAAATTTAGTATCCATTAAGCTTATCTACATAGGTTTTTTTTTTACTTTACTTATATAGGGCACTATGTTTATATACCCATTGTTAGTTTATGTACTAATTATTAGTGTCTTTATTCTTGGATGTCCTTTTATTGAAACAACTCACTGGACACTTACATTTTCAATTTTAATAGCTCAGTAGACATTTCCACTTGCAATCTGAACAACTCAGTAGACATTTGCACTTTGAATTTTACAGGTACACAACACTTACTTCCTTATGTACATCGACTTTCATTTTTCAACTTGTTGTTATGATACTACCATTTATAATTTCATTGAATTACTAAGAATATAATTACATTCAACTATTAAGTGTCATCATTTGTAATCCATCTAAAAAAGGCAATTTAGCATTAGTCTTAGAGAAGAATAACTTGTTTCATGTGAAAAAAATCTTATATTTGATTGGAGAATGTTTGTTTGATAGTTTATAACTCTTACTAGATTTTAAATACACGTCAGTAGAGTTAAGAAAAGGAATAATAGAGTATTTTAGAAAATGCGTAGAAAAACAAGATGGGGAAGAAAAATTTTCTTATGAACATGAAGTCCATTGTAGAGTCATTAAAAAAATTCACAACATTAGAAACCGAGAATTCTATTTAGATAAAATGTCTAGATCGGCATCAATTGATATACCACTAGAATCTAGAGGCCTATGGGGAGATATTGTCTATAAACATTGGATATCAAATTGGTTGAAAATTCCAATTAGATTTTGGTCCAAAACAAATATGAGAATTTATTTTCATTTTAATTCAGGCATCACAACAAACACTTACTACATATTGTTTCATGACAAGGATCCTTTGAATTTCCACTTTGAACCTTTGCTTTGTAGAATATACTTTATCAAGGATTTTTCCTTTTGGAAACAAAGCAACACCTCATATGAACAAGTGAATTTATCCACTAAATGAGATGACATAGAAACATGGCATCTTTGAAATAAAAATGATACAGCTCAAAGAAAAATATGTTGTGCTAAAACATAAATATATCATATATCTCATGCACCAATCAACATCAATATTGGGGACATTTTGATGTTTCACTCAACACATTCTTCAAAAAACAATATTGAAACCCAACCTAAAGAAAAATGTCAACTTGTCCCAAGGAAATTGAAACCATCTTGTGGCTTAAACAAGCACAAGAGAAATTTATCTTTGCCTGTTCTTAAGGCCATTATTTGGAAAAAGTTGAAAACACAGAAAATAAGACTTGTGCATAACACAATGACAAGGAAACAATAAGTAGTTCTAGAAGACCTAGAACATGTTATTGACATGATGAGATTTGGTTCACTTGGACACTTGAAAAAACATATTAGAAGTAGATCACAAAGAGAAATTGTAACATCTTGTGGCTCAAATAGATAGAACAAAATATTATATTTGCATGTGCTTAAAGGAATTATTCAGAAAAAAAAAATTGAAAACAAAGACAATAAAACTTGCTTATAATACAATAACACTGAAACAAGAACTCATAGTAGAAAATTTGGAGCACGACACATCTACAACAAAATCAAAGGATCTATCAAGGCAGACAAAGAGATCAAGGTAATCTGATTCGTTGATTCAATCAAGGTCAAGAAAGAAATCACCAGAACTATCAAAATTTGAACATAAATATCGAAGACAGATAAGTGATATGCCTATCTTTGATTGTTCAATATGTGAAAGAACTTTTTCAAAAGAGATGTTTCCTTGGTGAAACAAGTAATACAAATAATAAAAGCGAACAACATAATGAAACTATTAGATAGTTTCACTGAAAATGGCAAACATAGTACTAAAATGCTTACATTTATAAGCATTGTAAAAAACCATTTGAAGATGACACAATTCCTAAATATTTATTTCATGAACAAATAATAAGAAACAACATCACTAGGACACTCCAACAACTTACTAAAATAGAGGAAAGACTAGTCGCATTAAGGTTTCCCTTCTTGCAAATAAAGGAAATGGGCCATCAGCATAAAAAACCACAACTAGGCTTAACTGGAGGAGTCATTAATGTCGCTACTAACATTTCTAGGATGAAGCCTGCATTACCTTGAACCATAAAAGACACTGACACAGTCGCAGTTGTCGTCAAAAAGAGTTTAATATTCAAGAGTGTTGATCCATTTGGTCGATTTCGAGTTCACAAAGTCATGAAATCATTAAAAAAATTGAGCAAAAGAATTCTTTACAAGAGATAAAACACTACCATAGATGACAATTGGAAGCAAGTGTTCCTAGAAAACCAAGAAACATATGAAAGTTCAATTGTTACTAAAGATAGCGAAAAAAATAATCAATATTTTGATGAACTGGTTACAAAAACATTGGTTCATGGATTCATTGATCCACATACTATCCATGACCTTGTAAATAAACAAATTAATATTGCACCTGTTGTAGGATACATGCCATTAGGGATTTTCAAAGATAAGTACTCAGAAGAGATGAGTTTTCCATCACTCTTCTATGGCAACAAATGCCCAAGTGATATGTCAGAAAACTTTACATATCAAAAGATCTACCAATGGGAAGTGCTTCATAAAAATCATGATTTCGCTTATCATACAACTAACCTATTTAATAAATAAATCCACATTATCATAAATCAGGTGTTGAATACAATGTGGATTAGAATTATAAAAATCCAATTAAAGGGAAGGAAGCTAGTTGCAAAAGATGTAAAGTCAAAACAAAATTTGGATCACATTCTGAAATTTGAGATTGGGTACATGGACGTAAAAACAATTTTCACTTCACCAGACTACCATCAACAAATGCACAACAAAATGTGTGCAATGATTTGATAGCTAGGCCTACCAACCTTTTTTGTGTCCTTTAGTAGCGTAGAGAATCTTTTGGATCCTCTAATGAGTGCGTTGTTGATCTAAAGATGATCTGAGGTTGTCATTGATGTCAATCGAAGTAGCACCAAGGATGACAATGAACTTCCATGGCACATTGGGCATCATCATTCATGGTTTCTCATCTCATAACCATTATAGGAATACTCTACTCAAAAATACCTTTCTATTGGTATATAGTTGTCCTCGTAATTCCTCACGGTTTGCAAGTTATTCAAGATTGAAGTTAGTAACCCCAATTAGTGGGCTAAAACTCCATGGGGTTGTGGCATGGAAGTTATCATTGATTTTTTTCATTGAATAGTCAATAATTAATAATTTTTTAAGCTCCTAAAATCCCTCCAACATTCTCTATAGAAGCCCCTCTCAACTCTATAAAAATAAATCTCATATATCCTCCAAAAGTAGTGATTATGGATTTTTCGCTATAAATTTATTTCTGCGAAGTCTTAGATGCTAAAATTAAAACCTATTTGAGTAGAAATCCTAATGAACATCATAACCGGATTTTCGATCTTGTTTCGCAATATTTTAGGAGATATGATCTTTGTAAGTTAGGGTTTTTGCAGGCTCCCGAAGTTCATCTCAAAGAGGTGACCTTGGGAAAATCGTCATAACTCTCTCTTTGATAAGTGGATTGGAATTCTGTAAAAAGTGACTGATAATGCATGGACTGTAGTTTTCTGTGTATCAAGTTTAGAGCCAAAGGAGGAAACAGAGATACATGGCACGCCGTACAAGTTCTCTCTACTAAAATAGTACATGATTAGGTCATTGTGAGAGATTGGGCATAACTTTTCCTTGAAGAATCCAAATCGGGTCAGACCTGTGGAATTGGAAAAAAGGCTCAGATGGATACTATAGGACCAAATATCACATATTAGGGATCTAAAATCACAGAGATACATCAGATTCAATATCGTGCTGCTATAAGGCAAGAAAAAATTAGATCAAGTGTTGTCAAGGGATGCAAAGGACAAGACTTTCTAGGGAAGCAAAGAGCAAGGTGTAGCAAAATGATGTAGTAGAGATAAGCTCCAGGCAATTATCTTCTTTATATGCATGTTCATCTCTTAATTTTATTAGGTTCTTTGTATTCTAATTTGTTGTTTTCGTTTAGCACTGACATATGCTCTACGAGATGAGGTAAGTTTTGCTATTATCATGTCATGGGTATTTCCTTGAAGACTTTTTGTAGGTATTATATATTCATCAAGAGAAGAATCAATGCATAATATAACTTTCTGAAGAGTGAGAAAGGGTAGCATGACAAGAGCAGCAATCAAGATGCAGAACAGCAACAAGAAGTTCAGCACATGAAGTCTTCAAGTGGGCAGCACTGCATACAGTCATTGTAAAAGTATCATTGTATAGAGTCATTGTAAAATTTGTACAAGTGTCTATCTGCCAATAGTTGAAGAGGCAACGTCGAGAGGTCTAGGATCATCATTAGGTGGTTGTTTCATAGTTGGGGTTATAGTCTAGTGTGTCTTCCTCTTTTACATCATTTTATATTATTGTAAAGTGAACCATTTTCCCTTGTACGGGAGTCCATTCTTCTTTTATTCTTCTATAGGGTGGTAAGGTGGTGCTAGGCTGGTGCAAGAAGTCACCAACAAGTTCAATCCTGTGAAAACTTCAAGGTGGTAGGGTGGTGCTAGGGTGAGTTGTAGCTCATTGGGTGTTGGGGCATCCGTTCAGTTGACTACTAAAGAATCTCAGGCGTTGGAGCATCCATCCAGTGGGAGCTAGAGAAGAATGCTTTTCTAGATTCTATGAAGTTGGAGATTTCTTTTCAATTTGAGTTGAAGATTAAAGAATTATTAGAAAAGTGTTTAGGTGGTTTTTGTCCCAGAGGGGGTTTCCACCTTAAAAATTGTGTGCATTTGTGTTCCTTTTGTTTACTACTATCATTTTACAAACACTGATAATAATTGAAGATTAACTAATTCTCAGAAAGATTAATAATAATACTAATTGAAATGAATATTGATTCACCCCCCCCCCCAGTATTTCCAACAATTGGTATCGGAGCTTGGTTCCTTCAATAGTAGTTTAATAACTGGAAGGAAATCATGGAGCATACCAAGAATGGTGTACCTTTGTTCAATGAAAATAATTATGGACTCTCGAAAGCAAGAATGGAGTCTATCTCTTAGCGCAAGGTTATGAAATATGGGATATTGTTCAAAATGGATTTACACCAATTGCGGATGAACAAGGTAAGAAGAATTTGGTAAATGGTGCAAAAGAAAAGAATAATATTATCAGTGGACTTATTGAATCTACTTATCATAAGGTGTTGGGTTGTAAAACGCCAAAAATGTATGGGACAAGCTGGAGAATATATATGCAGGTGACTCAAATTTCAAAGATAGCTCATCATCCGATGAAGACAGTGGCAATGAAGAAGAATCCCAATGAGAAAGTATTGTTTATGGCCAAGCACAATAAATAAGATGTATCAAACAACGAAGAAGAAGGGTTGACCATAGAAGAATTTTCCAAGGAGGCAATCAAGCTTATAAAAGAGCTTAAGGTTGAGAAGATATGTCCCAAAACTATTGAAGAACAAGTTCAAGGTCTCAAAATCGAAGTTTAAGAACAAAAATATATTGAAGAGTCACTTCAAAAGAAGTTGGAAGAAAGCAACCAAGAAAGGGAAGCATTAGAATTCGAAGTAGTCTCATTGCGTAAGGAAGCGAAGAAGGAAAACATTGTCCAAAAATATGCCAATAGCTCAAGGGAGTTGGAAGAAATCAGTAATTCAGCGACAGGAGACCTCAAGAGAGAATTCCAATAGAAGCAACAAGAACTCGACACGGCATTTGCAGAGATTAGTAGGATCACACAACAGATGCAGGAAGAAAAAATTGAAAGGAAGGAATCTGATCAAAGGTACATATATGTTGTTGACCAAAAGAAAAAGGAATTAGAAACATCTTCAATATAAGTAAGTAGGATCAGGATTGAAAATGAGAAGTAGAAGGAACAGATACAGGTTCTCAACAGAGAAGTAGAGAAGACCACTCTTCTCAAGCTACAGGTTGAGGAGGAAAAAAGAAGAAGGAAGATCTTCAAAATATGGTTTCAAAAATATCTTTCTCAAAATCAAGAAGAACTTGATGCAACCCGTGATGAGATCAACAAACTCAAGGGATCGCAAAAAGAACACAGATAAAATAAGACAGATGAAGAAGAAAAAATGAAGGAAATTAAAGATGGTAAAGCTCCAATTGATGAAGGTACAAGCTCCACAACTTCACAAGATTATTCTAAGAAGGAAGTTGATCAAAGTGAAAAGCCAAAGAAGAATGTTGCAACTCCAAAGAACAAGACCAAAGCAATCAAGAGCAAAGGACCACAACAAAGTACAACACTGCCTCTAAAGATTAATGAAAAGTCTTCTAGGTATGTTCGTTTATTTAATGGTTATTTCTTTTTATGTGCTAACTATGGACATGTGGCTAGGGATTGTCAAGTTTTTGATAGGTACAATCATTATCTGCAAACCCCTAGAAGCAAGTTTACAGGATCACGAGACAGGTTCCACGATGATTTTGTCAGAAGAGAATATGTGCTAAATGGGCCAAATATTGAATGTTTCAAATGCCATAACTATGGACATAGTGCTTGCGGTTGCAGACATCAGATGGAATCACCTATGGACAACATTTAATGCTTCAAGTGTCATAACTATGGGCACATGGCTCGATATTGCAAGAATAAGAAGGTCTGGAAAAGGAAACAAGTATAGGAAGATAAAGTAGATAACAAGGTTTCAGCAGTTATGCTTTTAGGATTTGTAAAAGCAAAAGGTCATGAGGAATTAGCAACTGCTTCAGATAATGACTCAAGTCAAGATGGCCCGTTAGGTAACTCGCTATTTTGAACAATCTAGCTTGTTGACTCCTTAATGATTATATAGGAGGAGTCTATGAAGTAGTATATGGCACAAGTCTACGATTGACATGAAGGTAGTTTGAAAAAGATGGTAGTTTCATTAAAGGTTCAAGGGGAACAAAACAGCTGAGGGATTACAGGTCAACAGGAACAAGGCAGGATTAGTCTGCAAAGGATATGCACAGGTTGAAGGAATCAATTTTGAAGAAACATTTTCACCAATTGACGGAATGGAATCCATCCGGATGTTTCTCGCCTATGCATGTTCAAGAAAAATAAAAGTCTACCAAATGGATGTTAAGTCAACATTTCTAAATGGCGAATTAGAAGAAGTTTACATCAAACAACCTAAAGGTTTTATACTATCAGAAAAAGAAGATTGTGTTTGCAAGTTAAATAAGCCTTTGTATGGTCTCAAGTAGGCTCCCAGAGCACAGTATGCTCGTCTTGAGGGATATCTATGTCAACAAGGGTTCAAGAAAGGTACTGCTGATAGCAATCTTTATGTACAAATAGATAAATATAATTTAACAATCATTGAGATATATGTGGATGATATAATCTTTGGTAGAAATGATGATCAAATAAGTAAGAACTTTTCCGCAAATATGCAAAGTGAGTTTGAGATGTCTTTACTTGGTGAGTTGACATACTTCTTAGGGCTTCAAATATCTCAGAAAGAGAAAGGAATATTTAATTTCAAGCCAAGTACATCAAGGAAATGCTCAAGAAATTCAAATGGAATATTGCAAACTCGTCCTTACTCTGATGGTAACAAGTTGCAAATTGAGCATAAATGACTCATCTAAGGATGTGGATCAGAGGTTGTACACATCTATGATTGGTAGTCTTCTATATGTAACAGCCTTCCAACCAGATGTTAAGCAAGAAGTTGGACAAGTAGCAAGATTCCAAGTAGCACCAAAAGAATCACATATTATTTCTGTCAAAAGAATTCTTCGATATCTAAAGGGAACAAAAGAATATGGCTTGTGGTATCCCAAGGGAAACAATCTCATTGTTCAAGCCTTTACAGATGCAGGTTGGGTAGGAAGCGTTGATGATCATAAGAGTACTAGTGGAGCGGCATTCTATCTAGGTGGTTGTCTCGTATCATGGTTGAGAAAAAATCAAACCTCAATCTCGTTATCTACAGCGGAAGCAAAATACATTTCAGCGACATCTTGTTGTGCTTAAGTCCTTTGGATGAAAGAAACTTTGCAAAATCTTCAAGTACAATCCAGTGAGCCAATTCCCATCTTCTGTGATAACACCAGTGCCATCAGCATCTCCAAGAATCTTGTCATGCATTCAAAATCAAAACACATTCCGATCAAATATCATTTTGTTAGAGAACAAGTTGCTGAAAAGAATATCAAACTTGAATATGTTGGTACAAAAGAGAAAAATGTTGACATCTTCACTAAACCTTTACCTCGTGAAGCATTTGAATATCTTCACCAAAAGCTTGGGATTCTCCCAAGTTCTCATTAGATTTTCCTTATTCAGAAAATAAAGGGGGGTTGGAAGTCTGTACAGGTCCACAGGATGGTTGTGTGTCAAGGGGAGTTACCCTTTCCCATTTATGTCAAAGGGGGAGAGAAGGCAGTAGGAAGAGGTGCCCTGATCACAGGGGGAGTACTTGTGCTACCATCAATGCCAAATGGGGAGATTGTTGATCTAAAGATGATCTAAGGTTGTCATTGATGTCAACCTAAGCAGCACCAGGGATGACCCTGAACTTACATGGCACATTGGTCATCATCATTCATGGTTTCTCATCTCATAACCATTATAGTAATACTCTACTCAAAAATACCTTTCTATCAATATATAGCTCTCCTCGTAATTCCTCACGGTTTGCAAGTTATTCAAGATTGAAGTTAGTAACCCCAATTAGTGGGGCTCAAACCCCATGGGGTTGTGGAATGGATTTTATCATTGATATTTTTCATTGATTAGTCAATAATTAATAATTTTTTAAGCTTCTAAAATCCCTCCAACATTCTCTATAGAAGCCCCTCTCAACTCTATAAAAGGAAGTCTCATATATCCTCCAAAAGTAGTGACCGTGGAATTTTCACTATAACTTTATTTACGCGAAGTATTAGATTCTGAAATTAAAACCCATTTGATCTAAAATCCTGATGAACCACACTAGTTGGTTCGAAACGCGTCGACAAATGATTTTTTATGTGATTTTGCCAAAATTATTCTCACAAACAAATCTTTATGAACATCGTGACCGAATTTCAGATCTTGGTTCTCTATATTTTCAAAGATATAATCTGTGGACGTTAGCATTTGTGCAGGCTCTCGAATTTCATCTCAAAGAGATGACCTTGGGAAAATTGTCATAACTCTCTCTCTTAGAAGTGGATTGGAATTTTGTAAAAAGTTGCTGATAGTGCACGGATGCTTGTTCTCTATTTATCAATTCCAGAGTCAAAGGAGGAAACAATGACATGTGGCACACCATACAAGTTTTCTCCACTGAACTAGTCCATAATTAGGTCATTGTGAGAGATTGGGAATAACTTTGCCTTGAAGAATCCAAATCAAGTCAGACCTGTGGCATTGGAAAAAAGATTCAGAGGGCTACTGCAGGACCAAAGATCACATATTGGGGATCTAAAATCACAGAGATACATCATATTCAATATTGTGCTCCTAGAAGGCAAGAAAAAACTAGATCAAGTGATGTCAAGGGATGCAAAGGATGAGACTTTCTAGTCCAGAAAAGAGCAAGGTGTAGCAAAATGATGTCGAAGAGGTAAGCTCTAGGTAAGTATCTTTTGTATATGAATGTTCATCTCTTAATTTCATTATTTTCTTTGTATTCTAATTTGTTGTTTTTGTTTAGCACTGACATATGCTCTGCAGGATGATGTAAGTTTTGCTATTATCATGTCATGGGTATTTCCTTGAAGACTTTTTGCAGGTATTATATATTCATCAAGAGAAGAATCAATGCATAATATAATGTTCTAAAGAGTGAGAAAGGGTAGCATGACAAGAGAATCAATCAAGGTGCAGAACAGCAGCAAGAAGTTCACCACATGAAGTCTTCAAGTGGGCAGCACTGCTTACAATCGTTGTAAAAGTATCATTGTACAGAGTCATTGTAAAAGCATAATTGTAAAAGTTGTACAAGTGCATATCTTCCAAGAGTTGAAGAGGTAGTGTCGGGAGGTCTAGGATCATCATTAGGTGGTTGTTTCATAGTTGGGGTTATGGTCTAGTGTGTCTTCTTCTTCTACATCATTCTATATCATTGTAAAGTGGACCATTTTCCCTAGTACGAGAGTCCATTCTTCTTTTATTCTTCTATAGCGTGGTAGGGTGGTGCTAGGCTAGAGCAAGAAGTCACAAACAGGTTCAAGCCTGTAAATACTTCAGGGTGGTAGGGTGGTTCTAGGGTGATTTGTAGCTCATTGGGTGTTATGCATCTATTCAGTTGACTACTAAAGAATCTCGAGCGTTGGAGTGTCCATCCAGTGGGAGCTGGAGAAGAATTATTTTCTAGATTCTAGGAAATTGGAGATTTCTTTTCAATTGGAGTTGAAGATTAAAGAATTATTAGAAAAGAGTTCAGGTGGGTTTTGTCCTTGAGGGGGTTACCACCTTAAAAACTGTGTGCATTTGTGTTCCTTTTGTTTACTGCTATCATTGTACAAACACTGATAATAATTAAAGATTAACTAATGCTCTGAAAGATTAATAATAATACTTGTTATGAAGAATTTGGTATCTATGGATAAATACTAATTCCCTAGATAAGTAGCCATATCTAGAACAACAGTTTAAAGAACTTTAACCTTTTCCTATAAACAATAGATAAGACAAAGAGAATGAGAGGACCTACTTGTACTTTCGCTTTCCTCTTGTCTCCTTTGTATCGGTCCTGTCACTCCTTCCTGTACTTAACACACTTGAGAAGTACTTGTAAACATCAACAAAAGACAAAGAACCAATCAAAGCAAAAGATCTATTGATTACAAGCAAATGGAATCAGATACATTCACACATATAAGCATCATATATCAAGATAAGCATATGGAAAAAGGTGTAAATAATTTATTGAATAGAAGGAAGAATTACAACCATGAAGCCTGATTCGAAGTCACTCCTCCAGCTTTTCTTCCATCCACATCACATCATAAGCATGACATGTAGGAATTTATAGGGTAAGTTCCTCATACAGAACACCAAATGACACTACTCACAAATAGATCATAGATCAATACACCAATATTCTTGACGTGGTTAAAACCCTCAAAGAGGGAAACAGTCCATGGCCTGAGCCAATGCGGCCACTTCAGGCAATTTATTAATAAAAGAATGAAAATTTACATAAGCTTCTCTCATTAATGGTTACCCTACAAATGACCCTCCATGCTCTTTACATGGAGATCATGGACCAATCTGGTGTTAAGCCATGGATCAAGTGTCGGTAATACCAAGGAGAGAATGAACCATCAGATCACTACATATCATGACTATCGGATTGTAAGTTACCAAAGTACATAGTAAAGAAACACATTTTACCTAACACTACACTAGACCAAGTTATACTTAACTATTTCCTATGTGTCGGAATTTGCGGCAGCATAACGACACTTACAATAGTCTTAATTCTCAAACTAACATTATCTCATTACAATTCATCAAAGTCTAGCCCCTCATCACTTAGATGAGTGCTAAATTTATAAGAAGATGAAGGAGTTTTTGTCATAAATGAGGGTATTGAATGGCCTTCCATACTTAGAATTAGTTCCATGGAGGAAGGGATGAGAGGATAGGATGTATCTTAACACATTCCTCATCCATTTTGAGCTCATAGGAGATGATAAGTGTGGGAATCTTCTACAAGGCTCCAGAAGATAAGAATATTCCCCAAACCCTATGTGAATTTTTCTCAAACTCGCCCAATGCAGGTCAAAGAGGGCCTAAGTGCTCTACAGAGCACCCTGGCATGGACTTAACTGCTCTGCAGTGCACCCTTGCATGGGCCTACCTATGCTAGTCCCTTTATAGGTCATTTCAGGATGTCTTCAGGCCATGAAACTGTCTAGGAAGGAGGAATTCGAAAGGTTGACTTGTTTAGGGCATGTAGCAATTGAAATTAGGGTTTGATGAGCCCAAAAACACTGATTTGGATGATGGGATTGATGTTCCCAAATGGATCTGTAACAACTACCCCCTAAAGCATGAAGTTGAAAAATTTTAATGTCGAGTGAAATGCTTTACGATGTGATGAGGAGGTTCCAAAGTGGTTGGTGACCTGCATCGATTACAATACATAATATCATGATATTTTGATTTTTTTCTCATGAATTGCTGAGGAAGGCATACCCATGCTCAGCATATAAACTTTTATTATAAGTACATAGACAGTCGTCTACAGATATAGACCCATGATCGAAATTACCATCAATGTAAAGCCATTGTATGGATGGTTTGGTACATTTCCTGAAATTGCAACCCGGATGGATGAAACTAGATCCGGGGTCTTCTATCACGTTCAATCGTTTGCTCAAATACGATTCTAACCATGTGAATATGTGATCTGAAGTTGAACATGGGAAGACACTGTCTGATTACCATCCAATTATGTAAGTCGTTAACAGACGCGAAAGAAATCACCAATAATGATAATGATCCTCAAGGTACTACAGTACATTTTGCATGGTGTGAATGGATGTTTTGATGTCGAACACCATACAAAGTCTTTCGGTCAAAGGCCAATGATGTCAACCTATCACCGAAAGCGAGAAACCTACCGTTGATGTATGCAAGTTTCAAGGTACTGGAAGGGTGTTTCTAAGTCAACTTCTTGGATTATGTGTTGATGTCGACAAGAAGCGACTCATCACAGGAGGGCCTTGATGTATCCCACATCAACGACACAAAACGAGTGTAATTATTTTGGAGACGGAATTTTACTGATGACACAAATTTCAGGAATGGCGGTCATGAAAATGAAGGTTTATGGTATTGCAAAGGATGAATTTTGACTGAATGACCTCTCTTGAACATGTCAACGACACTGAAATGAATTGGTAGCATTGACCCAAAACAAAGTGATAGATGGTATGATAGACGAATGATATGATAACCATCAAGATGATAACCCAACCCAAATAGTCACAGTGATGAAGTGAAAGTGTCATGTTCAAGAGCGACCTGCTACCAAAAGTGGTTTACCCCTTTTTCCATTTTCCCCAGTCATTGCTGACCAGTACCTCCTTATTTTTTATCAAGCTTGAGGAGGATAAAACATTCTTGTTGTATAATTCCACCCTTTGGGTGAATCCATTGCTATGTGATGTTTTAACGAGTCTAGCGAAGGTGAAACTCGATCTTGTCATGATCGACAAGTTTGTCGTTATTTGATGTTTTAACGAGTTTAACGACAATGATAACTCAGTCCTTTCCATGTTTAGAGAGTTTGAAAAGGGAAAAAAGGAAAAATCCACGGGTTCTTTTTCGTATATTTGTCCCTCAAGTCTGAAAAGTCGTAAAACAATACGAGAGAGAACCTATTGACCATGTTCGGTCAATGTATTCCTTTTTCGTAAATAATCTATCTCGGCTCGAAAAAGGGTTAAACTTATACTGAGTAAATGTCATTTCCAACCCATTAACGAGCTGAAAAGGACAAGCGCTCAACAATATTTTCATATTTAGAGAGTCTGAAAAGAGCTTAAAGAGGACTCCAAGGGGGTTCCTTTTTCAATGTTAAACAGAGCTCGAAAAAGAGATAAAAGTATGCTTTGTGGTCAAATATACAACTTACAATTGAGCACGTCAAATTCTATAAGTTAGTTGAAAAACCTGCTCAAAACACCACCAAATGGATTAAACATACCTATTTCATGAGTAAAAATAGGTAAATACTAAAGTTTATTAGATTAATGGACATGAGATAAACATAAAACAAGTATTTACCATGTCATTTTTACCATTTAATATTTACCATTCAATATTGTGCTTTGGGCTAGTTTTTTACCTCAAACTTCAGCAGCTGATTGTGAGAGATTCTGTGGACCATTTCTCGTGCCATTTAGACCAGGCAAGAAATCTACCCGTCCTCTTTCTTTTCATGTCATTCTTTTACTGTTTCATGCAAGTTTTAGGGTTTTTTGGGGCCTCTGGGGTTAGATTTTTTTGCCCTAGGATCAGCGTAAGCTTGTATTTCCAAAAATGCGCTAAAGAGAACCCAAATAGAAGGCTTCTTGCTCTGCAGTGCACTATCTCCTTGCTAGGGCTTCGTTAGGCGAGTTTCCCAAACTTGTTTCACCTATTTGCTCCAAAATTTGCCCTGTCTTTTGCATGGAAAGGATCCTAATTAAGCTTATGGTTTGATTTCGGGCTTTCATCAGATCATAATGTCTATTACTTAGCAAGAAAGAGAGCATGAAGAACAAGACATGATTGACCTAAATAATCCAGGTACAGTTGAGGCCCTCAAAAACTGTGGGTTGCTCAAATACTTCAGGTTGTTTGGAATGAGGCAACAAATAGAATTATTGTAGTACTTAGTTCATGCATGGGATTCAACAGATCAGGCATTTAACATAGGGGGCAAAGTGGTCCCTATTATTATTGATGATGTTCACTTTCTTACTGGGATGTCGAGGCAAGGTGACCCCATCTCACTTTCAGGATTTTCCCGTGGAGGTGAATCGATAAGGGATTACATTCAATAGCTTTGTCAGCCAGGTACACAGCCTAGCAAGGATGGGAAAATAAACATCAGGGATGTAAGTGATTTTCCTTTGAGAACTATCCTTTTCACTATCACAAAGTTGGTTGGGAGTGTGAAACTTCATTTGGCGAACAAATCATATATGCAGTATGCACTAGAGTGTCTTGAGCCAAAAGTACTCAACTAGTGTGAGGTCGTACTTTCTTCAATGAAAGAACAACTGACAAAGGTAAAAAGTGGTAAGACGAAGAATTTTAGATATGGTTCGATCTTAATCACTTTTTCCTTAGAAAGAATCACATTGGTTTAACCACACCATGTAACACTGAGTGTACCTGGTCCTAGAGATCCACGGATGCACAGGTGGGTCGAATTGATGGCTAGACATGTGGGTCAGTCAACAATCATTTTTTCCACTGCATTCTTCAGTTGGAGCATCCATACTCAGAGATGGATTTTCGTGGAGATCCAGATTTGATTTTACCAGTGGGCGCTCAATGGGGTGCTATAGGTAAATTGTTTGACCAAAATGTTTTTGATTTTCAAGTTTCTACATGTTTTTTTGTTTTTAATGTTTCCAAGACTAAACTAAAATCGTTCTCATGCATGCAAATGTGGGTATTGTTCAACCTATGAGGCACCAACAGGAGACAGGAGGGCCAGCGAGGATAAACATTGGGAGAGTGGTTCTCTAGGATTTGGATTTGGTCGAGACCTTGGCAAAGTTGTAGGATCATGTGGAGGGATTAACCCTTGGTATTCCAGATGTTCGGATCTAGGATTTACCTATGAGGCTGCAGCGCCATACTATTGGTGTTCCAAACCATTGGATGCGGCTCTTGCACATGAAAGCTTAAGTTGTGACCTAGCATCACTAGGTCTACTTAGGATGTTTTTGCATGCATTTTTAGTTTTTAGGTCAGATGACCAAACATGTCTTGGACACAAATTTTGTAAAAAAATTTAAAACATCTATCTATTTTCAAGGTTTTTATATGTATGGTTATATGCAATCCTATTCAACTAATGATGTGAATTGAAAATTTACTTTTACATGTGTTGCAAATGTTTGTTTAACACATAACTCACTATTGAGTCAATTAATGTGTTAAAGTTTCTGGAAATATGTTGATATTTAATGTACTCAAAACGTCTTTCCGAAAGACAAACTCTAACGAACATACAAAACATTGTTGGATTTCGGACAGTATAAATGTTTGTTAGTTGTAGTAAAATGAGGTGTGAATCCAGCCTAAAGATGATTTGGTATATACCAAGTGAAATGGCATCAGAGAGAAGTTCAATCAACGTGCTATACTCAGTGATATTTTTCGTCAATCGACCAATACAAATCCCTTGAAAACTCATTAACTCGCCACTTGGAGCAAAATTGGCCCATGCTGCAGAAGATAGGTTTTATGTACCATGACTAGCAGCATTGGCATAACCAACAAATGGTTCCAAAGGTTCTGACATTTGCAACAAATGCAAAGTGGATTACTTAACCACATAAAAACTCTAAAAGACACACTAACACACACACATGCAATTAAAGCATATATACAGTGATTTTTACTACACTCAATTAAGCATAGTAACGTTTGAGATACAACCCATTTCGGGGCTGTGACAATGGAATTCCATCATAATCCACCAACTCGTAGGCACCTTTTTCCAAAACACGCTTGACAATATAAGGACCCATCCAAAGCAGTTCAAATTTTCTTGCTCCTAGTTTATCAGCTTCCTGATCGTAAAGCAAGACCAGGTCTCCTTCTGAGAAAATGCGAGGCTTGACATTTATGTCATATTGCACCTTGATTCATTTCTTATGCACTTCATTAGCCAATGCAGCTTCATGATGGGTTTCATCCAGATGGATAAGTTCCAAGAAACGCGCTTCTTCTTCAGAAGTGTCGGGTAACAGGTCAATCGCGAGTTTGAGAGATGAAATTTCACATTGTATCGGCAAGATTGCTTCCAGACCATACACCAATTGAAAGGGTGTGAATCCAGTTGCATTTCTCATTGAGGTTCAATATGCCCACAAGGAAGAGTACAGGATTAAATGCTAGTTTCATTTATGAACCCCTATCATTCTTTGAAGAATTTGCTTCAAGACTTTGTTGATGGCCTCAACTTGTCCATTCGCTTATGGATAATAAGGAGTAGAACTATCATGTGAAAGTCCTAACTTAATAGTCAACCCAGCCATCATGTGATTGCAAAAATGTGACCCATGATATGTAACTATAGCCTGTGGTACACCAAACCATGCAACCACGTGGTTGACAAAGAAAAGAGCAGTCATTTCGCCACTGTTGTTTAATGTTGGCATTGCCTCAACCCATTTGGTAAAATAGTCAACGACAACTATAATGTACCCATGCCCCCTGATCGAGGTGGGGTTACATGTCATGAAGTAAATGCCCCATTTGGAAAATGGTCCAACAGTGACAACAGGATCCAATAGTGTAGGTGGTAATCTAGCATTACGGTCATAGATCTGGCATGCGTGACAGCTTCTGACGGCAATTATGCAATCTTTGAATATACTAGGCCAAATAAGTGTCCACCACAAGCACCTGAATGGTAATCATTCAAAACTTTCTCTTCTTCCTCATGAGTGAGGCGCCTTCGTAAAATTGTATTGATACCACGATGGTAAAGAGTGTCGCCAATGATTAGATAATCTTTGGCTTGGTATTGGATATGTCGTTGTTGCAAGCGAGAGGTATCAGGTTGGAAAGTTTGGGTCTGGAGATAAATCAGTATATCTCCATAACACGTGTCACATGATGAAATCAGGAAGATAGACTCATCTAGAATTGATGGTTCTGATGTTGAATCGATAGAAGTCGAGGGAAGGTCACAAAGTAGCTCGGCGAAAACTAGAGATTTATTTGATTTGGACTTGATGAATTCTAGATCAAACTCCTGCAAAATGACTATACATTTTGAGTATTTTCCCCCTAGAAATTGACGTGACAAAATATATGTCATAGAGTTGCAATCCAAAATGAAAATGGTCTTTCGGAGCAGGATATAGTGGTGAAATCTCTGTACAGCTTGAACAGCTTCCAAAACTAGTTTCTCGACATAAGTGTACTTACTTTTTGTATCATTCAGATTGCGGCTCAAATAATATATAGGATGTTCAATCCCATCTTCCTCTTGGACTAAAACCATTCCAATGGTTGTATCTGTAGTGCCGAGATACAAGATGTAGTCGTTTTGATAATTCGAGGAATACATTAATGAGGCTCTAATCAAGATATCTTTAAGAGATTCAAAGGAAGCGTGCAAAACCTGATCCCAATGGAAGGGTATCCTCTTTTTCAATAAATGAGTAAATAGTTTAGCCATTTTAGCATAATTAGGAATGAACCTCCTCAAAAAGTTAGCCTTCCCTTAGAGTCTTTGTAACTGAAGTAGATTTGAAGGTGGAGGCAAGTCAAGAATTGCCTATACCTTGAATGGATTGAGTTGAATTCCCTCCTTAGACACTATGAATCCAAGCAAATGACCAGAACCAACACAAAACACACATTTGTGTGGATTGAGTCGTATTTTCTAGTGTTGACACCGTAAAAATATAGCTCTCAAATTCTACGGGTGATCGGACCGCTTTCGTGAATGAGTAGGTAAATCATCAAGGTATGGTTGAAAAATATGTTTGATGTCATGGAAGGCATAGTTCATTGCCCTCTAAAATGTGGCCCCTGTGTTATTCAAACCAAATGGGAGTTTTGATAAGCGAATGTGCCCCATGGACAAATAAATGCAGTTTTAGATTGGTCCTGTGGGCAGATATTGATTTGATTGTAGCTAGAAAAACCATCCATAAATGAGAATATTTCAGATCCAGCACATTCATCAATAATCTGGTCGATAAAGGGAGCGGGATAATTGTCTTTTGGAAAAGCCTGATTAACATCCCTATAATCAACGCACACTCGTATTGTCCCTTGTTTCTTCATGACAAGAACAATATTGGAAACCCAGTCGGTAAGAGGAACAGGGTAAATGAAACCAGCATGCAAAAAAATTTCCACTTCTGCTTTAATGGCAGTAGCCTTCGTTGGATGAATAGGTCGGAGGCACTATCGTACTAGTTTGACATCAGGATACATTTTGATTTCATGTTCAACTATACTAGAGTCTATACCTAGCATCTCCTCGTATGACCATGCAAATATATCTCAAAATTCACGAAAAAGAGCACGGTAAATATCAAGTTTTGATGGAGAACAAGATTTTCCAACATGAATGTTTTCTACAATGTTAGGTTTGGTCGAAATATTTACAGAAATGGTTTCTTCAATATTTGACAAGTTTCACTCGGAATCTACTGTATCTATGAAAACAGAATTCGAAAGGAAATCGACAACTGAAGGATGATTAAGTTCATTTGAATAATCTTCGATGTGATCTAGAAGATGGGAACGATGATGATAATCCTCCCATGGTTCTCCTTCCATCATCATTGATTGGATGATTCCTTCATCAATAGAAAATATATGTGAAAAAGGATCAGAAGAATTACCAAATTCTAATGAACGATCTACCCATACAATTGACGAAAATGGATTTGGGTTCACCGCAAAAGAGAGAAAGATTGATTGCTATGCTAGCTCAATAGGGCTTAGCGGCATGATTTCATTACTACTATCAACTTCAAAACTATCGGTAATCCTCCTTAAGTCAGATGAAGTGGAAGATATCATGTTGCAAGTCTTAAATTTTTCCACTTCCGCCAAATTTGATGGTGGTGGTAGTGAAAAAGTACCCATTAGGGAAGAGTCTTTAAAGAAAACTATACCAATGTTTTGGAGAGATAGCGGGGGTCCGTGTACCAACGGAATGCTTCTAGTAACCTATGAACTAGAGGCAAAGAAAGAGAGTTGGTCGATAACTGTGATTCCACATTTATGAGGAAATGCAATCATACAAAAGTACGTTGAAACCACAGTAGCCATGGAATAAACCCACGGTCTTCCTAGAAAAATGTTGTAGTCAAGGGGTCCATCAACTACCTCAACTTTAACCGTTATTACTTTTCCTCCTAGTTCAATTTGCATATTATTCAATGTTCGACAAGGCGTATTTGTGCAACTGTCAAAACCTTTTAATGTCATTGGTGAATGTGACAAAGGCAATGAGCCAAGTGTTTTCCAACAACTCATAGACATTAGACAAGTAGATGCCCCCTCATCAATATTGGCTCAATGAATAATTTTATTCAAGGCATTTACTTGAATCAAAAATTCTAATTGTGCTGGTAACTGTGGCGTATAACCCGCATGGTTGAAAACCACAAGATTGGAATCAGTTGTATCGATTCCACCAATTGCTGACAACAAAGCCTACTTTTTGGAGGGATATTTTTGTAGCACCTCCAGCGTAGACATAGTAGAAGGTGACTGAGCCAAATCTTCTGCTATGTTATAGTTCTATGCAGCTCGAGCTTGAGGGTTAAATGTCGATTTGTGTACAACTCCCTTAGGCGGTTTTATTGTTAACTTTGGTGCAATAGGTGGTGGAATGGGATCATTCTAACTTGTAGTCGAAGGGTTAGGTCGATCAGCCTGATTATTTGACGACGACGGTTGATTTCCATAAAATATACTTCATATTGACACCAAAACATCGTCTTATTGCTTCGAGGCTAATAGCATAAGCACTTGGGAAGTGGAAGCTTGGTCTGTAGCAACCATATTTGTCTCTAGTTTTGGAAAAGGATCGATCAATACCACAAATGTACTAGAAGTCTTCAGAAGTTTTGAGACTTCGGAGCAGTGCAGACAATCTCACGTAAAATGCTCAACGTTACAGATCAAACATGGGTAACAAGGTTTCCGAGCCGAAGAAAAGGAATTAGATGATTTCTCTTGAGGGGAGTTATTTTGTTTCTTCTTGTTTTTCCCATTTTTCTTACCTCCTGATTTCTTTTCATTCATGCCCTTGTCAAATGACACGACATTGATTTCGGAAGTAAGAGTGTTATCAGGTGAATTTGTAGTTTGATTAGTAATGGCAAGTGTTTGACCAGATGGTCTACCTACCAATTGTGTGCTCAAAGAACTAATCACACCATCTCCGACATGAGAGTCCTTACTCGATGGTGGAGGAGGAACAGTGAAAGTTGGTCGGGGTGCATTCCGGATCTTGTCATAGAGTGTGCTTGAATGTGTATATATCAAGTCCAAATATTGGGCACGAGAAATTACTTGCTCTTTTTTGACAACTCCACCTTTCACCACATCCTCAGTGATAGATGGCAGCAAGGATTTTATAAACCATTCAGCCAGAAGCTGACCAGGAACATAAGTTTTAACCATTTGAAAATGACGACGCCACTCATGAATATGATTAGAGATATGAGTAGCAGTTGTATTTTTAAAGTTGGTTAATAGTTCTATTCTAATCTCATATCATATGGGTAGCTGGAAGTGGGTTAAAAATGTCGTAGCTAAAGCAGTGAAGTTATCGAAAGAAGCTCGTGGTAACTCGATTTACCACTTCGCAGTCAGACCAGTAATCATTCTCTGGAAAAGACAGTCTAACAGAATCATCATTCAAGGAGTTCAATGAACACCATAAATGAAAATTCATGACATGGTTGGATGGGTCTTCTCCAGGATTTTCATTTAATTTTAGAATATTGGAAGGTAACTTATGAGGAATCACCGACCACCAAGGTGCATAAAGAATTGGGTCATTGGTGAGCTGATTTAGATCTGATAACTCAAGCGTCGCAACGAAAAGCAACTGCCTATTAAGGTCAATTTGAGCATATCTAGGGTAAGATGGAATTGCATGGGCAATGGGCCTTCGTAGCATAAGGCATCTGTTACTGGTAACCTTGATATGGGTAGGTTTGTTGAGAAAATCTGGTGTAAGGTTGTTGTTGTTGTGTACCAGGGTAAATTTGTTGTTATCCAAACCTAGCATAGGCTTGTTGACTAGGGCCTGGATAAACTTGTTGCTGACCAAACCGAGCATAAGCTTGTTGTCCAATTCCATGTTGAGGTTGGATTTCTGGAATTGTTGTTATTGATATTGGGGCTGCCAAGGCTATTGAATCAACTGTTGTTGTTGTTGGTACAATGATTGTTGATTTAACGGTTGTTGTTTCCCACCAATGTAAGGTTGACCAGGTTGCGAATATACTAAACTAGTGTAATTTTGAGTCATTCCAGTAAAAAGTAAACTAGCCTGAAGTTGTTGGGCTCCAGACACAAGTGGTTGTTGTAAAACCACCTGAGAAGGTTGGATATGTATACCTGAAACTTGGGGGTTTGAGGTTGAAGTTCTAGCTTGCACAGGTTGCGATACAACAATCTGGGCTTATGACTATGGCATAGATGTAACAACAGGTGTTGTAGGTATGGATGATACATATTACATAGGTTGTGATGGATACACAAGCCTACGTTGAGCGGGCATGGTTGGTTGCCACTGATAGACATTCATTCCAGGCTAACCTAAAGACGACGGCATACCGACACATGGTTGCCCCCCAGAATAAGGAGGATAAGGAGAATATGCATATTGTTCTCTATATGGGGGTAGTCCAGTGTTAAGCAGATATAGAGGATGGTAACCAAATGAACCAGCTTGATGTGAACTTGATGGGTCTAGCTATTCGATACCTGTAAATGAGGAACCAGTTAAAATTCCAATAGAGGACATTGGTGAAGACCAAGGGCTAGAAGAAACACCTGAATCGGTTCCTGATAAAGATTGGTAACTCGATGGGACAGACATAACACCATACAAGTGTGACTCAGATGTCGTAGTAAACATCGAATATTTTGCAACAGAAGATTCTGTCGTAGCCGTAACAGAGGGTACACTCTGGGATGTTGACTCTGCCATAGTCAAATGTCCAAATAAGTTTCCTAAAAAATCAACAGGTGTCTGAAAGTAATCAAGATCAAAAGGAGCAGTGAAATGAGGAGTATGAGGATACAAATAAAGTCCAATTCTAAAATGGAATGGAGTTCTGGGTGATTCTACCTCAGGTTCCTCTTCTATTGAAATCAAACCAAGTGGAAGAACTTCACTGTTTGGTCCGTAATAGATTTTTGTTTGTTACTGAGGTAAAGAGGAAGTCTCAACAGTTACGGATGTCTGAGGATCTACCGGTCGATATTCTTCCGGTAAGGTAACAACTTCTGATTGTTCCACCTCAAGATCCAAATGTCCTAGTAAAAGAACAAGATCAGGTTAGGCTTCGTGAACAAATTTTGGCTCAAAAGTAACTTCTGATTGAACAGTGATGGGTTCAGGATCCAGTTCTTGTTGAACAGATTCAAGTTCAGAAGTATATTCTTGTTGAACAACTGCAAATTGAGAATCAACTTGTTTTTGAACAACTTGGGTTACCGTTTCACTAGATTCGGTTCTATTTTCCTCGGGTAATTGTGGAGATTCAACTTTAGTAATAGATGTACCAGTGACTATAGGAATAATTGGAGTCACAGTACTTACCAGTATAGGTGTTTCTAGTAATTTAGATGAAGAACTAGATGCCTGTGAAGTACTAGATCCAATTAAATGAGACTATTTTGACCGAATAGGTGTAGCTTCAGGCAGTAAAGGCGATTTACTCACTGCTCTCCGTGAACGACAGGGTAAGGGTTGATTTTCCTCCACGATTGCTAATTGATTTTATTAGAAAAAAGAAATAAACAAAAAGGGGTAAGCTAGCAAAAAGTTTACCAAGCAACTGTGAACTGCAGAATACCTCCTGGCGAACCAAGAAGTACGAGCAGGAAATCTCCCTGAATGCTATGTTCGGTGTATCACAGTGTACAAGGAGGCTGACTCGGTTACCTAAGGGTGGATAGCAACCTAGTGTTTTCCTCCCATATATACCCAAAAGTACATGGAGGCCCAATTCATATTAGCGTTGCCTAATGCAAAACCGCACAGTGAGAACATTCCCATATACTTTACGCATTGTAACACCGCCCTATATACCCAAAGGTACATGGACAAGCTACAATATATTCACGTACGTGGAATGAAATATCACACTCGGGATGTATTGTAGACATGTTAGCAACAGCTTCTATGTTTTACAACACCAGAACACGTCTCTAGCCTAGAACCTCTAAATATTATTCGTTAGGTGATAATGCTCCATTAGGTTAATTAATGTTAATTTTAAGTTGATCTTGATTAAGAATTTTCCTTTCAAGGTTCACCACGTGATGTATTTTCAATTCCTAGAATGAAACTAATATGATAAGCATTCTTTCCATTCAATTTTGACAATGAAAATCTTAGGTAATAGGGATAGAACAATCAGATTTCTTTCAATCAAAGAGCAAAGAGCACAATCTAATGCAATTTCCCGAAACTATTCCTATGTGCACACACAAAAATTTTCAATGCACGATGCAAGTTTTTCTTTTCAATTCCCTTAATGTTATGATGAAAAAAAAAGGAAACTAATACACATACAATCAATCAATCTTTTTACAAGAGTGAAGACTTTATGACAGTTATGTTTCGAAGGAAGAGAAGACTTTTACGACACTTTCTTTCAAACAAAGATTAATCAACTATAACCTAGCTTTGATGATGAATCGATAATGACAAAGAAATAATTTAAGAAACACTAATCAATCAATGCAAATTAGGGCTAGCAAAGGAGATACAATCTTGATTTCAGATACATGACACTCATTGATCATTCAGCAAGAAATCAAACAGAAGAATTTGGTGAAAAACCCTATCCAAAGGTGGAAAACTAACCCAAGGAGGATCAGCGCAGCCCTGAATTGGATACAGTGTGCTTCATAGCACTGCCCTAAGCTAAGGGTGCTCTGCAGTGCACTGTGTCCCTCACAAGCCTGTGATGGTGATAGTAAGCCATTTTAAGAGGCAAGTAAACACAATTTTTGACCAAAATTCACTTCAAAAAGGTTGAAATACAATCAATGAAAGGAAGTAAGTTCTACTAGAGTGTCCTAGGATGTGTATAAGCTACTTGGAACAATGATTATTCCCCAGTATGGTCGCCAATTTTTTATGAATAATTTGGTATCTACGGATAAATACTAATTCCCTAGATAAGTAGCCATATCTAGAACAACAGTTTAAATCACTTTAAAATTTTCCCATAAACAATAGATAAGACAAAGAGAATGATAGGACCTACTTATACTTTTTCTTTCTTCTTGTAAGGAAAGCGGGGTCAATCTCTACGAATGAGACTAACGACTCTGTTCTTTCGGGGTGCATGAACGAATGAACACTGCTCCCTACCTAAGAGGCAAGCCTTGATGGCGGGCAGCTGTATCTTTTCTTCTCGAGGCCCTTGTGCCATGCATCTAGAGATCACAAGGCCCTGTACCCTGCCGGACACATCGGACAAAGTTCAAGCAGTATTAGGTCCTCCTTTGTATCGGTCTTGTCGCTCCTTCCCGTACTTAACACGCTTGAGAAGTACCTGTAAACATCAACCGAAGACAAAGAACCAATCAAAGTAAAATATTTATTCATTACGAGCAAATGGAATCAGATACATTCACACATATAAGCATCATTATCAAGATAAGCATATGGAAAAAGGTATAAATACTTTATTGAATATAAGGAAGAATTACAACCATGAAGCCTGATTCGAAGTCACTCCTCCAGTTTTGGTTCCATCCACATCACATCATAAGCATGAAATTCCAGCAACATAATGACACTTACAATAGTCTCAATTCTCAAACTAACATTATCTCCTTACAATTCATCAAATTCCAACCCTTGATCACTTAGATGAGTGCTCAATTTATAGGAAGATGGAGGAGGTTTTGTCATCAATGAGGGTATTGAACGGTTGTCCATACTTAGAATTAGTTCCATGGAGGAAGCGATGAGAGGATAGGAGGTATCTTAACTCATTCCTCATCCATTTTCGAGCTCATAGGAGATGATAAGTGTGGGAATATTCTAGAAGGTTCCAAAAGATAAGAATATTCCCCAAACCTTATGTGAATTTCACTCAAACTCGCCCAACGCAGGTCAAACAGGGCCTAAGTGCTTTGTAGAGCACCTTGGCATGGACTTAACTGCTCTGCAGTGCACCCTTGCATGGGCCTACCTGTGATGGTCCCTCTAGAGGTCATTTCAAGATGTCTTCACGCCATGAAAATGTCTAGGAAGGGGGCATTCAAAGGGCATGTAGCAACTGAAATTAGGGTTTGATGAGCCCTAAAACACTGATCTGGATTATGGGAGTGATGTGCCCAAATGGATCTATAACAATACTAATTGAAAGGAACATTGATTCACCCCCCTCCCCCTCTCACTATTTCCAACATGTGTTGAGATACATAAAACAACATAGTAGAAGACCAAGCACAAATTAAATATATAAAAATGTGCCCCGCTCATTAATAAGAAATGACCCTATTACTTACGTATGTTACTATAGGTCTAAGAGATATGCACTACATAAATTAATAGCTCATGATCACAAGTACTATAGAGAAATCAATGACTACTTCTATGTAACAAAATTCCAAAATCGAGGGAGTGAACATGAACATGGCTTATTATGGATAAAATATCGAGGGAGTGAACATGAACATGACTTATTATAGATAAAATTTGCACCAATCTATGGTAAAGATATAAATATTGAGATCAGAAATTTTGTTGATAAATACTTGTCAATAGATTCATTGCTCCTTGCAAAGGAACTTAGAGCCCTGCAACATCATTGTCACAAAAAAAGTTGTAGGAAGCATAGAAATTCTAATTGTAGATTTAATTTTCTAATACCACCAATGAAGGCAACAAGAATACTTGAGACTCTTGACTTTGATAGCAATAAAACAAAAACACATGCAAAGTAATAATTTGAGACAATAAACAACACTAGATATAATGAAAATGATACATTTGATAGCTTCTTGGATAGCGTTGGATTAACACATGATGAATACATACCGGTTATCCAATGTACGCTAAATTGAACAACTCTATTGTTGCAAACAAATCTTGTCGACACTGATCCGGATTTAAACAGGAACACAACAAATTACAGAGATAACCATAAACACAAAGATGTAGTGGAAATAATACTTCCTTTCATTAATGTAAAATATTGAAATATGCTTAGAAATAGAAATGGAAATAAACCAGCTAGGGCGATGGTAGCTTATCTCTGAGAAGAGATGCGGCGACTACATGCCTCTGAATTGTGTTACAATGAGGCTCGAAGGCCTATTCATTGTTGAGAACAATGGAAAACCGTAAACATCCAAAAACCTAACCCTAGAAGATGAAATGCCAAACTGTGGGCCCCGTTTGGGTAAGTTGGTACATCAACTTCCCGGGGTCGTAACTTTGGCATATGATCTCCATTTGACGCACACAATATCTCGCTAGAAAGATCTATTGAAGAACTACAACTTTGGGAAGAGCAACATCGATCCATCGACCCATGTTGCTCCTAGTTTTCCCAAAAAAATGTCGTTTGGGGCCTCAAAACGGCTCCGAAAGTTCTGGGCCCGAAAAATTGCTAAAAATAGTAAACTATGCTACAATTAAGGAAACTAAAAAGCTGAAAGAAACAATGGTGCGGGTCGAAGTGGACTTGGTGGGTGGCCACCAATATCCACCTGGATCATTCCTCCTCCCTTAAGAAGAAATGGTCCCCATTGCATTGAGTTCCTCCACGAGATGAGGAAACTTCTGCTGAACTTGGTCCTTGGTGAGCCACTTGCCTTAGTGAAGGAGGTTGCCTACTTTGACAACTCAATACAGTTGGATATTTTGCTGGCAAGTGTGCTTGATCTATGTGTCCATGATCCAATCAGTTGTAGCTTGTTCCATGCAATCTGGATTTAACTCTGTGGGTGTGAGTTGTTCTGCAATGTCGGATGTGTATAGTAATGGTGGAAAGTATGGCCGAAGGCGGTTCACATTGAACATTGGGTGCAGGCCAAGGAATGGGGGAATGCTAAGATCAAATGAATTGTCTCCCACAACCTTGGTACTGGTGTAAGGACCATATCGAAGTGGTCTGAGTTTCCGATAGGCTCCGGTAAGGCGTTCCTTTTGCAAATGCAACCAGAATTTGTCGCCCACCTGAAACTTGTGTGGCACATGATGTTGATCATGTCGTTGCTTGTACTTGGCATTTGATTTCTCCAGAATGTCATGGACCTACTAGAAAATATGTTGGATGTGCTCAATGAAGTTTTTTGCCTTATCTGTTTCAGACTAGACATGAGATGAATATGCATGAGTAGTTGTAAATGGCATGGCCACATCAATGGGACATAGTGGCTAGAATCCAAAACCCACCTGAAAATGGATGTGGCCAGTCGAGCTATGGGGAGCTTGGTTGTAGTTGTGCTAAACATAGTGGAGGCTCTCGTCCCATGTGTGTGGATTCTTTGAGTTGTACATGTGTAGAATGTGTACGCTCATCCTGTTGACAACCTCTGTCTGGCCATCAGTTTGAGGATGGAAGGTTGTGGAATTAGTGAGTTTGGTGTCCAGCATCGAACAAAGACTGGACCAAAATGTACTAAGGAACCTATTGTCCCAATCTGAGATGATATACTATGGGATCCCAAAGTGTACCTATTATCACCTAGATTGACCTTAGGCTAAATTGAAGTAATTCTAGGGTAACCACAAACCATGCTTAACCTGGTAGCTAAACCTACCAGGTCGGAAGAGAGCTCTCTCCTTATGGATCTCAATCAAAATCACTGGATCAGGGATAAGATTTTATGCTAGGTATAGTAGCTCAAGGTTTTCTGATTGAATTTGTTGGTATTTTGTTGAATCAAATGGAGCTGAGCAATTTGGGTCTGGGAAATTAGGTCAGAATGCAGGGTGTTCTATGGGGCAAGGTAGGTATAGGATTTAGCACTGGAAATTAAGTGAGATGTGGTGTCTAAGACTGGTGAGGAGCTGAGGAGGGCATGTAACGATCATGTATCCTTCTCAAACAGTAGAAAACATAGAATATTGAATGATTTCCCAAGGTAGAGCACTAAAAACAATGAATTCTACCTATCTATCTTGATATGATTCAATTAGAAGCAGTGAAATAGATGATGGCATACATAAAACATGTAAACAACTGATAAAAAAATAAGAAACTATACAAAAGCACCATACCACAAGAATCCCATAAAAATAGCTGCAACTCCTATTAATTTCCTTGCCAAACTAATTACAATGATGTACAATATAGTTCAGAGTCTCCAAGTGAATACAACCCCACAAAATGACCAAGAAAACACATAATATAGACATCTAAACTACTCATCCTGACCTTTAGGGGTCGAATCAGGGAGAATAGGGGTGGTTTCAACCATTTCCAAACAAGAACCAGGAATATAGGCAGTAAAACAGCTTGCCTCTATAAGTAGGGAAACTGATTCATTTGCTCCAAAACCACCAATTACATTCCATGTCATCAATTACATCAGTAAAAACAACCATGAGGAGAAAGGAATCAGATTCCAATCAAAACAAGTGAAATTTTGATTTTCTGGGCAAAATGGTCAAAAGCGCAGCACCACTGGCCAAAAGCACAGCACCAATTTTATCTCACTTTTGGCGACCTTCCCCTTAGCCAAATTGAGCCCATGATAGCTCATTGGAAAGGAATTCAAGTCTAGTTTAGCTCATTGGAAAGGAATTCAAGTCTAGGTTTTGGAAAACCTATAATTTTTTAATTTTGAGGTCATTTGCCCCCTAAAAACTTGAATCTCCCAAGACTGCTTCTATGTGTCCAAAAAAAAAGGCAGAGAGGTCATTTTTGGTAGTTTTTTGACCTTTTAGTGACCCAGATTTGATCCAAAAATTCTAAAAATTTCCAGGGTGCATGTTCTCATCCTCCTGAATCCAAATATGCAAACCTTTTCTCCATCTGATGCTCTAGGAAAAAGCGCAGCACCGGTGGCGCTGCGCTTCTAGGCAAAATTTCTGTGTTTAAAATTACAAAATTGCAAAAATGCAAAAACTTTCCAAAATTTGCCCAATTTTTTCATGGGACACCACCATCAGCTACTTTGATGAGCTATGGATGCTTCAACCAATATTTCCAACTTATCTTGCTCTTTCTTGCCCTCTAAGGCTCTCCTCAACCTAGCTTTTAGCTTCCTAATCCTCATATTACATATTTTGTTGCGGATCATGTAATGGTAGGCCATGTGTCGGAGCATTTTTCTTATCCCGGTTGGCCTTCTCAAGTAGTTTTTCAAGATGTATGTTGACCCTCTCAAGCCATGTTTCCCTATCATTTTCAATCTCTTGCTCAATAGGAGTAAACTTGACATGAGCCTCTTTAGCCATTTGCCTGTTTGCTTTGATCATTTGCAGCTCCATGAGGACTTGCTTGTCACTCAATTGTTTGTTTTCCTACTCTAAATATTTGATGATGAACTTGGCTCTCTCTAAGTTGTCTGCCAAGGATTGTATTTCAGCTTCTCTTTCTTGAATGATGAGGTCTTTGATGGTGTTTTCATCCTGAGCCTCCAAGTCAATAATGCCACTTCCATGATGAGTGAAGTGTTATTGTGGCTCCTCATGCTCAATAAGGTCAAAATCTCTTTCCTCCTCATCACCAAGATCTTCCTCTTGCACCTTTTCCTTGCCTTTGCTCAACCGCTCAACCTGTACCTATTTGTTGATGTAGAAGGCAAAGCCCCTTCCACACCTTGTGGAGCAAACATTTGCCTGTGGACTGATGATGAAGGCAAGGCCCCTTCCACACCCTGTGGAGCAAACACTTGCCTAGCAGCTGCAAAAAGTCTCCTTGTGCCTCTCTGATATGTTAAATACACTGGCACCTCAACAATTTTGGTTTTCTTGATCTCTTCCCTTGGTTCTTCATGGCTAGAAGGCCCACCTTCTTCTTGATGCACTGGTGAAGGGATTTGTGGACCTTTGAAAATCTCATGCGCAATAAAAGTCTCCCAAGGAATGTTAAGAAGATTGAGCTGGTGAAGAACAATGATTTTGATCAAATAGTAATTATAGATACTATTCAACTGCTGAGGGTATGGTTTCCTGTGCACAATGTGTGGCATTTTCTCAATGTTTCTAAACATGAAGTAAGGGAGATTCAGCATCTTTACTCTAGTGAAATGCATCAGGAGTCTAATATGATAGGCATACAACCGGGAGAATCTACCTTCACAAGTGAAGTATTTGATAATAATCCTCATCAAAGGAACATACTTATTTTCCAAAAACTTAAAGTGGAATAACCTCTTCACTTGATTTCTATATTTAGCCTTGATATAGGGCTCGTAGTAGTCCTCATCAAGATCATGACCCTTGTACCATTTTTCACCCACATTAGGAATTCTAGAGGCCTCTGAAATGACAGCTGGTGATATTGTAAAGGTTACTCCGGCAAGTGTCACCTCATTGTTATGTAGATGAGTCACAAAAAGTCTAGCCAACTCATGGTGAAACTGAACTCTTTCCACCATTTCACAAAATTCAAAACATGCTTGATGTCTGAAACAAGAAACTGCAAGTGGGCAAGCCTGTAATTCCCTCAAACTAGTGGGCTCCTCTCTGATGATTCTTCCTCCTTTATGAGGTTTCCTTTGTTGTCTATGTCTCTCCATGGAGTTGTCACTAAGTGTCTCTTCTTCATACTCATAATCACTGTCTTTGTCCATGTTTTCCTTTGGCTTGAACAATATGGTTATATATGGATAGTGTTATGGATAATGGTGTGGAGGAATGTAGTGGGTAGAATGTATGGATGAGGGAGTTTGGAAAAATGTATGTGTGAGGGGGATTTGGGGAGAAATAAGAAGTGGATAGGTTAGGAAAACAATAGTAGAGATGAGGGACTTAGTTCATGAGGTAAATTGTAGGAAAACTAGGGTTTGCCCTAGAAACTAGGGTTTTGATCTTGGAGATGAAAAACCATAAGAACTTGATATAAAAACCCTAGACCACAAGAGATATTAGTGTACGTACTTGCAAAAGAGGGAAACTTGAATAAATGTGGTGGAATTTGGCGATTTAAGGTGATTTGGGGCTATGTTGGGCAAAGCGCAGCGCCTGTGTATTTTTACACTGCAAAAATTCTCCAAAAGCACAGCGCCTGTCTCAAAGCGTAGCGCCTATGTATTTTTACACTGCAAAAATTCTCCAGAAGCACAACGTCAGCTTCAAAGAGCAGTGCCACCCCTTAGAAGCACAGCGCTGGTCCAAATTCTCCAAAAGCACAGCACTTTGCTATGTTTGCTCAAGAACACTTGAAAATCGACCTTTGCTCTCTTCTTGATTCTTTAATCTTCAATAATGACACAATGGAATGAAAAATAGGAGGATGAGTTTATATAGTTTCACCTTTTGATTTTTTGCTTGTGAAACCCACTTTTGTAATGTTTATTTTTCCTTTAAAATGCTCTGTTTTTTTTTACACTTGTTTTCTTGTTTTCTTTTGCTTGGCAAGTGGACTGATGCTCAAATTCACTTGATTTTTGCAGTGGCGGATGCTTGGAAACATCACAAGCTTAGAAGGAGCTTGGGAACAAATATTACATATAGAAACAATAAAATTACATCATGAAGAAAGATAAAAAAAAAACAATAATACTTTGTTTTCACCTCAAAACAAGTTTTGAGGTGAGAACTACATTCAGCTTCTCAACTAATAAATTATGATTTTAACAATGATTATTAGTCTCCTCATATCCTTGCTGATCATTAATGGCATGAAATAACTAACTTTGACCATGATAAAGCCCTAAAACCTAAAGACACCAAACCCTAAGACCTAATAAGATAAACTGCAGAGTAAATCATGAACCAGGACTGAAATATGAAAGAGGATTAGCAAGTACAAAGTATGAGGAGAAAAACTGGATGTAAAGTCTACCATCAGTGAATCCATGACCTAATGAAATGACTCAGCAGTATGGGACTCCTACTATGAAATGAAAAAGAGCATATTTTTATCATTGATGGCAGTGTGAAACATTGACACTATTGGCTCCAATGGGGATGGTAGCTCCTTGGAGGTGCCAACAACACCGTAGACCTAGTAGCCTTATTCATTGGGCATGGAATCAAAAACTCAAACTGAAATGCATGACTGAATACTGATGACTCAAAGACACCAACTAACTCGAAACTGACTCAATACTAAAACACAACTAACAAACTGGAAAAGATACTTAAAATGGAGCTTATTCAATAAAACCTACTCTAACTATTCCATTCACCGCCTGATCAAGTGAAATAAAACAACCAATGCAACCAAGTAAGCATTCTGGCTGCTATTTGAATTCTCTGTAAGTGCTTTCTTATGAACAACAAGAGAAAACTATTAAAAGGCAACTCCCATGAAAACTTGTAAATAGATCTAAATTTTCCCAGATTGAATAATACGGATTCTCTATTTGACTCCAAAAATACTACATAAGGATCTTGAAATTCATGTGCACTAGGGCTTAGCTCATCCAATGGGTTACTTTTCTTCTCCTCATACCATGAATGAAAACTTTCATTTGAGCTTTGTGATGAGACTCCTGCTGATAATGACAAAGAAACCGGCTGCCAAATCAAGTTTGTATCAATACCTTTTTCAAGCTCATAGTTAACTAATGGAGAAGGAATTTGACTGCAGACATCATCCAACACATCAGCTATTGGATCGTGAAAAACTTGAAAAGATTGTTGCAACCCATTTTCTACTAGTTCCAATGAGATTTCATGATTTTCTACAGGTTGCTCATTTGAAGATATACTATGCAAAATTCCCTTCAAAAATTGAAATGATTCAAAACAGAATGGTACAGAATCATCTTGCATCATTTTATCATATATTCCAACTTCCAAGTCTTCATATGCAACTTGACGATCAATGGCATTCGGGGGCTACAAATATAGATATGAGAAGTCTTGAACAAGGATTCCATTTCCCTATAGATGGTCCATATCAAAACTTATCGACGGTTGATTTATGATTGTTGTCTTTGATGAACTGAAACTAAGTAAAACAAAAAGGAAAATATCCTTCACTTACTTCAAAATTTGCTGCACTTTCCTCCTCACTTCTATAGCTAATATGCATCGGCTGATCATTGTATTCGAGCTGTTGAAAGTGAACTTCCTCCTTCCACAAACCAGCTACTGATTTGTCTGCAAGATTAGCTTCTGTTTGGAGAACATAATCATCATCATACTGATCAAACTTAGGGAAATAACTAGTATAAAACACATCATCAAGCATACATGTCAAATCAACAGATCTCTCTTCTCCAAGATGATCTATAAAACAATCATCATCAGATCTATGACAACTGGGATAAGAAAGAAAATGCTTTGGATCAGCAACTTGTTTTTCTTCAATCAACGAGCCATGGTCTTGAATATCATACTCTTTTCTTGTGGTGATCTTTTGCATCATCTCTTCCGCTGCACTTACAAAAATGTCGAGCTTTACCTCTAAAGATGTCGATTCCTCTGGATCTATGCTCCTCATCTCTTCTTCCTTCAACTTTGCCCTTATGATCAGCAAATTATCCTATACATCTATTGCACAGTTTTGCATCTCTTCAAGTGTTGTAAGGTTCCTTTCTCTTAGCTGAAACTCCATTTCCAGATCAAAGGCTTCCAGATAGTGCAAGAGAGCGGATCCAAGAGGAGGTCTTATATTAACAGGCATCGAACAATAAACTTGGTTAAATCTGGCAGAAAATTGTTGTATTATCTCCCCTGGCAGTCTTTTCAACTGGTTATACTCTTCTAGAATCAAGAAATGGTTCTTTCTGACCACCCACTTGTCGAGGAACACTTTGATGAACTGCTGGAAATCTAAGATACTTGCATTAGGTAGGGTTTTGAACCAACTCTTGACTTTGCCTTCCAAAGAAAGAGCAAAAAGCCTAATACTGACATCCTCTTCATCAACTTCAAAAAGGTCAGGAAAAGACTCAAAATTCAGTACATGTCTCTCAACAGTGATGTTTTCACATTCACCATCAAATATTGGTAGATATAGGTAATGATTTTTAGGGAAAGCATGGGATATAGGAGGTAAAATCAAAGGTTTGTAACGATCTATAATTTTACAAGGTGTAGGAGTATATACAAAAGATGCAGAATCAGTCTTGGACTCTTTAGGCTCATTAGTTTGAAGACAGTCATCATAATATTTGGAAGAAGTGTCTTGATCAAGATCAAAGGCATGCAAATATTTTGTATTCACAATCTTCAAAGGGAAATAATCAAATGCAGGTCTAGGATCTTTTCTCAAATACAGTATACTTCGTAAATCCTTCTTTACATTCTCGGGAAAAGAGAAGAAATAATTTATAACAAAGAACATAATTTCTTGGATGAAATTCCAACTTGAATACCTGATCTTTCCATATTGTCCTTTCATGTTTCTGTTGGTTGGGTTCATCCTCCAATGGAGTCCTTGGATCTGATCTCGAAACTGATTTGGAGTCGCTAGGTGAATGATTTCAGCCTTCCGGTGTCTGATCGCTTTCCACCATCAACAATTAGATCTAAACTTAATACATTTTGCTGAGGAACATAACACTACGTCCCTAGTATGGTTGCCATTATGTTATCACCTAGATTGACCTCAGGCTGAATTGAAACAATTCTAGGGTAACCACAAACCACGCTTAACCTGGTAGCTAGACCTACCAAGTTGGGAGAGGGCTCTCTCCTTATGGATCTCAATCAAAATGACTGGATCAGGGATAAGATTTTATGCTAGGTATAGTAGCTCAAGGGATTTTGATTGAATTTGTTGGTTTTTTGTTGAATCAGATGGAGCTGAGCAATTTGGGTTTAGGAAATTAGGTCAGAATGCAAGGTGTTCTATCGGGAAAGGTAGGTATAGGCTTTAGCACTGGAAATTAAGTGAGATGCGGTGTCTAAGACTAGTGAGGAGCTGAGGAGGACATGTAACGATCATGTATCCTTCTCAAACAACTGAAAACATAGAATACTGAATGATTTCCCAAGGTAGAGCATTGCAAACAATGAATTCTACCTATCTATCTTGATATCATTCAGTTAGAAGTAGTGAAATAGATGACGGCATACATAAAACATGTAAAAAATTGATAACAAAAGAAGAAAATATGCAAAAGCACCATACCACAGGAATCCCATAAAAATAGCTGCAACTCCTATTAATTTCCTTGCCAAACTAATTACAATGATGTACAATATAGTTCAGAGTCTCCAAGTGAATCCAACCCCACAAAATGACCAAGAAAGCACATAATATAGACATATAAACTACTCATCCTGACCTTCAGGGGTCGAATCCATGAGAAGAGGGGTGGTTTCAACCATTTCCAAACAAGAACCAGGAATATAGGCAATCAAACAACTTGCCTCTATAAGTAGGGAAACTGATTCATTTGCTCCAAAACCACCTCTAAATAATGAATATACCCTCTAACACTATTTTACCATCACAATTACATACCATGTCATCAATTACATTAGTAAAAACAACCATGAGGAGAGAGGAATCAGATTCCAGTCAAAACAAGCGAAATTTTGATTTTCCTGGCAAAATGGTAAAAAGTGCAGTGCCACTTTCAGCTCACGTTTGGAGGCCTTCCCCTTATCCAAATTGATCCCATGATAGTTCATTGGAAAGGTATTCAAGTCCAGCTTCTAGAACACCTAGAAGTTTTGAATTTGGAGGTCATTTTCCCCCTCAAAAATTGAATCTTCCAGGACTACTTCTATGTGTCCAAAAAAAGGCAGAGATGTCATTTTTTGGTAGTTTCTGGACCTTTTGGTGACCCATATTTGCTCCAAAACTTATGAAAATTTCCATGCCGCATGTTCTCATCCTCCTGAATCCAAATATGCAAACATTTTCTCCAATTGATGCTCCAGGAACAAGCGCAACACCGGTGGTGCTGCACTTCTAGGCAAAATTTCTGTGTTTAAAATTACAAAATTGCAAAAATGCAAAAACTTTCCAAAATTTGCCCAATTTTGGCATGGGACACCACCATCAGCTACTTTGATGATCTAGGGAGGCTTTAGCCAATATTTCCAACCTATCTTGCTCTTTCTTGCCCTCTAAGTCTCTCCTCAACCTAGCTTCTAGCTTTGTAATCCTCATATTGCATATTTTGTTGCGGGTCATGTAATGGTAGGCCATGTGTCGGAGAATTTTCTTATCCCGGTTGGCCTTCTCAATTAGTCTTTCAAGATGTATGTTGACCTTCTCAAGCCATGTTTCCCTATCATTTTCAATCTCTTTCTCAATAGAAGTAAACTTGACATGAGCCTCTTTAGTCATGCCTGTTTGCTATGATCATTTGCAGCTCCATGAGGACTTTCTTGTCACTCAATTCTTTATTTTCCTGCTCTAAATATTTGATGATGAACTTGGCTCTCTCTAAGCTGTCCGCCAAGGATTTTATTTCAGCTTCTCTTTCTTGAATGATGAGGTCTTTGATGGTGTTTTCATCCTGAGCCTCCATGTCAATAATGCCACTTCCATGATGAGTGAAGTGTTGTTGTGGTTCCTCATGCTCAATAAGGTCAAAATCTCTTTCCTTCTCATCACCAAGATCTTCCTCTTGCACCTTTTCCTTGCTTTTTCTCAACTTCTCAACCTATACATGTTTTGTTGATGTAGAAGGCAAAGCCCTTTCCACACCTTCTGGAGCAAATATTTGCATGTGGACTGATGACGAAAGCAAGGCCCCTTCCACACCCTGTGGAGCAAACACTTGCCTAGCAGCTGCAAAAAGTCTCCTTGTGCTTCTCTGATATGTTAAATACACTGGCACCTCAACAGTTTTCGTTCTCTTGACCTCTTCCCTTGGTTCTTCATGGCTAGAAGGCCCACCTTCTTCTTGATGCACTGGTGAAGGGATCTGTGGACCTTTGAAAAACTCATGCGCAATAAAAGTCTCCCAAGGAATGTTTCTAAACATGAAGTAAGGGAGATTCAACATCTTTACACTAGTGAAATTCATCAGGAGTCTAATATGATAGGCATACAACCGGGAGAATCTACCTTCACAAGTGAAGTACTTGATAATAATCCTCATCAAAGGAACATACCTGTTTTCCAAAAACTTAAAGGGGAATAACCTCTTCACTTGATTTCTGTATTTAGCCTTGATATAGGGCTCGTAGTAATCCTCATCAAGAGCATGACCCTTTTACCATTTTTCACCCACATTAGGAATTCTAGAGGCCTCTTAAATGGCAGTTGGTGATATTGTAAAGGTTACTCCGGCAAGTGTCACCTCGTTATTTTGTAGATGAGTCACAAAAATTTTGGCCAACTCATGGTGAAACTAAAATCTTTCCACCATTTCACAAAATTCAAAACATGCTTGATGTCTGAAACAAAAAATTGCAAGTGGGCAAGCCTGTAATTCCCTCAAACTAGTGGGATCCTCTTTGATGATTCTTCCTCCTTTATGAGGTTTCCTTTGTTGTCTATGTCTCTCCATGGAGTTGTCACTAAGTCTCTTCTTCATACTTGTTATCACCCCAAGAAACTCTCCTAGGTTGTATATCACAGATGCTTGGGAACATTACAAACTCAACAAAAAGTTGGAAAAAAGGTGGATGAATGAAACAAATGTTGCATATTCAAGCCAGATAACCACTTCTACTATGCTTGACCCCAGACATGGGCGAACACCCCCGGACTACAAGGCTTTAGACCACCAATTACTCATATTTTTAAATAAAATGTGATGATGCAGAACACTGATCACTCCAACAGATGCACAGGACACTGTGATGGCTAGCTGCAGCTAGTTAAAAGGTCTGTAAATCTGTTTTCTAATGCACAGACAGGATGACAGCTTTCTGGCATTAAAACAAGAGAAACCTGCACACAAACTCAATGATACATGCTAAATCCTAACATAGACGTGGGATGACAGCCCCTCTGATTCTAAACATTAACAGCGCATGAATAAATGCATAACAGGAACAGCCTGGAACGAAGAAGAAGTGGAAAGTGAGCAATTAACAGCAAAAGAAGCTTGTAGTAGCTGGAAATGAAGACTAGAAGCTGCAGGTATCATAGCAGTTACAATCTCCAGAAGTTGAACCTTACAGCAAAATAACCCTCATCAACCCCATTACATTCTGTCTTCTAGGTATATATAGAATTTGTTTACAGAAACACTCTCCTAAGCTATGCGTGGAGGGGTCATAACTGACCACCGACTGCATTTACAGCTAGATATGGTCTCCGATACAGTCTGCTGATTTTAACGGACAAAATCGACCTTTTTAGATAGTCTGATGTCCTTCTCTGGCAACTGGAATGAATTATGGATTAAATTCCATGCCAAATAAATTCTCCTCACTGCTCGAGGTCGTCCTATTTGTCCTTTGGGTGTACTGTCAATTGAATGTAGGTAGTTGTAGTTTTAACGTGCATAGTACTGAATTGCAATCTCTTTCCTCCTTTGAGCGCACAACACAGGTTACAGGAATGAAGATTTCATGGCTGAGGCGGGCACATGAGGAGAACAATCAATCGTTGGATTACGAGGATGAACGGTGGAGATTAGATCCTGGAGGCTATCGGGAGGCGGACAGGCGAGGACAATGACGGCCGTTAGATCTAGACGCGGCAGATCCGACGGTGATCACACGCAGAAGATGCACGAACATTATCGCACGGGAAAACAGTATTAGGAGGAGGGCGGTATTCCCCGCACCGCCTATCAGTGTCGGGCAGTATCCGTAACTCACTGCACGATGCAATCAAAACATGACGTGTGGCATATGAATACCACCGCCCCCTGTGGGTTAACGCGCGCACAGGTCGCGCGATCGGGGGAAGCACCCACCATAGATCTGGCGATGGATGGTCAGCTGACGAGGAAGGTACACAAAGTTTAACGTGCGGGAAAAGGGCTGCAGAAACTGTTAGATCTTGCGGGAAAAGATCGGATGGCTAGGGTTTGAAGAGCGACATAGGGTAAATAATGGCGCGGGTTCATGTTTTGAGCGCCCGAGCTAAAGAAACATAGGTCTACGTGGAGGTTATCCAGGATTAAGACACTAGCACAGGGGTTATAAGATCAGGTTTAATGCATTAACCTTGCACCCGAGACTGAAGGGAATAGGGGTTAAACAGGGTTTATAGGGAAATTCGGTGGAAAACAGAGGTAGCAGGAGTTAAACAAAAATGAATTTACGCAGAAATTTGGGAGTAAAACAGGGATAACGAGGGTTATGAGAATTTAAGAAAAATGAAGGAGGAGGAGGAAATGAACTACAGCAATCTCCTTTTGAAAGCACAACCAGCACTGCCAAACCTGCTTTGACACTCCACTGATTAAATTTGTAGCATAGCTAACACTACTCATAATCATTGTCTCTATCCATGTTTTCCTTTGGCTTGAACAATATGGTTATATATGGATAGTGTTATGGATAATGGTGTGGAGGAATGTAGTGGGCAGAATGTATGGATGAGGGAGTTTGGAAAAATGTATGTGTGAGGGGGATTTGGGGAGAAATAAGAAGTGGATAGGGTAGGAAAACAATAGTAGAGATGAGGGTTTTAGTTCATGAGGTAAATTGTAGGAAAACTAGGGTTTGCCCTAGAAACTAGGGTTTTGATCTTGGAGATGAAAAACCACAAAAACTTGATATAAAAACCCTAAACCACAAGAGATATTAGTGTACTTACTTGCAAAAGAGGGAAACTTGAAGAAATGTGGTGGAATTTGGCGATTTGAGGTGATTTGGGGCTCTGCTGGGCAAAGCGCAATGCCTGTGTATTTTTACATTGCAAAAATTCTCCAGAAGTGCAGCGCCTATCTCAAAGTGTAGCGCCTGTGTATTTTTACACTACAAAAATTCTCTAGAAGTGCAGTGCTAGCTTTAAAGTGCAGCGCCACCCCTCAGAAGCGCAGCACCGCTCCAAATTCTCCAGAAGCGCAACACTTTGCTATGTTTGCTCAAGAACACTTGAAAATCGACCTTTGCTCTCTTCTTGATTCTTTAATATTCAATAATGACACAATGGAATGAAAAATAGGAGGGTGAGTTTATATAGTTTCACATTTTTATTTTTTTCTTGTGAAACCCACTTCTGTAATGTCTATTTGTCCTTTAAAATGCTCTGTTTCTTTTTATGCTTGTTTTCTTGTTTTCTTTTGCTTAGCAAGTGGATTGATGCTCAAAGTCACTTGATTTTTGCAGTGGCGGATGCTTGGCAACATCACAAGCTTAGGAGGAGCTTGGGAACAAATATTACATATAGAAACAATAAAATTACATCATGAAGAAAGATAAAAAACAATAATACTCTGTTTTCACCTCAAAACAAGTTTTGAGGTGAGAACTACATTCAGCTTCTCAACTGATAAATTATGATTTTAACAATGATTATTAGTCTCCTCATATCCTTGCTGATCATTATTGGCATGAAATAACTGACTTTGACCATGATAAAACCCTAAAACCTAAAGACACCAAACCCTAAGACCTAATAAGATAAACTGTAGAGTAAATCATGAACCAAGATTAAAATATGAAAGAGGATCAGCAAGTACTAAGTATGAGGAGAAAATTTTGATGTAAACTCTATCGTCAGTGAATCCATGACCTAATGGAATGACTCAGCAGTATGGACTCCTACTATGAAATGCAAAAGAGCAGATTTTGATCACTGATGGGACCGTGAAACACTAACGCTAACAGTACCCACACTCGTTCAAAGAAGAGTTTAGCAGTGGCTTCTGTTGTGATATTCTTCATGAAGGCCACCATAATGGCCATCTTTGAGAACCTATCGACGACCACAAAAACACAATGGTTTCCATGCTTAGTGGAAGGAAGGCCTGACATGTAATCCATGGAGATGGATTCCCAAGGTCGAACCGAGGTAGGCAACGGAGTATAGAGGCCTTGCTTCTTGATGGTTGGTTTGGAAATGGCACAAGCAATGCATGATCTGATGTACTTCCCAACATCCTGTCGAAGATTTTGCCAATAGAAATACTTCTACAGTGTTGCCACCATTTTCTCAACCCTGAAATACCCAACAGCCCGACTGTAGTGTGCTTCCTAAATCATCTTGGCGTGCTCGCCTGAAGGAACACAAAGGTGACCTAGGTGGCATAACAGGGCATCCTAGAGGTGAAAATCTGGAACATGCTGACCCTCCAAGATTGTCTGGTATGTGTGGCATAATTCTAGGTCACTTTTGTAGAGAAGTGGCCAATCAAAAGTCTCGTTCCCACAAGAGTTGAGGACGGTGGTTAATTCCATGATCGGTGGTCGACTGAGGCAATCTACAACATTATTGGTGCTGCCCTTTTTATACTTGATATTCAAATGGAACTATTGCAGGTATGTGGACCACTTCTGATGGCGATCATTCTGCAATTTCCCTTGGGTCTGTATGAACTGCAGGGGTCGATGGTCTGTGTGGATGACTGTTTCCTTCCCCAAAATGTAATGCTTCCATCGTCGATAGGCCTGCATAATGGAATACATCTCTTTGTCATAAGTGGGATACTTCTGAACTGTGTTTGAAAGTGTCTCGCTGTGATATGCCACTAGATGCCCATGTTGGGTAAGGACTGCCCCAATAGCATAGTCAGAGGCATCTATCTCGACCTCAAATGGTTGTTGCAAGTCTGGTAATGCAAGCACTGGTGCCGAGCAGAGGTGATCTTTCAACTCTGTGAATGCCTTCTGTTGAGATTCAGACCAAAAGAATTTTTCTTTCGCTCCTCCCTTGGTGACTTGACTCAAGGGCCAAGTGATATGAGAAAATGCCAACACAAACCTGCAGTAGAAGTTGGCAAGACCTAGAAAGCTGCGGAGCTCTGTCAGAGTGGTCGAAGATAGCCAATCCTGAATGACTTGGATCTTGTCTAGATCCACATGCACCCCCTGTTCATCAATAATATATCCTAGATACTGAACCTGGGTCATGCCAAAAGTGCATTTCTCCAAATTGGCACATAACTTGTGTTGTCGCAGTGTTTGGAGAACCTATCGAATGTGGTGGAGGTGCTCTTCCCAACTCTGGCTGAACATCAGGATGTCATCCAAGTATGTCACTACAAATGAGTTGGTGAATGGTTGCAAGATGTCATCCATTAGCCTCATGAAGGTTGCAGGAGCATTCGTCAATCCGAAAGGCATAACCAACCATTCAAAAAGGCCCTCCTTGGCTTTGAAGGTAGTCTTCCACACATCAGAGGGTTTGATTGGTACCTAGTGATATCCTAATTTCGAATCAATCTTGCTGAAATATTTTGCCCCCTTCAATTGGTCTAGGAGGTCATCAATCCATGGGATCGGGTACCTATTACGAAAAGTGATCTTGTTCATCACCTGATAGTCAATACAAATTCTCCAAGTCCCATCCTTCTTCTGTACCAACACGATTGGCCTCCCACAGGGCGATGAACTCGGACGGATGTGACCTTTCTGCAGCAGCTCCTGAATCTGCCTCTTGATTTCATCATTCTCCAAAACAGAGCACCGATAGATTGGCCCATTGGGCAGCAGCACACCTAGGGTAAGATCGATGGAGTGCTTGACCTAATAGTCCAGAGGAACCCCTACAAGGGGGTGAAGCTGTCCTCGTACTCCTTCACGACCTTTTCCATCTATAGTTTTCGTGCAAATGGGCCCTATCTGGAGGTCGTGGCCACCATCTTCTTCTTTCCTTGAGGGCATATCATCAAGAAAACAAATTTCCCTATTCTGGAAATGAGCTTACTGCATTATTTTTCAGTAACCAAAGAGATGGCGGTAGGCAGTGCTACCTCTGGTATCCTGTACAGCTTATTTACCAAAGTAACAATAACAGCACAGGGCCTTGATTCATACATAGCATGTCGCTTCCACAAGTATGGTTGACCTAATAATACATCACAAACTTCAAGGGGAGCAATGTCACACAAAACCTCATCTGTGAAGGGCTTGATGTTGTATGGAAGGCGACACTACTGGCTCACACGAAGATCTCGTCCTTGGTGAAGCCACCCGATGGTGTACGGTTGTGGATGTGTTGTGGTCGGTAAGCCCAGCCACTTCACGACCTCTGCCGAAATGAGGTTCTTTTGGCTCCCGTTGTAGAAAATGAATTGTATCAGGGAGCCCTTTACCCACATCTATGAGTGGAAGAGATTCTCCTCCTCCTCTGGATCTTTGGGTTCCTCCTTCTAGATCTTCATGGTGGCAATGGTGGCTTTGGGCTACACATCAATAATATATTTTCCTTTGTCATTCCCCTTGTCGGGTTCTGACTCAGAGTCAGAACATGAATCTGATTTTGAAACCTTTAGCTTAGCCACCAGTGTCTGCTTGGCCCGACACTCACTTGTGTTATGAGTGGAGCTCTTATGGAACTCACACCACTTTCTCGTGTCCTTTCTCGGCTTCGCGACGCTATTCTTTGCTTGCAACATTGGTGGGTTGTCTTGGGCCACCCCACCTTGGCTTTGTCCTTTGTTCTGCGGTTTGGGGTCACCTTTCCCTCACTTCAAATTCGTAGATCCAAAGTCTCACTTCTTCTATTTAAACTTTTGCTCGACCTTAACGACATATCGATATGTCGTGTCGAGCGAGGAGATGTTCAGGAATTCTATTCCTTCCTGGATATACTTGTGCAAGCAGCCCCAATATTTGAGTACCAAATATTGCTCTGAATCCTTGATACCCAACTTTGTGCGAAGGGTATGGAAAATATTGGTAAACTGTGGCACGTCTTGGCCCCTTCCCTGTCGCAGCATGGTCCACTTTATGTATTGATCCTCATAGCTTCCGACAAGGTAGTACTGCTCCTTGATGGCATCTCGGAATGAATTCCAAGTGGGTGCGGCTGAAAATAGTGAGCCTGTACTTTCATCCTTTTGCTCGTAGTAGGTTTCCCACCAGTCCTTAACATGGGGGCTGCTTTGAGAAGAGCGAAAATAATCTTTTCCCAAATGGAAAAATCATGAACAAAAAAATAGCCCTCTAGCATATTTAACCATTTATCGACAACATCTATGTCTATCTAACTCGCAAATATGGAGATTTCAAAATTAACTTGCACCTTAAATAGTGTGGCATTTCCATAGTAGATATTGGAAGCCGATGTGTCACCCCTAGGTAGCAGCTGAAGGATCTAGGCAAAGTTTTCCATCATCGCGTTCCTTTGTCACTCGAGGGCTTCTTCGAGCAAGATTTTGATAGGATCTCCTGCCCCCTCGTCTTTCTTTTCATTTTCCATGGGATGCCATCGGGATTTGCGAGGCTAGTCTTGCAAAGGTTCGACCAGTTGACGCCCTAACTCCTTATATCCCGACCTTGTTGGGGACATGCAAAGAAAAACAGAGAAAAAGCAGACCCCTCTAATACCACTGATCCGGATTTAAACAGGAACACAAAAAATTACAGAGATAACCATAAACATAAATATGCAGCAGAAATAATACTTCCTTTTATTAATGTAAAATACTAAAATATGCTTACAAACATAAATGAAAATAAACCAGCTAGGGTGATGGTAGCTTATCTCTGAGAATAGATGTGGCAGCTACATGCCTCTAAACTATGTTACAATGAGGCTCGAAGGCCTATTTATTGTTGAGAACAATGGAAAACACTAAACATCCAAAAACTAACCCTAGAAGATGAAACACGAAACTGTGGGCCCCGTTTGGGTAAATTGGTACATCAACTTCCCAGGGTCGTAACTTTGGCATACGATATTTGTTTGACGCACACAATATCTCGTTAGAAAGATCTATCCAAGAATTACAACTTTGGGAAGAGCAACATCGGTTAATGAACCCATGTTGCTCCCAGTTTTCCCAAAAAAAACATCGTTTAGGGCCTCAAAACGGCTCTGGAAGTTCAGGACCCAAAAAACTGCTAAAAATAGTAAATTGTGCTACAATTAAGGAAATTGAAACGCTGAAAGAAACAATGGTGGGGGTCCAAGTGGACTTGGCAGGTGGCCACCAATATCCACCTGGATCAGACACCTCGACAAATAACTTTTCAAAACACTTTCCAAGTATTTGGATTGCAAACATCGATTCGCAATTTGTACTTGATTCACATGCAGTTGCAATGTACTGTAGTTACTACATGAAAAAAGAATATAAAAAATTACAAGAACATTTAGGAGCATATGCAAAAATCATCTCAAAACAAAATTGGACATCATGAACACTATTTAATTCTCTAGGAAAGGCTTTGGTCAACTTGCAACAAATGTTTTCACAACAAGTAGTGCATATTGTGTTATCGCTTTGTTGTAGTGGCTACAACCACCCTCCAAAATTTATCCTTAGCTTTTTTTTGGAGCCTCCCTACCAGCCATCCTCAGCAACATGTCTTACACTATCAAGTACATGAGCTTCAGTGGTTTTCTAGCAGCTTGTGAGCCTGTGCATGATAGCTTGCTTCACTCCCCTCATAGGTTTCCACTCCGGACTTGGTCTAACTGTTGGCTGAGAAACTCCCTCAAGAAATTGTGCAATTCTAGAGGGGAACCAGCCTTCCCTCCAGAAATTGTGCAAATCTGACTGGTAGCCTACTGGGCCTAGAAACTGCGCAATCCTTTCAAACAGTCTTCCCAGTGAAAATTGTGCAATCTGGCCCAGCAATGCTGCTCAGCCCAGAAACTGCACAATTCTGGGTAGAATTCAGTTGCTCCTCCCAGAAATTGTGCAATACCTATGGATAGCCAGCCCAGATTCCTCCCAAAAATTGTGCAAAAAACTCCCTCAATCAAGCAGGCTGTTGCATGTGCCTTCAGGCTGACTGGTTCCACCTGGGACCGAGGAAAATTGACTTGCATGCATGCGCTGCTTTTTCCCAAAATAGAAAAAAGCATCCCTATATTTTAGGAAGCTATTTTTAGTAGCTAGAGGTTATATGCAAAGATAATTTTAGAAACTTTCCTCAAAGTGTCGCTTTTTCCTAGATTTGTGGCATGTGCGTCATGTTGGAATTTCTAAGTCAAACTATTAGAAACCCTTCATGTACTTCTCTGATTTATTTCTGCCTACTTGTTTTGATTAATTAACAAGTTATTTACCATATAAATACTAAAAATAAATACAGGTACAGGCTCAACACATTACAGATCATCAATTGAAGGAAACAAACAAGCACACAAGTGACACCGTTGTTTTTGGACCAATATCCCCGGAAAAACCCAATGAGGGAAAACCGGTGCATCTATTTGAGGGTTTTAATTATTAAGCAGTTTCAAAATACAATCCGGGTGCCAAAATCAACTCACCCAATAGAGAATAATCTTGGCAGTATCACGTCTTAGTCAGAAATAGATGTTCCGGCTGAAACCCCAGATAAACACTCCAACAGCCTCCAGCTCCAATCTGCCTCACGAAAACCCTATCGTCAGCCTCTAGGGACTGCATCAGCCCTTTATGGCCCAGCATCTACCTAGCGTCGCCCTAGTGTGCCATGCATCAGCCTCTGGAGGCACTACGTCAACCCTTAGATCCTCTGCGTCACCCACGCTGGCTCTCTGAGGCACTTCAAAGCTCCTAGTTGCATCCGTGTGTGCCCTGGTTGGCTCTGCGGAACCTCTATCTGGCCCTGCGTTTATTCTCTTGATACTCTCTCTGCTTCTATATTCACTGCCCCTTAGCTACAACTCTAATCACTCTTTCGACTTCCTCAGCAAACCCTACCCCAGATAATCGATATCTTGATCAACTTGGTGTGTTCTCCAAGTGACCCTCAAGCCTCCTTTTATACTTTTCTCGTTGACAATTCAATGGGTGAGATTAAGTCCCTAATCAATGACTAATATTAATTCTAGCTTGATCCATGAATTTTGGACCATTCTAACACAGTTTTATATTAATTCACATTAATATTTTATTTTTCCTAAAAGTTTAGACTTAAGGACTCCATTAAAAATATTAATTATTTTAATATCTCCCAAACTTTTTAGAATTTTGCCCAAACCATTTCTGGGTATTGGAGATCTCATGTGCTTTAGCATCTCCACCAATTTTCATTGCTAGAGCACATCTAATGCTACCCTAAATAAACACTCCCTCTTAGCGAGGATTGTACTCTAGTAATACTCCTCACTGAACATCACCCTCATCATCTGACATTGGTTCTTGTGCTGATGCTAGGCCTATTGCCCAACATCCTCTACACTGTTGCATCATGTACTACTACCCATGGCCTTGCCACTACCACTGCTGCATCTATATGGCAACTCCCTCTACATCTGTGCTGCTACCCATGACCCTACCACTACCACTGCTAACTGCTGCACTACAACTTAGTTACTGAGAAGTAAGTATTTATCTCCCAAATATGACATCTCTGTCAGGGTAAAGACATCCACGAAGCTAAAAGCTCCCTATGTCACTGACAAGTGCCCCCTCTCTGACCTTTGCGATGCTGCAACAACTCCCTACATCTCGCACCGTTGCACACCTCTCTGTGCCATCCTGCACTAGTGTAACACTCTCGTGCCTCTCGCACTGTTGTAGCCTGCTAGCCTCGTGCTATCCTGGGAATCCTGCACTGTAACACCCTCTGTCGCTCCATCCTCATCCGTCTCTACTGACATCTGCCAGTCCTGCTACTCCTCTTCAGGGCTCCCGTAGCAAGGTATAATTCAAGAGGATGGGTACCTCGAGGATCTTGCCCCTCATCGCCTGTAGTCCATTCGACTACAGCTTGATATCTCCCCACTTCTGCTCAAGTGGCACATGATCACTCATGGCACAGTCATCATCTATCTCCAATTCCTTCTTCACCCTTGCTGGTGTTGCCTTAGTCTCAAAAGCCTCTCCTTTTCTCTTCTTCCTCGAACACTAGCTTGCATAGTGACCCAGTTCCCCATAGTTGAAGCATTTGACCTTAGAGAGGTCCTTCTTCTTATGTTTCTCCAGCTTTGCCTCATATTCTAGGGAATCATCCTCCTCTTCCTCCTTCTTGACTCTGATCCCCTTATCGCTACTTCCCACCTTGCTTAGCCTTCTGATCTCTTCTTGGCAAAGAGCCGCCCACATTTCCTCCCAATCTGGAAGGGTTGCCCTGCCCAGTATGCTCTGGACAAACACCTCCCACTCTTCTAAGACTGCATTCAGGGCTATTCTCACCATTAATTATTGATCTAGCATGGAACCTATGGAAGTCAGTTGATCTAGGATCTCCTTCAATCGACCGAGGAAGGGGTCGATCTGTTCTCCCTTCTGCATCTGGTATGACCACAGCTGATTTTCTAGTAGCATCTTCCTTTGCACGGAAGTATGTTGATACAACTTCTTTAGGGCCTCCCACATCTCATTTGTCGTATTCTTCTTGGCAATGTGTGGTACTACATGGTCCTTGACCTCGTCAAGAATGATGCTTTTGGCCCTCACCATTGCATCCTCATACTTATCGTTATCAGTCGGGTCAACTGGGACTGCTATTGTCCTCAAGGCGAATTTCTTAAGATGGTTCCTATCTAGAATGGATAAGATTCTGGCCTTCCAGACTAAGAATTTTGAGGCTTTGTCCAGTCTGTCTTGGTCTCTTACCACATTCACTGCCATCTCCCTTCTCCTCTACTTCCCTCCTAGAAGTTCTCAGTGTGACTGCACCAATGATCTGGATTTCTTAGCTAGAAATCCTTAGTAGAAACTCCCTCCTCCTTGGTCTTTCCCTGTTAGGTATTGTTCTAACTACAGTACCTCGCCAGCTTCACTCTGCAACTTACCCACAACCTTCTAAGCCCTAGAAAGCTAAAGGTTAGAGCTTCTAGGCTCTGCGCAATCCCAGCACCAGAAAAATTCGCACCTCCTAGCCACGGGCATCAATCCTTCCTGACTGAGAAATATGACTGGGCACTACGTAGGTCAAGTCTGCTTCCCTCTGCCACTGCGCTAGTCCTCTTCCCAGCTCAACCTTGATGACAATTGTTTTCTATTGTTGTTTCTTTGCTCGGCTAATGTCCTTAGTTCTCCTGTGATCTACAACCATGCTCTGATACCATGTTGGAATTTCTAAGTCGAATTGTTAGAAACCCTTCATGTACTTCTCTGATTTATTTCTACCTACTTGTTCTAATTAGTTAACAAGTTATTTACCATGTAAATAATGAAAATAAATACAAGTACATGCTCAACACATTACATATCATCAACTGAAGGAAATAAAACAAGCACACAAGTGACACCGTTGTTTTTGGACCAATGTCCCAAGAAAAAGCCATTGTGGGAAAACCGGTGCAGCTATCTGAGGGTTTTAATTATTAAGTAGTTTCAAAATACAATTTGGGTGCCAAAACTAGCTCACCCATAGAGAATAATCTAGGCAGTAGCACCTCTCAGTCGAAGACAGAAGTTCCGTTGAAACCCCAGATAAACACTCTGATAGCTCCTAGCTCCAATCTACCTCAAGAAAAACCTAGCGTCAGCCTCTAGGGACTGTGTCAGCCTTTTCTGGCCTAGAGTCTACCCAGCGTTACCCTAGCTCACCCTGCGTTAGCCTCTGGAGGCACTGCGTTAGCATTTAGAGCCTCTGTGTCACCCACGCTGTCTCTCTGAGGCACTGTGCAGCTCTTGGCTGCCTTTACGTGAGCCCTGGATGGCTCTGCATGAACTTTTGTCTGGCTCTACACTGATTCTCCCGATACCCTCTTTGCTTCTATATTCACTACCCCTCAGCTGCAACTCTGATCACTCTTTCGACTTCCTCAGCAAACCCTGCCCCAGAAAATCGAAATCTCGATCAACTTGGTGTGTTTTCCAAATGACCCTCAAGCCTCCTTTTATACTTTTCTCGTTGACAATTCAACGATCAAGATTAAGTCCCTAATCAGCGGCTAAGATTAATTTTGGCTTAATCCATGACTTTTGAACCATTCTAACACACTTTTACATTAATTCACATTAATATTTTATTTTTCCTAAGTTTATACTTCGAGACTCCGTTAAAAAATATTAATTATTTTAATATCTCTCAAACCGTTTAGAATTTTCCCAAACCATTTCTAGGTATTGGAGATCTAATGTGCTTTAGCCTCTCCACCAATTTTCATGGCTAGAGCACATCCGATGCTACCCCAAATCAACACGTCATGAGCCTCAAACTTATTTATTCGACACTTCAGAGCTCATTCTTCACATCGATCTTGGAGCTCTGACATCCCACATCACATCCAGCTCAACTTCTTTTGGGTAAGTCCTCTTAACTTGTCTTTTGCAACATTTCTGTCGCTTTTTGTGTTTTGGCTCTTGTGAGTGTTGTCTACTTGATTTTTGTGAATGTTTGTTATCTTTTGCATGCATGTTAGCTTGTACAAGCACCGTTTCAGTTTTTGTTAGCATCTCACTGTTGTTGCATGCGTGACATTGTTTTGCATGAACGGTCACTGATTTGGTGACTCATTTCACACACATGCATGTTGTTCCATTTTCTGAATCTTTCATTCATTGTTTGAATGCATGATCATTCAATCCTGCTTATACTCAGTATCACCATGCATTCACATCTTCATTTGCCTTCAGTTGTTCGTAAGTGGATTTGGGCAACCTTGCCCTGAACTCTGCCTCACCAAGATAGCATTGTGCAATTCTAATAGGGAAGGCTCTGCCTTCCTCCCAGAAAATGTGCAATTCTAGCTAGTGACTTCCCTCCAGCCTCGCCTTGCGCAATTTTGAGAGGCAGTGACTACTAACCTAGAAAATTGCACAATGCAGTCCCTGGGCCTGCATCACTTGCCAACTGAAATTGTGCATTGCACAATCTCAGCACCCAGTAGACCAGTCTGGATTGTACACTGCACAATTCCAATAGTCAACCAGCCACCCAACAGTTTGGACTGCCTTTTGCGTAGTTCCGGAAGTCATTCTCCCGGCCTCCTAGTGAAAATTGTGCAATCCTTGCTAGTCAGTCCTCGGGTGTGTTGCATGTCATCCCTAAAGTTTGTTTTGGTTTTAATTGATAGATTTCTTACCATGCATGTAGCCATGTCTCCAGATACAACAAGTGTTCATCCATCTCTCGGCATTTCAGGATCAATGGCCTCTAGGAGAGAAAGGTCAAAGGATACCAACGGAAGCACAACTGAAGCAACAGTTGAGAGAGTGTCTATGAATTTGTCGATCTATGAATACACCAAGTTGATCGTAGAGAAAGACATCAAGCTAAAATGGCAAGAGGTCAATGATTCATTCTCATGCACATTTGGGGAAGATCACCAAGACTGCCAAGTCTATGTGAACATTCACAAGTCCAGCTTGTACCAGATTTCATGCAGGTATCCTGCATTCCCATGCACGGACATGATATATTGGATTGTCTTGCACACTGATCCCGAGATGATGACATTGATAAGTTTCAACGGGATGAAGATTGCTACCTTTAGGGAACAAGATTATCAGCAAATGTACCATTTGTCGAAGCCAGTGATCACCATGGAGACACCTTTTATCATATCTAGCAGCAATGCCAACTCCAGCGATATCTTGAAGAACTGGTAAAGGATCCAACCAAATTTAGGATGACACCCAACCAGATTTACAAGATGAAGATACTGCAGAAGGCGTATCAATACTTGGTCATCTTTGCATGTTGCTTGTATGGCCAAGAGAGCACATAGACCTTCCCGCAGAGTTGGGTGATCACGTTGGAACATCTAGACAGTAAAAGAAAATCATGCAACTGGTCCGACATGTTGCCTCACAAGCTAAAGGAACAATTCAGAGGAGCTCGGCAGCCGCCCAAAGGTCAGCAAGCAAAAATATACATGTCCGCTTACATCTTGGATGTAATCTATGCCCATCAGCAGTTCCCAGGCATGAAGTGGGCATGGACATCGATGGAAACCTCTATCAATACTTATTGTAAATTGTTTTCTGAATGCAGCTTCAAAGGAGTTTTCACACAACTATCGATCATTTTGTCACCCATGTGTACAAGATCATATTTGAGCAGGATCCACGTTGCATGTTGAAGGTAGCAATGGAGGCGTTGATTGACATAGCGATTGTTATGCCTCACCGTTCGACACCTTCATATGGATGTATAGCGCAGAAAAGCCTCCGCATGTTTTGCCGAAGTTTTCCATGGACAAGCTCGTCATGCAAGAAGTATCATACCACATCTCGACTGGACTGTCAACTAGGTTGCACCAGAAGAAGAAGGCATCTTGGCCCACTCTTCCATTGCAGATCTGGTTGTACGAGATATGGATCCTCAAGTATGCGGATGTTGAAACAGAGGAGATCAAGAAATTTCATTTCGACGTCCAAAGCTTCAATCCTATGACCCGCATTGTATTGTGAAATATCACTAGAGTACAGTTTCAGTGGATCTACAGAGCATGTCATTCAGTGGAGGAAGACCCATGGAGATACTGTTGCAACTTCTCCAGGCCTAATGAACTAGTCGGCATCACTGTGGAATGGTTAGCGAAGCAGCAACTAGGAGAGCACCAGTAGCAGAAGCAACAAAGGTAAACATATCAGCGCGTGACAAAGGCAAGAGAAAGATTGTCAACAGCACAGAGGCGAAACAAAGTTGCAAGTTCAGAGAAGACCCACTTTTGCAGAAAGCAGCTTTGGCAATAGAGACGAAGAGGCAATAGGCGACAGGAGGACCATGAAAAGGTAGAGAGAAAAATAGAGGGTGGAGGAAATAGTGAAGGAGTTTCACGAGTTGAAGGAGAAACTCTGAAAGAATCAGGAGTTGCACAGACAGGAAAAGGAAACAACATGTGTAGATAGATGAAACTACACCCGTACAAGTAGTAGACTCATCCGAACAGTTGCCACCAAGCAGATAGGGTGAGCAGTTGCAGGAGCAGAACTTCGCTCAAGAGAATGAACAAGCACTTGAGCTGATGGATACAGATATGGAGTGGCATGAGTTAAAGCAAGACATTGACCTCATGCCTTACCACCAAGAGGTCGACCCACTAGCTTCACCAAGTCCGGAAGCAGAGCAAGTCCCAAGCGACCAAGGAGACACTGAGATCCTTAGAGAAAATATGGAAGAAGAGATGTATAACATATCATTCGACAAGTCACAGCATAGAGTTGTAAAATCACACAGAGTGTATACTCCGTATGACAACACATTTCCTACATAGTTTGAGGAACGAGTGATCGTGTCTGACATGCGCAAGAATCTAACAGCATTGGCCAATGCTACTAGAGCATATGTTGAAGCCACTAGCTCAAGAGTTCGCTTCTTGATAGCTCAAAACGAGCGAATGACTAAGGAGTTACAGACGGCCAAGCAAGGAGGAGAACTGGTTATAGCATCCGCTTGAGTAGAGTTGAAGAAGATGATACTAGATGATTGTCCCTTGAGACAGTCAGGTAGGCATTGTATTCCAAGTTTGGTACCATGCATAAGGAAGTTTTCCATCTCAACGGTTGGTAGTAACGATGTGCTAGGAGATCACGAACCTTGTCAAACGTGCATACTGCTATTGACTACATGAAAACATGGACAATGAGATACAAGGGAGCCCCATTACACTTGCATAAGATGATGAAACCCAAAGCGGTTGAGCTGAAAGCACGCATCTAGATTCAGATATGGAATTATGAAGATCTCCCGCAGCTCATCTCTAGTTCGTAGGCTTCCCATGCACGGGTATTCAGGAGTATGGATGTTATTTTCTGTGCAAATTCGATCCCATCTATTGGGACACTCATCGAGGCAAGGACGAAGGCACAAGTCCGACTAGATCTTGATTCGTACTTTGACGAGTTGATGCACATAGCCACCAGTGCAAACTTGGTGATCTGTGAAAACATCATGCATCAGTATGTTTTTGGTCCAGTCACACTCAAGACAATGATGTGCATGTTATTAGATGAGTTGGATAGAGGAGTGAGAGCAGTGTACCCAAATGCAATGGAGGCAAGAGAGTTTCCAAAAAGATGTCACCACAGAGTACACGGACACCATCGTGAACTACCAAGCTTGGCATCAGTTCACCACCACCGACCATCGTGAGGATGTCGAAGAGTTGGTCTTCCCATAGTTTTCTGAATCATAATGATGTCTTAAATGGATTTCTCAAGCCTATTTTGTCTCACATGGGTACATGTGCAGATTGTATGTAACGTCTTGTCAAGTGGAAGTTCAAGTGTCGATAGTTGGATGTAACATTCATAAAGTAGTTGAAGAGTCATGAGGATAGATGAACAATCATAAAGGAGAATTTCAAGGGTCACCCCACCCTTTGCTATATATAGTCCCTCATAACTCATTGTAGGGACTTTTGGTCAACCAAGCTTCTGATAGGAGTATCTTAGAGAAATCATGGAGAGTATTGTAACAAACCTTGGCTTCTCCACTGTGCAGAGCTAGTATATCTCTTTGGAGGAGTAGGCGAAAGTGATCGTAACATTTCGTTGTCGAAACTAGTGGTTGTTCATGGTTGTATTGTATGACTGGAACTTTCACTTCTTAATATAGCAGAGCTAGCACATTTCATGCATATTTCATATTGTATTTCAGTTGTCTTGTTTACTCTAAATGTTATATGTATATGTTTGGTTATGCATCTGTGTATAGACTCTTTTTGTATATGTATGTATGAATCTTACTGAAATGTGTTGTTGGTTTAACCATCACTTTGGATTGCTAGCTTACTTGCCTTCCAATTTGTGATGCATCTTTGCTTGTGTGTTCCCTTCTTAACTTCGTGCTTTCACAGGTTTCCAAGGGGCGCACTCACCTCACCCTCTGTGTGTTAGAACTGTTCATGCACCTTCCTTGACTTGTTGCATATGTCACACCCTTGCTACCAACAGGGACATCTTACTTGCCTCTGCATGCAACCGCGGTTAAGGCGATATCGTACGACCCACTGTTGGGACTCCTACACCAAATGGTCTAAGGTCTAGTTAGGACTTCTTACCAGGGAGATCACCTGACGTGTTGGTGATTCCAACACCGTCAACACGCTTCCACTAAACTCTAGTTCATGAAAGTGTATTTTCCTTAACACATCTCCCATGGATGAACGTGAATTTGTTCTTAAAAGAAAAAAAGAATTGCAAAAGGAAGCAGATGTCTCAGAAGACATAATGTGCCCATTAATCATCGATTATTATATTCTACAACCTGTAGGTATTGATGCTATATGTTTAGCATAATTTTCATCTAGGTATACGAAGAAAGGACAAAAATGAAAAAAACTAAGTAGGTTATATATCATTCTATGCATGAGATATAAAAAATACAAGGACGTTGAAAATTATTGTAGAGAACAACTAATGTTATACTATCCATATCGAGTTAGTGATATTATGATAAAGCAAGATCACCCAACTTGGGAAGCTACATATGTTGCATTCAAAAAAATAATAAATGAAAATGAACAAAAGTTCAGATTTGTTACAATGGCCACATGGGGTGACATAGATGATGCAATCAATGCAATAGAAACAAAAACATAACAATTGTTCAATATAGATAGTCTGAAACCAAATGAAACAAAAAGTTCAATATAGATAGTCTGAAACCAAATGAAACAAAAAGTACAACATTTCATAAACCCATAGATGAAAAATACGAGAAATATGACTTCCAAATTGATTTGCAACATTTCCAACATACAAAGAACTTCACTCTATAATCTACAAGACCATATGAAATTGTGAAACAACCACATATACTTGAAAACATAGAGTAGCATAACTATATAAGAAAATTAAACATAGAACAAGCAAGAATAGTCATTGATGTCGTAACAAGAAAACTTTATAGACCAGATGAACTAATCTATTTTATATTAACACGAGGTGCAGGAATAGGAAAGACACACATAGCTAAGGCAATTTTCCAGTCCTTAGTATGCATACATAATGAGACATTTCCTTATAACCCATCACAACTAAAAGGAATAATCATTGCATATATAGAAAAAGTTGCGTTCAATGTCGGTTGTGTCACATTGCATTTTTCATTCTACTTTCCCTGCAACAAGGTAAATTTCCCTTCACTCAATAACAGAAAACTAGACACATTATCAAATCACTTTCAACAATTGCATGTAGTTCTCATAGACGAGGCATCACTTGTTAGTGCAACAACACTATATCAGATTGATAAGCAACTCTGACAAATCTTACACATGACAACTTCATATTTTGGTAATGTTGACATGATATTCTTTGGTGATCTATACCAGGAAAACCCTGTAAGAGACTCTCTTAATTTTGAAAGCCTAAGAATAAAAAAAAAACATAATTCCATACAGATTTTGGACGGAAAAAATAAATTGTTATCAATTACATACAACAATGCATCAAAAAGACCCATTGTTCATCAATCTACTAAATAGGATCAGATTAAAAATGCAAACGAATAAAGATATTATGTACATAAATGACAATTACTATAGGGCGCCACCTTTAAGCCCACTTTTCCCAGACATTTTCTATCAAAACATGAATGTCCATAATCACAACACAAAAATGCTTTCACTAACAGATGACCAAAAAATAATGCTCAATGTGGTTGACAATAACAAGATTACTGGATCGAGCTATTTTTCCTTTGATAAAACAATTTCATTGCCATCAACAATTACAGTCAAACAAAACATGTTAGTTTAAATATATGCTGGAAACTACAATACTAAAGATGGATTAGTTAATGGAGCTTAATGCATTTTTATATTCTATTCATGTAATAACAATAGACCTGACATTTTCTGGATATAATTTTCAGACACAAACATTGGGAAACAAAAAAGAAACAAATTCAAAGAGTTATACAAAATAAGTATCTTTTCAACTTGGACACCATTCTTTCGAATTACAAAACCACTAGCAATGTCTCATAACAAATTACAAAGCACAATTCAAAAACAATTTCCAATACAATTAGCTTGTGCATGAAAAATACACTACACACAAGAATTAACATTTGATGGGCTTGCATTTGACCCAACTGGTGTGACAAAACATGGCCTAGTATATACTGCACTATCACTTGTCAAAACTATTGACTCATTGTTAATTTTAGGTATGTTCTATGCTAAAGCAATTTATTTCAATTTCTTTTCCACATTAGCAATCACATCAGCATAAAGTAAAATGCAGATAGAACATAAATATAAATTGCAGAAGACAAGCCAAGACAAGAGGACACAAGATGTGGTGTTAGCCAAGGACAAACCCCAATGTGGGGAAACCCTTGATCAATTCTTCTTTTATGTTCTTCAAAATTTAGTAGAGAAAGTGAGATAGATAGTACATTTACAATAGAAGTCAATGACTTTGACTTTTGATATCTGCATGAGATCAGTTGAAGACATATTGCTTCAACTAATTCTCTAAGGTGACTCGTTCACCTATCATAGTGCTACATCTCGTCTATTTGTTGCACATTACCATGTGACACCTTGATGTACTGTCACATGTGTTGAACCTTGATGATTGAGCTGCTCTCATCTTCATGCTGCTCATCATGTTGCATCTTCCATGGTCTATTCATCATCAAGCTAACCATGCTCATGATCTCATTCATCATTATTTTGCCCATGCTCATATCATCATGCATCATTATGTTGCCCATGCTCATATCATCATGCTTCTTATTATGCTTCCCATGATCTCATACATCATGTTGCCTTCCTTCAGAGGCATATGCTCCAGCTGTTTCGGCAGTTCCCGGTAGTTCCGCTTTTTCGGCAGTTCCAGCTTTTCTGGCAGTTTCAACAGTTCCGGCATTTCTAGCTTTTTTGGCTTTTCTGGCTTTTCCGACTTTTCGGATATTTCATACTTTTTCGGTGTTTCCAGCTTTTCCGACAGTTTCGGCTTTTCCGGCAATTCCAGCAATTCCGGATTTTCCGGCTTTTCCGGTATTTCCGGATTTTCCAGTAGTTCCGGCTTTTCCGGCAGTTCTGGCTTTTCCGACAATTCTAGATTTTCCGGCAATTCCAGCTTTTTCAGCTTTTCTGGTTTTTCCGGCAATTCCAACTTTTCCAGCTTTTCCGACAGTTCCAGCTTTTCCGGCAATTCCGGCTTTTCCGGCTTTTCCTTAGGATCTCTCCTCCTACTAAAACCCAAAGACAAGTAGAGAGAGGAAGAGATCCAAGTGTGTGTAGAAATGACTTGAAGTCCTCTTCTATTTATACTAAAACGTAGAGGTTGAATAGACATGATTGTTGGGCTTTTGAGCCTACATAAGTTGTTGGCCAACTTAACAATTTGTCCATAATATAAATAAATTCATAACTTCATAAATACTTATCGGAATCAGATGATCTTTAGATCAATCCTACACCTCTCAATGAGAGGGATCCAATAAAAATATCAGCTGCCATAAATAATATGACCCACATGGAGTTTGGCCCTAGTTGCAAATTTTAACACTCCCTCTCAACTAGGGAGAACTCCATCTGTTGATCCATATGTCCAACTGTACTATCTCTGCTATCAGTGCCCTGCACTGCTCTGCTCAGCTTTGCTCGGCTCTGCTGGCTTTTCTCAGCTCTGTTGGCTCTGCTCTGCTCTGGTAGCTCTTCTCTGCTCTGCTCTACTCTACTCAGCTCTACTGGCTCTGCTGGCTCTGCTCTGCTCAGCTCAGCTCAGCTCTGCTCAGCTCAGCTCTGCTCTGCTTTGCTCAGCTCGAATAATCATGAAGTTTCATATTTCCGATAGTGTATCTCAATCCATGTGAGATTGTGCCCCGAAGACATCTCAAAATATTCTTGGCACCAATCCAGTGAGGTTCAACCAAATATGAGCTCACCATGCTAACTGCAAAACATATGTCCAGACAGAAGTTCACCAAGAACATTAACACGAATGAGTTTATGAGATTCAAAGGCATTTCCCAAATCTGGTTCAACATCACTACCATATAACTTCTGAAAGTTAAGATCCTCGAGGTAGTCACAGGCTTGCATTTCACCATTCCACATCTGGAATCCAACTCCCTCTTACTTCTGCAAATGAGAGGGTCTGCACCTGTTAGAAGTAGGTTGTCCTCATAAGATGCTGGTATGAGAGGTCTATCATCCACAACCTTCGGATGGTTTGGATCTGTTTCACTCCTAGTGAATATCATCTTTATCAAACAGCTATCGATCCTCTCATATTATGCCCGGGGTGTTTTACTTCAAGCCATAGAGGGCTTTCTTCCACCTGCATATGCAAGATTCCTGATTATCAATCTCAGATCCTTTGGGTTGTTCCAGACCTGTGGACCTGCTACATGAGGGGAATGGTCCCCTTGTAAGATTTTCCTTCGGTACATCTCAGACATGTACTTTCATGCTCCTTTTGAATTCAGGCATCCCTCTCACCATCTGACTCACAGACCTTCGGTGCTACGTGACAATGGACATGGTCCCCAGTGGACTTCCTGCAATTTGATACAACCCTGAACTCAAAAACATCTTTGAAAATACTATTTCCAAACGCGTACCTTTCCATCGATGAGTGCCACCCTGAAACCTTTGACTTCCATTTCCGAGTTGGACACCAGGTTCTTCTTGCGATCAGGTACATAAAAGTGATTCAGGATTCCTTGCTTTCTTTGAAGAGTCAACCATTTCCTTGATGACCTACATTACCTTCGGACACTCCTTCGCATAATGGCCGAACTTATTGCAACCAAGGCATCTGCCTTTCCTTCCACGCTTAGATCTGAACTTCCCAATGAAGTGATATTTAGATGGGCCATCAGAAACTTCTGCTACTCCATTCTGATAATATGTTCTACTTCGACTTCACCCTTTGTGAACTTAGAAGAGAGATGTGGAACCCATTGATCCTTTTGTCTTATCCTTATTGTCTTTGGTGATTGCTCTTTCACTCTTTCTTAGGCATTGTCTTTACCTCAGCTCTGATACCATGTTAATTTTAGGTGTGTTCTATGCTAGAGAAATTTATTTCAATTTCTTTTCCATATTAGCAATCACATCAGCATAAAGTAAACTGCAGATAGAACATAAATATAAATCATAGAATACAAGCCAAGACAAGAGGACACAAGATGCGATGCTAGCCAGGGACAAACCCCAATGTGGGGAAACCCTTGATCATTTCTTCTTGTATGTTCTTCAAAGTTCAACAGAGAAAGTGAGAGAGATAGTACATTTACAATAGAAGTCAATCACTTTGACTTTTGATATCGGCATGAGATCAGTTGAAGACATATTGCTTCAACTAATTCTCTAAGGTGACTCATTCACCTATCATAGTGTTTCATCTCGTCTATTTGCTGCACATTACCGTGTGACACCTTGTTGTACTGTCACATGTGTTGAACCTTGATGACTGAGTTGCTCTCATCTTCATGATGCATCTTCCATGGTCTTATTCATCATCAAGCTTCCCATGCTCATATCATCATGCATCATTATGCTGACCATGCTCATATCATCATGCTACTTGTTATGCTGCCCATGATCTCATACATCATGCTGCCTTCCTTCGGAGACAGGTGCTCTGACTGTTTCGGCAGTTCCCGGTAGTTCCGGCTTTTCCAGCAGCTCCGGATTTTCTGGCAGTTCCGACAATTCCGGCATTTTTGGCTTTTCCGGCTTTTTCGGCTTTTCTGGTATTTCTGACATTTCCGACTTTTCTGGTAGTTTCGGCTTTTTCGGCAGTTCTGGCTTTTTTGGCAATTCTAGCTTTTCCGACTGTTCCAGCTTTTTTGACTTTTCCAGCATTTTCGGCAGTTCCAGCAGTCCCGCCTTTTCTGGGTTTTCTGGTAGTTCTAACTTTTCCAGCTTTTCTGGCTATTCCAGCTTTTCCGGATTTTCCGGAAGTTCCTCAGGATCTCTCCTCCTACTAAAACCCAAAGACAAGTAGAGAGAGGAAGAGATCCAAGTGTGTGTAGAAATGACTTGAAGTCCTCTTCTATTTATACTAAAACATAGAGGTTGAATAGACATGAATATTGAGCTTTTGAGCCTACATAATTTGCTGGCCGACTTAACAATTTGTCCATAACATAAATAAATTCATAACTTCATAAATACTTATCGGAATCAGATGATCTTTAAACCAATCCTACATCTCTCAATGAAAGGGATCCAATAAAAATATCAGCTGCAATAAATAATATGACCCACATGGAGTTTGGCCCTAGTTGCCAATTTTAACACTCATTATACTTGATTAGAAAATTGGCACACAAAAAATTTCATGTGAGAAACAAGATATTAGATGAAATGACATGACTAGAAATAACTCCTACATGGGAACTAGAATTTTCCAAGAAAAGATCTAGCAACAAAAATGTTTTATCAATTGCAACTCTAAACACACATAGTCTACATGCACATCTTAGTGAAATCATCCATCACACAAAATTAATGGACAATATGATTCTTTGTTTTCAAGAAACTCATTTGCAAATTTCACCAACAAGCAAACAATTTTTTATATTCAACTTTGCAAAGAAAATTTCTACACATGGCATCCTTACTTGTATAGACAAAAAATTAGCCATAAAAGAAACAAAGACATTTTATAACAATAAAACTAAACTTACACTAATTTCCATGTACTTTCAACAAGAAATTTGTTTAACCAACATTTATACAGCACCATTGGAGGTTGAGTCATAAGAACTAGAACACCTTAATTTTGGAGAGTTGGGTTATCATAGATATGACACCAGGGGTGTTGCTACTTAACAATGTGCAAGAATAAAGTATGGTTGAATGTATGCTCCAGTTATTTGGCCAAAATAAGAGAAAAGGGAATTTCTTCAATGTTTCCAAAGCGATTGAAGCAATTAAATGAGTAGGTTCATCCAAAACTACAAACAATCCTGAGCGTTTAGAAGAGGAATCACAAGAGAGCATGGATTCATAGTAGAAAAGAGTTGAACTTAAAAGAAAAATAAGAATAGGAGTCAAAGAAATAAATAATAAAGAAACAAATGGCAGAGAAGGAAGCTAAAAAGAAAGCCAGGGAAGAAGCCAAAAGAAAGAAAGAAGAGGAGGCGCAGAAAAAGAAACAAGAAGAGGTGATGAAGAAAAATGAAGAACAAGAAAAAAACAGGAAGCACTGAGAAGGAAGAAGGAAGAAACAAGGTAGAGGAAAGAAGAAGAAGTCAGAAAGAAAAAGGATGAAGAGGAGAGAATGAAAAGAATAAAGTATAGTTGGATGTATGCTCTAGTTATTTGGCCAAAAGAAGAGAAAAAGGAATTTGTTCTATGTTTCCAAAGCAATTAAAGAAGTAGGTTCCTCCAAAAGTACAAACCCTAAGCATTCAGAATAGGAATCACAATACAGCACAGAGTCATAGGAGAAAATGGTTTAACTTAAAAGAAAAATAAAAGAACAAGAGGCCAAGAAATAAAGAACAAATAAGCAAGTGGCAAAGAGGGAAGCTAAAAATCAAGTTGGAGAAGAAACCAAAAGAAAGAAAGAAGAGGCATAGAAAAAGTAGCAGGAAGAGGAGATGAAGAAAAAGGAAGAACTAGAAAAAAATAGGAAGCACTGAGAAAGAAGAAGGAAGCAACAAGGTAGAGGAAGGAAGAATAAGTCAGAAAGAAAAAGGAGGAAGAGGAGAGAATGAGGAGTTGTCCTTTTCTTATTTGAAAAACATTCCTTCACTTTAAATATGGGGTTTGGGAGAGGCTCTAAAAATTATGCATAACGCATCGCCCTTAAATTGCTTCTCCTCTTTGCAAAGGAAAAAGGATTTGCTTCTATCCAAGTCTTTGGGTATTCTTTGAATGTAATCAATAAGTTAAAAAATGTATATAAGTGTCACAACATGAAAATTTTACCCCTAGTTGAAGCATTGCACCACAATAGAGGAACTTTTAATGTTTTTTCATGTCATCATATCCAGAAGGAGAGAAATCAAATAGTGGACTAGCTCTCTAAAACATGTCTTAGACATGATTTTGGGCACTGGTTGATTAAGTAAAACAAAGAAGAATAATTCTATGAATTTTATCACCATTCGTTTATTGAAGAAGTACCAAGATAACAACCTTAAAACTTATTTTTGAAAGACAATTTTTGTTGAAGCATAATGTTTCTTATTATTTAATGTTTTTAATCATTTCCACATTTATATGTATCTATTCATGCTATACTATAGATTTCTTGTATTGTTTCATCTATGCCTTATCTTTTATGCTCAAAATGCATTTGGCGAAAGAAGAAAAAAATACTCTTAGTTAATAGACCCTTATAAGGGTTTTAATTTCAATATAAATGCTAATAATAAATTTCTTGTGATTAGTAGAAAAATTGAACATAACAAAAAAATGTGTTATTATTTCATGTTAAAGGAGTATTATAGTAATTGATTTGTTCTTTGATTGATATTACTTTCCTTTTGACTTATACAGTTTTAATATAATTTTAGAAAAAAGTGCTAGTCTAACACTTCTAAGTTTTGGCTTATCTGTGAGCATATTTTCCAGTCAATTTTGCTCAAAATCTGAAAGAGATTTGTTGGGATCACAACTTTGAGTTATGAAACCTACATGAATCAAGTGCTTTGGGGGATTTTCAAGCTTTTAAATTCATTTATGCAATCAAAAACACATTTTAATCAACAAATCATGATCTCACAAAAAATTGTATTGTCCAATTTCCATTAAAAAAGCCAAAACTTAGAATAGTTAAACAATGTCTCACACACACAAACACCACATTCTCATTTCAATCTTTGTGCCATGAATTTTGGATTCTATTTTAACATTTTTGTTGCTAATTATTATTATTATTTAAAAGATATTTACAAAAATTAGTTATGCTTATTGGCATGTCACTTGGGTATCCAAACAAGTTTCACATCAATAAAACTTTCTTCCATATAAACAATTTAAACTTGAGAGTAAAACTTAAAACTTGACAAATAAGTTAGATTTTCATTGTGTAACCAATTGTTATCAAACCTATTGTGAGTTATATTTACAATTGTAGTCTTTCTACTAGCATTGTAGAGGAAAAAAAGACTAAATCAAACATGGAGTTAGACAAAGAGTCAACTTGAATGGTATCATTGAAATCCTATTCATTTTATGAAGATTTCAACTCTAGACCTGCTACCTTCTTAGCCAATATAGAAAATAGAGGTAGGTATTTGCATATTTTTGCATCTCATCTATGCATAAAAGGATTTCTCACTCTGCTTTCGAACACTCCACCAAGACTTTTCTCATTGTGGTCTTAAATTTAATATTAATAAGTTGTGATTATTATTATAATTTTGTTGTCATTTAATATTATTAGTTTTTATTAGTTAATGTATACTAACTCATTACTATTATTTAATGAAACCACACTAAAATGTATAGAAAACTATTAATTACCAGCCTAGATCCATCTAACTCCGTGAGTCAGATCAAATTTCTTGAGGTGCAAACTTCTTTTATAGTGCAAAATACAATGTGTAATTTCTCTTTGTTTAAATTGTATTTTTGATTGCGATATAGAGTACCACTTAAATTTGAAAGTCCTAAAATTATTATATATATATATATATATATATATAAAGTTGATATCAAGTGTTAAAAATCTTACTCACACATTTTTTTTTTAATTACTTTACATGAAATTACATTAAATCACATGAACAACTAATTAAATATGTATAGCTTATTTTATTTTATTTTTATTATAGTTGCCATTATTTTTCTATTAAGAAAATTTTTTGTTTTTTTTTTTAAGGAAAAATGGACATACTTATATATTACCTTCACAATGGATTATAAAATGAGCATTTTGGCTCAATAACTATATTGTCATATGAAAATTTTAATTAGATTTAGAAATTAAAATTATTTGCATTTCCATTTTCTTCTTACAACACCTTATTCAAATTAAAAGAACTTGTGATTATTCAATTAAAAGAACGTATGGTTCAAATTAATAGACGAGCAAGTTCTTTTAATAATATTATTTTGTGATTATTTGAATTTTTATTTTATCTCATAGCATGTTATTAGCTATATCACTCGGTTCAAATTCGAACTGGAGTGATAAAAATTCAATAGTGAAAAGCTTTTGAATAAAATTTGTCATTATATTTGACAAACTAAAAATAAATAAAAATGAATTTGTGCTAAGTGAATTTTGAATTTCTAAAAATGTTGTGACAAAAATGATTAATCTTTGTCAAAATTAACATACATTTATAGTAAAGACTACATTGCATGAAATACTTATTTATATCAAATACATTTTTTTTTCTATATTAAGACTAACCTACGTACCCGCGGGAGATTTGAACCGGTGACCTATCACAAGGAGTACCTTAACAGCGCACCCATTCACCGTCAATCCAAACCCCCGTGGGCTTATATCAAATACATATTACTTAAATATATACTTTATAAATTAATCATAAATATAATTTTATCTTTATAAAATAAAAAACCAAACTAAGATTTAATTTTTCTTACTTATAATATAAACATTAATATAAACTTATTTAACTTAAATTTATTAATTTATTATATGCCTCTGAGTTATAAACTTAAAAATTACATATCTTAAAATTCAAATAATTGCAAAATAATATTATCAAAATTCCGAATATCCCACCCTAAGCTTTAAGACTCCGCATGTACATTCATCCGGAGTAAAGATGAATGTATTAAACCCTAGAAGAGATGAATACATGTTAATAAATAAAACATTACAGGCAACTAAAATAACATCGAAAAAATACACTTTAAAACATATAAAATGCATAACCAGGGTTACCCCATATCATCCAAACAAAAGGGCACTTCAAAATCAATGTGGCACGTTATTTACTTTGTTGGGATTTTTATTCATTTTCTAGTTTAATTTTAAGCTTTCAAGAGTAATCTTATGGTTGGAGCCATTGACTAAGGGGTGTGCCACTGTCAATGTCATTCCCATGTTCTTATGTGCATTCCAATTGCATGGGATAAAATTACATCTATTTCAGTGCATTTTCCTATTAAGTAAAGTGTGACATCATCTCAATTGGGCTCATAAACTGCAAACATTGAAAGATTGTACCCTTACAAATCTATGGATTTATACACTTTGCACTCATTTAGTTCTAAATGGGTTCATTGATTTGCAAGTTAATGATTGTTATTTTCCAAGATGTATGAAGCCCTTTGTTTTGATGTTGGTCCCAAGTAATGAATATCTTTATCTTTATTATTGTTGTTTCTATTTTGATGAGTCATTAATTACAACTAGGCCTATCTTTATTATTGATGTCTCTATTTTAATGAGTCATCAACTAGGTCAAAATTGATTGTTGCTCAATATTCAAACCTTTTCTTTGTTTTAATGTTTGTCCTTCATAAATAATGAATACATTTATTATTTTTTATAAGTTATGAATGACCAATGTGGATGGAAGTTGCTCAAGTTTCAAAATTTATTGGTCAAACTTTGAAACCCTTTATTTCTTTTAATGTTCGAATGGTGGTCCTTTCATAAATAATGGATACTTCAAAATTTGTTGGTGAAAATTTGAAGTTTTTGTTGAATTTTTATAATCATCCCTTTGTTTTGATTTAGTTATTATTAATGTATATTTATTATTGTTGTTAAATTTTCAAAATAGTTTAATTTTTTTTACAATAAAATATATTGAATATAATCAATTGGGATTATTTTGAGTGGTTAGGTGTAGAATAGTTGTTATTTTTTCTACTCAATTTCATATCTTCACAACTAAAAATATGATGTGCTATAATGTCTTGATAAACAATGTAATATCTTAGTGCCTATGATGTCCTGATAAACAATGTAATATCTTAGTGCCTATGAATATTTTTCGTATTGGCTTCGAGCCTTGAGCTTTGCGCACTCAGTGTACCCATGAACTAACCTAAAGGCACTTTTAAGTGAGTATACCTATGAACTAGCCTAGTACCATCAACCTCTTTCTAGCCTCTGGACTTAGAAAAAAGTTGATTTCTTTCTTTAGAATATATATATATATATATATATATATATATATAATTTTAAAAATATAATATTTTATTATGTTGTAATATTAATTATTGATAATTTTATATCTAGTAATATTTATTTAAAAAATATATTATTAATGTAAATTAATGGAATTGATTTTGAGTGGTTAAGAGGAATACTTATTATTTTCCTTTTATATTCAAGTCTTGCACACAATATATTAAATTCATATTAATTCTAGATGTTGAACAATTTCTTAATCTTAAAAAATATCTTACCCTTAATTTAGAATTGGAAGATAAAATGCTTGACTACATGGAAAAATAAGAATAATAATAATAATAATTCTTATAATTTAAAATTTTATAAAATTAAATAAAAATCTATTATTGAAAAGACATATACATCTCTTTATAATTATATTTTTTTATAGTTATTAATACTTCTAATTTGGGAAATGCTTTACTCTTCTAAAAATTTAAACATGATTGTATAATTACTTATCTAGGATATCTACACCTTTATACATAATGTTTTTTTAATATATTTTTATAATTTTAGTGATTTGATTTTTTGTGAAATCGGAAATTCTAACTGTATTTTCAATTAAAAAAATTGATTTATTGTTTTGGAAGACCTTTAAAACATTCAGATTATATAAATTCAACATTTTAAAATTATGAGATTCACAACTTCTAACTAGATTTTAAGCAAAAGTACTTAAAAAAAACCACCTCAAAATCACCTACTCCTAGGTTTGGTAAAAATTGATACAACATTGTTGTGTAGTATACATTTTAAATTATATAATTAATAAAAACATCTCAACTGTGAGAAGTATCAAAACTCTACAAAATTCATTTTTGGGAATGTTTAAGTGTAAATGCAAAAGTGAATCAAGTTTAATGCATTTTTATCCTATTTTATTAGACATCACATTATTCTTTATCAATGTTCCACCAAGGTTCCGGGACAAGGGGGCGAGGGAGCGAGGGGGCGTGGGAGCGGCCTATGCAAAAGCTCCCTACCATTTTTTAGGAAACGTGGGGGAGCGTCAGGGTCTTAAAAATTTATAAATATAAAATATAATTTATTAATTGAGTCCACTATGACAATTTGGTTTGAATTGAAAAGCTGCAAAGCATGATCATTGATATGAATATCATTTGACGTTATCCAAATTTATAATATCATATAAAATAATAAATTTAAAATTCTAATTCAGCTTGGTCAAATTCTAATTTAGATTTTGGTCAGATAGAGGGAGAGCTTCAGCTTGATAAGGGAGCCATTGAATTCTGTGAAAAGATAAATGAATAGATCAGGAACACTGCATTGGCAGTAGAAGGGACAACTACAATGGGTTGTCCAGTTGTATTGGATCCAACAGCTAGAAAGTTTGTTATATTATATATAATATAGACAGTACACCATATGCTGAAAGAAGAGTTTTAGTTCCAGGAGAGATGAGAAGATCACATGAAAGAGTTTCTGACAGTTTACTATCAAATGACATTGACTGCAGGATGACCATCTACAAACCAACTTGGGTGACCAACGATGGCATGGATAATTTGTCTACCTTATTAGAGCAATGCCATGCAGTTCAAACTTCAAACTAGCAGTGTATTTCAGGAGTGAAAATAATTTTCAGACCTGAGAATTCAAGCTGAGCAATTGTGCTCTGTGTAAATTTTGTAATTGTATAAATTCATATATAACGACAGTTCCTGAGATTTCTTGTTGTCCATAGTATTTTGTCATGCTTGCAGTAAACGCATGTTAGTCTATAGTCCACCCAATTATTTCCCACATGACATAGGTGCTACTTCCATAGTTTGTATGTCAAATGTCATGCAAATTAAAAACACAAATTGAATGTCTCATATTCTTTGCCTATCACTCTAGTTATCTCCCCACTGTAATCCAGCCATCACTTGAAAAGAAAAGGAGAAGTTTTAAAAGGGAAAATTCGTGTACGTGTTATATGGTCCAGCAAATTTCCATGATACTGAGCCTCTAAAATAGCGCTTGTTGAAACCAAAAGATAGCACAAGAAGTTATCCCCATACAGAACATGAGTAGCTTTGTACCACTTTAGGTCTATTAAATCATAAACTATAAGCAAGGCCATTTTTTTGGGAGCGTGGGGAAATGTTTCCCCGGCACATCCCCCTGAGTTTCCTCCATTTTGGGAGCGCGGGGAAATGTCCCCTACTCGTCCCCAAGTCCCCGGAGCGCGGGGGAGCGAGGAAACTAGACCCCTGGGGGGGGGGGGCGAGTCCCTGTGGAACACTGTTCTTTATCAATAAACAAAATTATCAACCCAAGGCTCTACTCTGTTTTGATAATGTGGACTCTGTTTTGAAAGCTTATTCATGAGTTATTTTACCTTTGGTGATCTCATTGGTCCTTCGATGAATAGTGGCCAAACAACTGCTCTAATTTCGTCTAACCATGCCTAGAAAGGTGAATTCAGGTATTTTTGTCATTAATTTTGTATGTCCTTCAAGTTCGGTTTCTTCTAGGTGGTCTTTTTCTTATTTTCATTCTGAAGTATATAACTTAGGGAATATTTTTCTTCTTATCTTGCTCCACTTCTTATGGATCTCATAGAGGTGACATGGGTCTTGTGGTTGTTCTACTATTCCCTTCGAGAGCCTTGAATCTTTATTTTTGTTATCCTTATAGAAATTTAAGTTCAGGGATATATGGTTTTGGTCAACATTCTCATGATAGTGAAATTGTTTCAATATCTTTTGATACAATGGTGTTTATGTTCCATATTAATGATGAAAGTTTTTAGTACTTTTTGTTACATATCATTGGTCATTACCCTCTTTGTTGAGGCATCTACAATGTTCTTTCTTTTGGAGGTTGTTGTTGTGTATCATCTCCTCTTGGCACTACAACCCTTGTGCATCATGTGTTCATAATGGCATGTTGTTTCGTCTTTGGTTATGTGTGCATTATGGATGCTTCTCTAGTCTTTATGGAGGAAAGTAAATTATTGGTATTTTTCTAAATAATTGGTTACAAATGTTTGGATTCAACACCAGACATCATTTTCAAGTTCATGGTGACATCGTTTTCAAGTTCATGGTGCACAATTTGTTTCATGTTCACAACTCTTAGACATGTGTTTTGTGGTTATAGTTATCCTAGTCTTTCAAGTTCATGGTGCACAATTTGTTTCATGTTCACAACTCTTAGACATGTGTTTTGTGGTTATAGTTATCCTAGTCTTATGCCTTATTTCAGTTCTATGTTTTGATGGTATAAATGAATTATTTTGACACTGATCTTTATTTGATATAGAAGATAGAAGTTTTATGAGTTCAAGTTGTAATTTTTCAATTCTTTATCTCATATATATATATATATATATAATATTTTAATTTTATTAATTTATTTTTCATAATTTAACTAGACATTTTTCTCTAAAATTAATAATTATAAATTAATCTTCTCATTATTTTCTTGGTACTCCATAAAAATTCATATTATTTCTCTATTTATTTTAATCTAACACTCCTGGTATCATAATCAAACTTTATGTCCATAAAAATAAATATACTATAAAAACTCCCCCTATCAAATAAACAAAATTTAATATATTATATTTTTTTATTAAACCAACCATTAAAAACACTAAACAAGTATTAATTAACTAACTAACTTAGAGTATACTAATTGATATTTATATTAATATAAAAAATTTATTAGGTTATCGGACAAGTATTAGAAATATTTGTCTCATGATCCAATGAATATTCTAAATGCTTGTCCCGGAATTCAATAAATATTCTTATCCAGAATTACTTGTCCTATAACCCAATAAATATTCTTATAACTATGCTAGTCATTTCAATTTTTAAGTGTTTTTTTTTTAAGCCGTAGTCTTTAACACGACTTTTTGAAAGTCTTTCCGGCGATTTTTTCCGGTGAAAATCCGGCAGTGATTTATTGAAATCGAAGTTTGATAACTAGTTTCTGCACAATGAAAGCGTCCCAGGGTTTTTCAGGGTGCTGAATCCGAATATGCAGTTAAAAAACCATTTTAACTGCAACAAATCATGATTTCATCTCAATTTCTTCCGCCGGATTCCGTCACCGGAATCTCAAAAAGTCGCATTATAGACAACTCCTTTTTTTAATCCGTTCACTGCTGACCATCGCCAACCTTTTTGTTTTCTATCGTTATTAGTTGATTTTACTTTTGTTTTCCACCGTTAGATCTGTCAAAAACATGGTGCCGCACACTGCGAGCTGACCGTGCTCCGTAAATTCCCTCCTAGCTTGCGCGCGCCGTGCAGGACTGGTAAACTTTTCCCGTCCACAGTAGGCAGCTCCTGGTCATCAGGGATGCAGAATGGGATCGACATGTCAAACCCTGTGTCGGCGATGTCCCGTAAGAAAGAAAAGTTTCTAGAACCGCCTCCTCTCCAGCAAGGATAGAAGTTTCTAGAAGGGAACGGCTTTCTCTCATAAGATTTTCTTTAGCCGGAGTCTAACTAGTCGAGGAATTGTGAAAGTTATGGAAATTCCAGTCATATTTAGAGAAAATCTAGCAAGGATTTTTGTAAATCCAAGTTATAGTTGTAAATTTGGCAAGGATTTTAGGTGTCCTATACGTTTTTGATGGTGCTGAATCCATTTCCACCATCAAAAACAAGATTCAAACACTGCCTCTACAAGATTTTTTGAGAATTTTTTGCCCAGATTCTGACCACTTTTCGCTGTCCAGACAATTTTTCTCCACCTAGGTAGACGACTCCTTTTCTTTATTTATTTTTATTATGGTTTCTTTCACCTCATTTTATTAGTGGTAAAACTGAAATTTAATTTCACTAATTAAGAGTTGCGGGAATACAATGTAAAGTAAAACAATATTAAAGTATAACATTAATATGTACCTCATTTTAGAGAGTTTGCATTGAAAATAATGTTGGATTATAGAGAGTTTGCATTGAAAAATAATGTTGGATTTTTTTTAATAGAGTTTGCATTGAAAAATAATGTTGGGATTTTTTTAAAAGAATTATGTTGATCTAAAGAAAGATACGTATAAAAAAAATTAACAACTAAATTAATTAATATTAATATTAAACATTTTGAATAAAGCAATAGAATTAGTCATTTTTGATATTTTACAAGAATCTGGAAATATAGTTTGTTTTGGTTATTATGTAAAGATGTATATTCTAAAGAGATGTGTAAATCATCTTATGCTCGACTTCCAATTAGTTTTAATTAAAAACTTTATATGGAGTTAGACACATGACTATATTAGCAGTGTCTTACAATTTTTGGTTACTGCAAGGTATGGGGTTCTTAATATTATCATCCAATTTATATATACTCTAAATAAAGAAGTAATGTCTTTTGTAATTAAAAAATAAATAAATAAATGTACATATTTCATTAGTTTTAATTAAAATCTTTAAAAATATGGAGTTAAACACATGATCATATTAATAGTCTCTTACAATTTTTGGTTACTGCAAGGTACGAGGTTTTATATATATATTTTTCTAGTCTACCTGACATATTAACTTTTTTTAGAGTGAAAATCTTGAAAAAAGATTTTACAACTCAAGAGATTCGATCCCTCTCAAAAAGTATAAATAATTATAAATCAGGGCTTAAATAGGTTACATTAGAGATTAATAAACCATGGGTTCTCATAAACCTAGAGTTTGAAAGCCTCTTGTTTATCTAAACCACACTAGAATCCCAACCTTAAAATTGACTTGAGAAGATTAACTTGGTCTCCATCATTCATTAACCATTTGACATGAGATATCGCTTTAGCCCCCTCAAGCTAGGATACGAGTACACCGACCACCCTAGTACCTATACAAGTGGTATATTCCACAACTTGATGACCATACGCCATTGTAGTTAGTTAATGTATGCTTGATCAAAGTATTAAGGCTTTACAACAATTCATTCTCATACATAACATGCATGCCTCAACAACAGGTCTTATAAAATGCTAGAAAAATACACCTACCTTTGATAAAAAAAACTTAGGGTGTTCACACACCGCAGGTGTTATCACACCACTAGGGCTCTCATCACATGTTGGCTCCTTCACTAAACTTCAAAAAAATGCTAGAAAAATACACCTACCTTTGATAAAAAAAACTTAGGGTGTTCACACACCACAGGTGTTATCACACCACTAGGGCTCTCATCACATGTTGGCTCCTTCACTAAACTTCAAACCATCGACTCCATCTCTTTTTTCTCATCAACATGATCACTCTCTCACTACATCTCTAGGTTTGATGATCATCTTGCCAAGATTTGGGAAAATAATATACCTACCTTTGATCAAAAACCTTAGGGTGTTCACACACCATAGGTGTTATCACACCACTAGGGCTCTCATCACACGTTGGCTCCTTCACTAAATAATACACCTACCTTTGATAAAAAACCTTAGGGTGTTCACACACCACAGGTGTTATCCAACCATTAGGGCTCTCATCACATGTTGGCTCCTTCACTAAATAATACACCTACCTTTGATCAAAAACCTTAGGGTGTTCACACACCACATGTGTTATCACACCACTAGGGCTCTCATCACACGCTGGCTCCTTCACTAAACTTCAAACCATCGACTCCATCTCTTTTTTCTCATCAACATGATCACTCTCTCACTACATCTCTAGGTTTGTTGATCATCTTGCCAAGATTTGGGAAAATTTGTCTTTTTATCATTATGCTTGAAAGTAGCAAGTTTGTCTTGCGGTTATGCATACAACATCATGAATGAATTATCACCAAAATATGTGAATTGTGCATGCAATTGTAGCAATTGTCCCAAATTTAAGAACTGGGAGTGCAATACCCCAAAAGTCTACTACTGCACATTTTAACCACGACCATGTAGGGCTTGCAAATAATGCTTCTAATGCAACATCAACACCAAAGCATAAGGCTAAAATGCATGCTAATCATGTAACTATTGGAAATCGACTAGAACAACCATGTGATTGTAAGGACATGAATAGGTTAGTGTATCGTCACTTGGCTCAATGTGGTGATTCCCCTAAAATGGTCTTTGTAGAGAGTGTTGTTGCAGGGAAATCGAGCATAGCTTAATAATAAAAAATGAAGACTAAATGCTTGCATTGATATGAAGCAAACAAACTCGCCCAGATAATAGGCATGACAGAATTTAGTTGAATCATGAACAATGATGGTCCCAGAGACTATAGCTAAGACAAAAGTTTCTAGAACCGCCTCCTCTCCAACAAGGGTAGAAGTTTCCAGAAGAAAACGACCTCTTCCAAGATGATTTTCTTTATTTATTTTTATTATGGTATCTTTCACCTCATTTTATTGGTGGTTAAACTACAATTTAATTTCACTACATAATGGAATTAAGAGTTGTGGAATGCAATGTAAAGTAAAACATTAATAATGTACCTCATTTTAGAGAGTTTGCATTGAAAAATAATGTTGGATTTTTTAAAAAGAATTATGTTGGCCTAAAGAAAGATATGTATAAACTTTCCTAATAGTCTCTATATATATATATATGATTAAGCAACAAAAAAAACTTAACAATTAAATTAATCAACATTAATATCCAACATTTTGAATAAAGCAATAGAAATAGTCATTTTTGATCTTCCAAGAATTTGGAAATGTAATTTGTTTTGGTTATTATATAGAGATGCATATTCTAGAGAGAAATGTGTAAGTCATATTATGCTCAACTTCCAATTATCAGGGCTATATTAAAATAAAAATAGCATATTCTTTAAATAAAAAAATAATGTCTCTTATAATTAAAAAAAATTAATATACATATTTCATTAGTTTTAATTAGTCCATATTAAAATAAAAATAATATACTCTCTAAATAAAGAAGTAATGTCTTTTGTAATTAAAAAATAAATAAATTAATATACATACTTCATTAGTTTTAATTAAAAATTCTAAAAATATCCAGTTACACATGACCGTATTAAGAGTCTCTTACAATTTTTGGTTAGTGCAAGGCATGGGGTTCTTAATATTATCATCCAATTTATATTTACTTTTTCTAGTCTTCCTAACCCGTGTTAACTTTTTTAGAGTGAAAAACTTGAAAAAAGATATTCGATCTTTCTAAAAAATTATAAATAAGGGATTAAATAGGTTACATTAGAGATTAATATCATGGGGAAAACCATGGGTTCTCATAAACCTAGAGCTTGAAAGCCTCTTGTTTACCTAAACCACACTAGAATCCCAACCTTAAAATTGACTCGAGAAGATTAACTTGGTCTCCATCATTCATTAACCATCTGACATGAGATATCGTTTCAGCCCCCTCAAGCTAGGATACCAGTACCACCTACCACCCTATTACCTATACAAGTGGTATATTCCACAACTTGATATCACTTCAGCCCCCTCAAGCTAGGATACCAGTACCACCTACCACCCTAGTACCTGTACAAGTGGTATATTCCACAACTTGATGACCATACACCATTGCAGTTAATGTATGCTTGATCAAAGTATTAAGGCTTTACAACAATTCGTTCTCATACATAACATGTATGCCTCAACAACATGTCTTACAACTTCGTAGAAAGATACACCTACCTTCGATCAAAAACCTTAGGGTGTTCACACACTACAGGGGTTATCACACCACTAGGGCTCTCATCACACGCTGGCCCCATCACCAAACTTCAAACTATCGACTCCATCTCTTTTTTCTCATCAACATGATCACTCTCTCACTACATCTCTAGGTTTGTTGATCATCTTACCAAGATTTGGGAAATTTTGTCTTTTATTGTTGTACTTGAAGTAGCAAGTTTGTCTTGTGGTTATGCATACAACTCATGAATGAATTATCACCAAAATATGTGAATTATGCATGCAATTGTAGCAATTGTCCCAAATTTAAGGACTGGGAGTGCGATACCCCAAAAATCTGCTACTGCACATTTTAACCACGACCATGTAGTGCAGATAATGCTTCTAATGCAACATCAACACCAAAGCATAAGGCTCAAATGCTTGCTAATCATGTAACTATTGGAAATCGACTAGAACAACCAAGTGATTGTGAGGACATAAATAGGTTTATGTATCGTGACTTAATGTGGTGATTCCCCTAAAATGATCTTTGTAGAGTGTTGTTGCCTTGTCATCATCTCAGTCAATTCATACTTGTCTTTAGTTTTCCATGTAACTAGTAGCAGTCAATTTATCTGAGCTATGCCATGAATTTGGAAATCTTCAAGTAAAGATCTCCACGCTAAGAAAAGTCCAAAAGTTGATACTTACAATTTTCTTCAAATAAACATAATAGTGAAAGTTTACAAGCTATCCTCGAACCCATAGTTTGAAGAATTTCAATCTGTGGGGTCTATTTCTACTTATTGTTTGACTTTCAATTGTGAGATCTATTTCTACTTATTTTTCTAGCTTGCAGTTTTTGGGGAATGGTGGTTTCTGGTGTGCTTTCTTGTTCTATTTGGCAATTCCATGTTGTTGGTTTGGATCAGAAATGGTTTTTCCATCCTAGTGTGGTGAATCTAGTAATAGAGTTTATCACATCTATGGTTGGGGAAGTGATTATTAAATCTCTCACACTTTTTGCCTGTGTTTCTTTTGATTTTTAGGGACTCCCTCAAAATAATTCTTGCATAGACTAAGAAGAAGCAAATCGTAATCACATACAATCTCTATTATGTATGCTTTCTCATGTATCTTTGAACATCAAAACAACCCATTGCATTCATTCATAGTTGCGCCTTAACAAGTACGTTTTGTAGGCATTTCTAATGTTCATATTGCTTTTTATGTTTTGGATCAATGCAACATATATCACATAAGGTATGTTTTGAAAAGGGATAGTGACAGAAGTGTGGAGCTAGCATTCAATCAATGGTTTCTTGAAAATTTTTGCATGGCCTCTATATTCATAGATATCTTTTAAAAAATTTGTCGTTGGCTCGCATCACAAAACATATCAGCTTTACAAATATATATATATTTGCATAATCAAACAAATAATAATTAATGTATTAAATTTAAGTTTTCTAGTGTTTATATTTATATATATATATATAAACACTATATATATATATATATATATCACAAAACATATCAGCTTTACAAATATATATATATATATATATATATATATATTTGCATAATCAAACAAATAATAATTAATGTATTAAATTTAAGTTTTCTAGTGTTTATATATATATATATATATAAACACTAGAAAACTTAAATTTAATACATTAATTATTATTTGTTTGATTATGCAAACCAGTGTACAACTTTTTCAATTTAACAATCCTATTGGCATCTCTTTGTGACAATTGCATGCACAATTCACATATTTTGGGGATAATTCAATTAGGATGTTGTATGCATAAGCACAAGAGAAACTTGCTACTTCAAGCACAGTGATCAAAGAACGATCTTCCCAAATTTTGACGAGATGATATTCCCAAATCTTCCATACCTTCTGTGTATCTTTGCACCTTTAGAGGGAATTGCTAATTTATTTTTATTTTATACAAACTTGCTACTTCAAGCACAGCGATCAAAGAACGATCTTGATCCATACCCTCTGTGTATCTTTGCATATCTTTGCACCTTTAGAGGGAATTGCTAATTTATTTTTATTTTATATAAACTCCTATTTCAATGCAGGGTTGAAACTCTTTAGACACTGGGATTCTCACGTACAGCCCACGGCGGGGAATCTGGATTCTCACGTAGAGCCCATACAAAGCATGTGTTGAGAATGCAACCAAAATTAGTACCGTGACCACAGCGCAACAACCGATTTATTTTGGCCGGAGAATAGAGTTGACTAGTGACTCAGCAAAACTCGTAGAAGGTTCAGCAAATAAAAAATAATAAGTTATTATACAAATTTATAAATTTTTCATTAACATACAGAGAAGCATCGCTTAATAGATGAAGCTACCTCTCTTAAACTTCTGCAGTCCAGAATCCCTTTTTACTTTGAAAGGATAGCAGAAAGCACCAATGTGGCATTCATGGGTCCTATGCCTTCGATTTCCAAAAGCACAGTGCCTGGTTTTTGATGACCTTGGAGAACTTCAGGAATCTTGGTTCAACAGGCCTGCTATTGTCCTCTTTACTAAAACTAGGTGGTAATGTCGTCTTGTAACATGAATATTTTAGTTAGAATGCATGCAATATGAGGTTCGGAATCGTGTTGAATGCGGTATGATTCAACTTATACAAAATTAGGCCTGGTAGCTTCTTGATAATCAGATTCACAGAACTTGGAGGTGGAGAGAAAAGTTCAAGCCCAATGCAGTTCTGCCATGCAGACATACACTTAAATAGCTACTTGGCTTATGATATTGACAAATTCAAAGTAAACTGGTATACAAGAGAATGTACCAAGCTAAACCACAAGTTACACATCTTCAGACCTGAAAAAGTACATAACAATGGTTTGGCAAATCAATAGCGATATCATAATTGCTTTTCCTTCCACATACATACAATTGATCCAAAGGAAAGGATAAGAAAATTTTCAGCTCTACTGAGCACCATTGGGTCACTAAAACGAGTGACCACTAATGGCTTTCACATTTATACAAGGAATTGGCAAGGGATTTTACATGGACTCCACTCAACTTCAGACACAGCTTCAACCAATATGCAGAGTGATTGAAATTGAACACAGCTAAGTAGTGACATTGACTCACAGTAATACACCAAGTACATAATATTGAAGCTTTTACAGAAGCAAGGAGTAAACAAAATTATGACGCTCAGAGAAGTAGATTTAAATCAATCAAAGCTTGCTGAACGGCTATAACGTCCATAGAAATAATCTTCCAAGGTTCTGCTCTCATGTACAAGATCTACACTTTGATCTGGACTACTGTTTGATACCACATCATCATCAACTCCAAGCATTGCAAGTGATAGATGACTTTGGATGTCACAACTCCCAGAGTTTGCTCCAGATTCATCCTCAATCAATTCATCTAATTCCATGGACATTGTCAATTGCCTCTTGGTCCAATAAGGTAGGTCATCTCCTTCTCCTCGTAGTAATTTCAAAATCTGCAATAATAAGTTACAGACAAACAATGAGGAAGAATAAGTTCCCGTCCTTACATTAACATTTATCCGTTGTTTGAAATTTGACAAAGCCAGTTTAATGCAAAGGTAAGCCACTATATTTGGGGAAACCAACACTTTCAATTCAGATCTTGCAATCCAGATTTCGGCTAGGACAGTGATTCTAGGAAAGATATATACTCTCTTGATATTGTAGCAAAAGCAGATATGCCGGCTCTTCTTGCCTATTCAGGGAGGGGTAGTTTGCATACTGAAGCTTTGGTTTGAGATATGATGTAATCTCTTTTGCTAATATTCAAAGAATCTTATATTTCATTAATGGAAAAAGAGATTATTGGCAATTGAGGCGTTGAATATTTTTCCATAATCCACCATCAGCATTCAGGGCTAACCTGTTGAAGGGTGATGATTTTACAAATTGAACTACTGAACAAATATTTAGATTACAACCCTAAACACTAGATCTAAACACCCTTAACTCTGCGTCGGAAGGATATCAGCTCCATATTTCATGTGCCATTCTTCGTTATGGGCAAAAAGAATTCTAGCACTAACTCCTCACAGGAAAGGAAACGTCTTCAAGCAACTAAATTTGACATAAGATCAGAAACTGAAACATATATACGCAACTAAAGAGAATAAGAGTAATTACTCTGTTCATTCGAGGTCGAAACTGAGCTGCCTGTCTCAGACAACATGCTGCACCAATGACCATTCTCTTCATCTCGCTCATGTCATAAGCATCTTCCAAAAGTGGATCTGCAAGTTCTTTTACAGAGCCAGCTGCCAGTAATGGCCTTGCCTAAATTTTGAAATTTACAAGAGATTAAGATTCTGAACCAAGACAAAGAAACCAAAAGAATCCAAAATTATCAAATACAAAACAAGCAAGGACACTAGAGCCCTACCCACATAACCAGGCTTTCTTGGCCTTTAGGATTCTTGTCATTGATTGGTTTTCTTCCAGTTATTAGCTCTAGAAGAACTACTCCAAAGGAATACACGTCTGTCTTCTCATTAACCTTGCCATACATGAAATATTCTGGAGCCAGATACCTGAAATATGATAGCAGCTAGTTTTATGAAGTCTTGATTATAAATGACATTTATTTTCCTAAGGAAAGAGCTGGTGTAAAGAAAGAAATGGATATTTACCCAAATGTACCTACAACATCACTACATGTGATATATGCAGATGTTGTTGAAGCCCATTTGGCCAGCCCAAAATCTGACAACTATTCACAGAATATCTTTAGTTAACGATCCATCGAAAGATGATTTGCTAGTTAATGATCAAGCAAATCTTATTATAACATCTCCAACCAAAAAATACAAACAATTCAACAGAAGCTTGAGAACTTGTTTCTCTCACAAAGATCAAGATACCTGAGGTTCAAAGTCTTCAGAAAGCAAAATATTAGATGATTTCACATCTCTATGGATGATAGGATGAGAACAACCTTCATGCAGATAAGTCAAAGCTTCAGCAATTCCAATGGCCACTTTCAGCCTATCTTTCCAATGAGCCTGTGGCTTGTCCTTTCCTCCTGTAACCCAACTTTTTCTGAGAACTGGGAACAACACTTAACACTAAAAAATAATAAAAATCTCCAAGGACGTAACATGATAAATGCATGAAAATTGGCATACTACATACCATAAAGAGTTTCTTCCAGACTTCCTCTCAGTAACAAGTTGTAGACCAAAAAGTACTCCTTCTCTTCAACACAGTAACCAATTAATGAAACAATGTGCTTGTGCTGCAAGGTAGCAGTAATTTCAACTTCCAAAAGAAGTTCTTGCTCTGCTTCTCTAGAAGATTTTAGTGATTTAACTGCCACAAATTGCCCATCAGGAAGAACCCCTTTGAACACTTTGCTGCAGCCTCCCTTTCCTATGAGGTTCTCTGCATAGCAGAGGGCAATGATGAGGGTACCGTTCAAATCAGACCACCGAGTAAAAATTAAGGGACAATTAGTTGAATGAAAATAACAATACCTGCTGCAAACCCGGAGGTTGCAGATTTTAATTCTTGATATGTAAACTCCCTGCAAGTTTTATTTTTACAGGCATGCTGTAACCTCTGGATCAAGGATTGTTCTTCATCTTGAGGATCATCGTCTTGTGTGGAAGTAGGACCACTCCCTGTAGAGTTTTCCTGTGTTAGAATTATCTGATTTAAAGCCTCAGTTTCACTCTTGTTGTTACACTCTGCCTGACTAATATTTGTTTTCCCTGAAAGGTCTTCTGCAATCAGAGAACGTCTATCTGGTAATTTCAATGTCCATTCAACCACAGACATTTCTCTGGCTGCAGATCTAGGACAAGGAATTTTGTTCACTGTAATGGCACTTTTCAATAAGGGCCATCCAGGGGGGGATTCTTCTCTTTGAGAAACTTCTCTTGAAGTAGCATGCTTGTCGGAAGAGATTCTTGTGTCATCCCCTTTCTCGGAAACCTGACAAGAGATGCTTGAAACTGTCCGAAAGGAATCATAGGAAAAATGGCTCTCTGAATTTGTAGTGTCATCTTCAAAGTCATCATTGTCATCCCCATAATGACTACGGGGCTTGCACTTGTAGACTGTACAAGCTGACTTCAGAGGAAAACATATATTGAAGGCTTCCATTTTCATTGGGACAATGGCCTGCCTATCAGGGCAGTAATTAGGAGTTGATGTTATTGCTGCATCTGAAAGATTTTCTGCACCATCATCAGGACATTCCGAAATGCAACAAGCTTCCTCCAGATCATCATTTGGGAATATGCCTCGGGCTGACCTTTGTAAGGAATTGAGTGTCCCTAGCATCGCATCTGTGGTTCCTGCACACCATGAATCATAAAAGCATAAGCCCCTGGCAACAACATCTAATTGCCCGAACGGTGATTAGATTGCTTTAGTGAATATATCGTCTATGCAGATATATACACTTATATCAAGAAACAAAGTATACCCACAAAAGGAATTCGCTTGTTTTCATTTCTATGCTACCTGTGACAGATTGTGTTCCAACTTTTTCAAAGAGAACATTGCCATTATCAACAACCAGAACAGAGCAAGTGCATGGCAACCACTTTGCACAGTAGCTAGCGAGTGAGTTTGAGGACCTGAAACATGGATAATCAAAGACCTGTCATATATTTCTACATTCCCATGAGATTTCTCTTTAAGACTAAATCCCAGAATCTTAAAGCTTCAGAGCATCAGAAGATTTTCGCTTACCCTAAGCCATGGTGCTTGCTTTTTCCCACAATTAGTTTTGTGGCCTTGTACAGATTTGCTTCATCTGCCAAAACCTTTCTTACAGGGCAACCATAGGAAACTTTCACTTGAAGGCTCACCTAAGAAACGCATACCAAAATTCAACTGTCAGGCCTTCCTTACAAATAAATAAAGTGAGAAACCAATGTCAAAGTTGTGCGAGAACAATTACTTGTTTCAATCTGCAGAAACTCTCGTAGACATCTAAAGCGTTGACATCAAAGGGACTCGCAAGGAAATCAACCGCAAGTTTTTCTCCACAGATCAGTGCTGCAAAATATGAAAATTACAGAGATCAAAACATAATTCTTCTCTAAAAGCCCTACAAACACTGAAGTTGTATAAACTTTCTATCCTACTTTTGTCTGTATGTGCCGTCGATTAAAAATATATCTTCATTGTCATCTCTTTCTCTGACATTGCAGAGGCTCTTCACCTTTTTAAGAAATGGGTACGTGATATCTCTTTCCCGTGGGCTTTCAGGAGAGGAAGCAGAGCAATTCATATCTTACTGCTCAGGGATTAGTGTATCGGAGGTTGAGAAGATGCACAATAAGGAAATGATCAGGAAACTAAGGACCAGCTTTCCCCCACGGCCATTTCGAAGCAAAATTCAGCTTGAATTTGCATTGGCAAAATGAGTCTGGGCGAAAGCTAATTTTGACTCCAAAGTAAATTCCAGTGATCACCCAGCTGGAACTCATTAATGCTCGATCACCAGAACACTATTCTTCTTGAAATTGATTTAGAATATGAAGATATCTAATCTTATTGAATTCTTCAATAAACTCTATTAAAACCCAAATGAAGTTTTGGGATGTTGTTGAGTTCTGCAATGATCTCTATAAAACACAAATGAAGATCTCTACAGCTATTGAATTTTGCAATAAACAGTTTAAAACCATAAGAAGGTTTCTAATGTTATTTCCATGTCATCGGATTCAAACTCAATAAAACCAATTGAGACCTACAGAAACATTTGCAATTGTCTGAGAACATGAATCTAACTAATGCCATTGAATCCGATCACGTGCAGACACAGAAATCAAGTCACATGAACAGCAAACAACCACCGAACATCTAAATCTCATTTGAAAAAAGTGAGGTTTCACCGTTCATTCATACCTGCAGATGTTGTGACTACATGAACAACTATCACATGATCTCCTTCCCGAGCCACCTTCATCAACACCCAAGTCAACAGCTCCCTGCTACATGCACCAACACTCACACCCACCAATAAAGTGTTTTGTTTCTTTTTCTTTCTCCACTCCACTGCCATCCTCATGGAAAAAAATTTGACCAGTAATCAGCTACTCACAGCCAATTCTAAGCCCTTGCTCAGAGCCAACTCTAAGCCTTCATATCACTCCCATAAACATAAAAAGAATCAAGAAAGTCTCAGCCCTCAAATACGCATGCACTAGCATGACAGATTTCCAATGGTTTCATCACTTAATGATTGTTGCAAGCAAAACCCAAAGTCCTGTCCCACTTTTTCACCATAATCAAACGTCCTCTTCTGTACAGCTATGGATGAGTGATGAGCATGGCGCTACAGGATCCCACCTGCTCTTCCAACAAACATGGTGAACTTTTGGACTTCTAATGAGATTATTCTGATGTCCGAAGGGTTTATTAATATGGTGACAGGTGATCTGCCAGGTCTGGGATTGCTATGAGGGTAAAAATTATAAGCAAGTGAATGGGTGTATCAAATTGATATGCTATGATTAAATTACCAGGCGAGTGAATTTCATTGATCAGCTATGAACAAATGGTAACTATATCAATTATGGCGATGATCCTCCTATAAGTGAAATGGTAAGCAAGCCGAGACTCAATCCTAATGATAAAAAATACTTATAGAACCAGTACAAACCTTTTAAACTATAATCATGTTTCTTATCTGAATCCCAATCATCAAAACATGCTTCAGGAAGCAGTACAGTACGAACTTTCCAAAACAGGGTAAAGACATGGAAGACCAGTAAACACATAAAATTAAGTTTCAGCATTCAGAATTATCAAATCAGAAAAATCCCATTCCAACATTAAAATTTCTGCATGCTTCTTGTTGCTGGTTCGTTTTCCTTTTTGAAGAATGAGACTGTTCACTTTCTTAACCACTTTGATCCACCAAAACTATTATATAATTACTGGGAATTTGTCCCAAAATTGACGCTGTCCCCATCCTCCATCCGTTTACTACCGGATTAATCCCAGACACATTAATAGCAGTGCAATCGAATCCCCGCATTCCAAATCCCCACAAATTTCTCCCTAACTTCTCCTCCAGACTTGGCCGGAATACATGCTTCGGCGGTCCCTCGAACAGTTATATTTGGAGCAACCGTGCAGCTAACGGGTGCGTTGGTTGTAAGAGAATCGAATTTCTTCATTCGTTCATCCGTTTTTCAGGCTGTTTCCACGGCCAGGCGGCCCCGTTATGCTGACGGCAAAACTGTCTGTTATAAATTCACGTTAACTATCAGTCGGGCCCACCGTCGCCGTCACACCCCAGGTGTTCTCAAAATGTCTTAAATGCCTCAAAGGCAATAAAGTTCATCTAAACTTCGTGCAGATCACGTTGATCTGACGGTCTAATGTCACCTGAGACTGATGACGTGTACATCGGTCGTTGACGAGTAATTTCCAAGGAATCCACAAAGAGCAAAACTCACAACGGCATTTTGATAATATTTGATTAATGGTGTGTTTTAAGCGTATACGTGAAGCGTGGGGATCCTAACGTCTATCCAAACATAAACACTAGACGTATATCGAACAAATCCCTGGTCCTATGGAGCCCTCTTTCTTCAATTTGCAGGTTTGCCACGTCATATTTTAAAAGCTAATATGTATGACGTGTCTCTTGCTCCAGGGATTCTCGTTAGAGTTTTATTATATTTATTAAACAAAATAAAATATTGCCACCTCACATACATGGTTCTATAACATATTAATTATATTGATGGGAAAAAATTAAATCATTAAAAGAACCATGTTGAAATAATAATTTAATTTTCATGGAAAAAAATATTTTAAGTATTAAAATATTTTAAGTATTAAAGTTATTATTTGGTCTCGAGAATTAAGAAATAAGTATGTTTGGGGTTTAGCTTACATTTCTAATAATATAGTCGTTATCTATTAATATTTTTAATAAATTAATGAAATAATATTATTATTTAAATATTTTTTTCAAAAATTAGCCGTTTATTATAGTCAAATATTTGTTTTTAATATATTAATAAATTAATATCATAATTTAAATATTATTGTTCAAATATAGCCGTTTTTTAAAATTATGTCTCTACATTGCTCTCTATTTAAGCCTTTGCCATGGTTGGCGTCTTCTTCTAGTCTTGATGATGAACCACACTTGTTGAGTCGAAACGGTAGGCCAAAAATTTCTCTTATGTGATTTCTACCAAAAGACTTTGCTTAATATTGTTCAAACCTATATTTTATATAAGGGTTTGAGGCAAATTGTGAATTTGGGAATTTAGGGGGTGAATGCTTTAGGTAATTCTTTAAATATAATTCACTATTTATATGAAAGATCTCTCCCCTCATATACAAAGTTAGGTTAGATTTTCGAGAGGATTTATCAGTTGTATTAGTCCATCCCCAAAATTTCTTATATCAAACAACTCCAAGTCTAATCACATGGCTAATTTGGGGTCAAGGCTAAATGAACCTGAACTTTGGTGGCAATGGCAAAAGGGGCATGTCCCTCTTAGTTAATGCTTCACTAGGTGACCCATAAATCAAAGCTAAAGTATAATTCCTCATGGTTTAATGTAACATGTTGATGCTTTGTAAATTTTGGCTTTTGTTAAATATTGGTGCTGGCAATGACAAAAGGGGCATGTCCCTCTTCCTTAATGCTTCACTAGGTGACCCATAAATCAAAGTTAAAGTATAATTCCTCATGGTTTAATGTAACATGTTGATGCTTTGTAAGTTTTGGCTTTTGTTAAGTATTGGTGCCCGTAAAAGTGGAATCTGTAGATATAATTTGTTGCATTTTATTAAAAAAAATTAAGGTCATAATTTTGAAGATGATAATTGATACATGCTTCATTCACACCACGAATGGTTTCAGCTTGATTATGTAAATCAACTATCTAAACTAAGTTTTACCACAATGTCAATTTTTGATTTATAATTTTTTTTAGTTTATTAAAGAATTTTGGAGTTTTTAACTTTGAATCCAATCAAAAAATAAAATTAAATCTTGATTTTTTCAAATATATTTTTGATTCTATATATAAATTCAAGGCTCTAAAAAATTTTAATTGTGAAAAATTCACAAGATTTCAAAAAATATATCCAAAAATTCTCCGAAATATATAACAAATACATTACACCATTTAATAAAATTATAATTGACATATTTCTTAAAATTAAAAAAATATGTATAAAATAATTTTCTATTTAAAATATAGTAATTAATTTATTAATAATTATATATTAGACACCCAACTGAATCTTGTTAAGCATTATATCATCAACAACGATTTATAGAAAATTTTAATTAAAAATAATTAAAATACATGAATTGAATAATAAAGTGAAGAAACAACAAAGTGGTCAGATCATGGAAGAATGCCATTGAAATTTTATTCGGTCCAAAACTTATTTGAAAGTTGCCTCCTGGGATCATGAAGTATTTGGAAGTGTCCATTTGTAAAATTATTGCTATCGCTATTATTAATGTACTATTTTTTTTTTATTTTTTTTTAACTCATATTGAAATATAAACAAACACAATTTTGTGTTTGAAATAATATATTTTCAAATTTATTTTTAGTTTTTATTTAAAGTTTAATAATTTTAAGTGTTTTTTACGAAAAAAATGATTTTTTTAGCCACATGGTTAGAATGAGGTTGTTATATTTGAAGCCAATATAATAATATGTATAAATATGAAATTCTTACAAGAATATTTATTAAGACATTATAACTTATTAAAGGATTTCAACAACAATATTTTTCGAGGCATTATAACTTATCAAAGGATTTGAATGTGAGTGAGGAAGATAACAACCCCGTTAGTCTAACAATAATATTTATTAAGGCACTATAACTTATCAAAGGATTTGAATCTCAGTGAGAAAGATAACGACCCCTTAGCCTAACAATAATATTTATTAAAGCACTATAACATCAAAGGACAACCCCTTAGCCTAACAATAATATTTATTAAAGCACTATAACATCAAAGGATTTGAACCTCGATGAGAAAGATAACAACCACTTAGTTTAACAATAATATTTATCAAGGCATTATAACTTATCAAAGGATTTGAACAACAATATTTTTCGAGGCATTATAACTTATCAAAGGATTTGAATGTGAGTGAGGAAGATAACAACCCCGTTAGTCTAACAATAATATTTATTAAGGCACTATAACTTATCAAAGGATTTGAATCTCAGTGAGAAAGATAACGACCCCTTAGCCTAACAATAATATTTATTAAAGCACTATAACATCAAAGGACAACCCCTTAGCCTAACAATAATATTTATTAAAGCACTATAACATCAAAGGACAACCCCTTACCCTAACAATAATATTTATTAAAGCACTATAACATCAAAGCATTTGAACCTCTATGAGAAAGATAACAACCACTTAGTCTAACAATAATATTTATTAAGGCATTATAACTTATCAGAGGATTTGAACCTCAATGAGGAAGATAACAACTACTTTGTCTAGATGAAATGACCTTTTTCAAGACATTTTTTCTTGTTAATTTTAACCAAAATCCAACAAAGATTTTTAAAAACTTGAGTTTAAATTGCTTAATCTGTATAAAAGTTTTTCAAAATGTTGAATCTATTTAAACATTCAAAAATATATTTTAAATAAGAAAACAACACAAACTTGCTTGAAATTGTATCTTCAGATTACGTGAAAAAAATGATTTTATTTATAAATTAAACTGAGCCAATAATAATTATTTTACTCAACCAATCAATATAATCTCAATTAATACACGGTGTCTTAAAATAATTTCTATTTATTATATAATATTTTTTCAATAAAATATTTAAATAAAATAAAATAATTTTATTATTACATAATAAATAAAATTATCAAATACAATAATATCAGCGAGGAAAATTAATAAACCATTGCACTTAAAATTATGATATTTATACCACATAAAATACCTAAACCATCTAACTATAATACACCAACCAAAAACAACTTTTACTGTGTATATATTATAATATTCTTTATTATTTATAAATTCTTTATATGCTCTCCCTTCCTTGTACGCAGTGTTTTGAATAAAAAAAAATTATAATGATGGTCAAAACCACGTAGTGTTTTGATTTGTATTATAACCTAACTAAAAAGTTATTTAAAAAAAATTATAATCATGGTCAAAACCTTGATAACATTCTCCAATCTGATTTCTTATTGGTTGAAATTCTAAAATTTGTGTGGTAAAAAGAATTAATGCGGGTCAAAATCGGCTGATGTGTCCTAATTTAATTCTGATCTGATTTCTTATTGGTTGAAATTCTAAAATTTGTGCGGTAAAAAGAATTAATGCTGGTCAAAATCGGATAATGTGTCCTAATTTAAGTTTAAAATAATTTTTTCTTAACATTCTTACGTGGAAAAGTAGAATTTCTTCTTTAATGATATTTCTAAAGTTTGTAATTAAATAATCAGATATTAAAATATAGAATTTCTTGTTTAATGATATTTCTAAAGTTTGTAATTAAATAATAATATATTAAAATATATGAAGAGAAAGGAGTTTAAAATAATCGGATTAAAATATCCGAAGAGAAAAAAGTTTGACCAACCACTTGGGGTAATTCGAGTCATATTTCACTTGTTCCTTTTCTTTTCTTTTTTTAATTTTAGGTGAGGTTGCAGATGAATTTGATATTTGTACAAACTGTATTTATTATTTATTATTGGTTAGGCCGAGCTTTCCCTGCTTCATGGCCGACCTTATGGAGTGCACGCTATGAAGTAAATATTTAATTTATTATGGTTAAATTCGATAGTAATGACCGTATGGAGATAAAGAATTATTTTGTTACATAATATTAATATGAAGATAAATAATCATCATGTTACATAATATGTAATTATATATATGTGGTCAGATTTGAATTGCAATATTTAACATGGGTTATTAATTATTTATATTTATATTTATAAATTAATTAAATATTTAATTTATACTCATTAAATTTTATATTTTAAATTAATAGAAATAATGTATAAAGATTGACAATTATCTTGCTTGAGACTTTCGGATATAATATTTGTAGAGGTTTTCCCTGTTCGATGTTTCGAGTGGACACTCTACCCATCCCTCTTCCATGTCCGACGTTTCAAGTGGACACTCCACCCATCTTCAGGGACTAGATCATGTCCACCCTTTCCAGTAGACACTCCACCCATCTTCAGGGACTAGAAAGTAGATAGGTATTAAATAATGAAAGACTACCCTAAAGGTCACTAAAGTGAAAATATTAATAATTATTAAATTTTTAAAAATTATGAACAGTCTGATGGAGGGTCAACAAAATTTAAAGGTCAAAGAAATGCATACCAAAATAAATGAATAAATAAATAAGAAATTATGAGAAAAATAAATTAGAAGGTATATTCCATTCCATTGATAAAAGCTTTTGAAACATGGTATAGAAATTTTAATTTTAATTTAATTTTTGATAAATTAAACCAAAGTTTTATATATATCTATATATATATATATAAAATAAAAGAATTTCCAAAAAAAATTAATATTATTAAATGGTTAATAGTTTAGCTAAATTATAATAAATACACTGAATGGTATGGGACAAAAGAGAAAGTTTTATAAATAAAAGAAAGTATTGAGTGAAGGCTAGAATGATAATCATCTTGTTAAATAATATTAAATGTTACATGTGATTGTGTATATGTTGTTAGAATTTAATTGTTTGAAATCCAATTGTATATACACAAGTTCGCACAACATTTAACACTATTTAGCAAGGTGATTATTGGTTAGAGATGATATATTAATGATTTGCATGAGGGTGGGGGAGCCTACTCCTTGAGCATCCAATAGTATATACACAACTTTGCCCAACATTTAATATTATTTAACAAGGTTGCTATTTGTTAGAGATGGTATATTAATGATATACATGAGGGTGGGGGAAGCCTACTCCTTGAGTCTTATTATAAGGGGCCAAAGATGCCCCCCATGGCATTTGCAACTAGGTGGAGGGGATAACATCGTATTTTGCCAACCACTCGGTCATCCCATGAGGAGATAACAAATATTTTGAAATTGAGATCTATTAATGTGCATATATGTAGGACACTTCAAGAGAATGTGTTTCTCATGATAATTTCTTTTGATCCACAAAATTTTAGGAATTGTCTATGCCCTCTTTCATTGTGGAGCTTAAGAGACTTTTCTTGTATTTCAGTTGAAATAAAGAGATGTCGTTACTCTTCCAGATCAAGGTTGATAATGTCGTTGTAATATTTCAAATTTCTATTATTCTCTACTTCTTTATTCCACCATAGTTTCTCATTAAATTTAAATGTAATAAATATTTTAAATATTATTTTTATTCTACAAAATAATATGTTCCTCACTAGAACAATGATTTAGCCAATATGTGGCACCTTTGTGCCAATCCACTTGAATCATGAGTGGTTTTAATTGGATTTTGAAACGACCATAAAAAGAGCTCTTATATTCTATGTTGTTCATCTTATTCTTGTAGATTAAGTACCTAGTCACAGTGATATTTTCAATGGGGGAAGAAGTCTCACTTCTATGAGGAAAATATGACCAGTGTATTGCTTTCAATTTTAAGGTTATAAGTTATAAAATGATTTGGATTTGTTCTAACTTTATCCACAATTCTCTACAGGTGTTGCAGCCCCAAACTTCACAATCAAATAAGATACTGAAGTGATGAGAGTCTCAAAGAGGAGTTTCATTTTATCCCAAAACCAAATGTCTATCTATATAGAACTATTTTCAAGTCTTTAATAAAATTTTCCACTCTTCATTTTCTCTAAATGATATAATTACATTCAATCTTGTGATGGTGATCGATTCCAAGATATTTGAATAAAATCACTTCCTCCAATTTGTTATTGTCATACATGAAATTAGCATAAGGGATTTTTATGGATTTGGTTATCGTGACCTTTGTCTTATTAGTGTTAAAACTCATATCCATACTAGAGCAAAAGTCCTTGAGAATATTTAGTTGCTTATCAAGTTCAAACAGATTCCTCATCATAAGAACAATATCTTCAACATAAAGAATAAGGATGATGACTATTCTAGCAAAAGATGTGTCATCACATCCAGCTTCTTCCAAGCAACCCTCCAACTTGTTGATGTATGCCATAAATGGTAAGGGGTGGGACAAAACCTTTCTTAATTCCTCTATTATAATTAATTTCTTCGACCAACACTCAATGTTACTAAACTTGGAAATAACATTCTAATAGAATGTATTACATTAACTCTCAACTTGAAAAGGAACTTTCAGCTCCTCTATTCTATTTTTAGAGGTTAGTTCTAGGAACCATGTTTGCTGCTTTTTTAAAGCCAATGAAGTAACATAGGAGATCAATTTGATTGTCTTAACACTCCTCCACAATGATCCTAAGTATAATAAGGTGGTATATAGTTGAATGGAAATTCTTAAATTTCACTTGTTCTTTAACTATTTTTTTGTGGCTTTCTAGCCATATACCATTTTTTTTCTAAAATAATTTCATATAAATTGGTCAAAGGATGATTAATCATAATGGCCCTATAAATAGACGAATTGTTTGTATACTTACTATTAAAAAATAGAACAATAATGTTTTGATTCTAGGGTTTACATCACCTTTTCTTAATTGCAAATTGAAGAGCTTATGAATGTAAGGGATGAGAATATGCCCTTTAATTTTTAGTATTTTTTCTTGATAACCTTTAATGTCCTTAGCTTTCCTTTTGTGAACTACTTAAACCCAAACTATTCCTCTTTTAAAGAAAACACTTCTTCCTTTGTAAAAGGGATATAAATGTTGTCCATGACATTAGGGGATTTATGAATATTTCTAAAGTAGTAATTCTAGTCTCCTAAATGAATACTGATGTGTTATTTAATTTTCCAGGCTAGAATTTGCTTCCAAAATTTCTTAGGATCTAGCTTAAAAAGTTGTAAAAAATTCACATGCTTTCTACTTATATAATACCGATTTTCCTTTTAATTAGGGCTTTGAATCTATTTGTCTTGTTGGTTTTTAAGGACTCACTAGAAACATCCCTAATGGAATTTTTAGCAATCTTGCACTCTTTATCATACCAAGGGCTAGTTGTTTTATTTTATTTTTTACCCAACACTTCAGAAGATAACTTGTTAATGGAAATGGATAGGTTTATTGTAAACTTATGATAAGTGTATTCAATATTTTAGTTATTTGATATGATACTCAATTCATTATTTAAACCCTTTAGAGAAGGATCAAGTTTATTTTTGTTGAATATCAAGTGCTTTTGGTTATCTCTTTTATAGGGATTTTGTGCATGACAAGGTTTAGAGTTAGAGTTAAAATTTATGATCTAAGTTAGGCTTAGGGTTGTTTCAGATGTCAAAATTTATTGTTTGGTTATAATGGGGATATTAGATGTCATATAGTCCACAACACTACTACCGAGCCTGTGACTATAAGTCATCTAATTAGATTTTAGCTACTTCTATAGACTAGTGCAAATTGTTAGATCTTGAGAACTACATAACTTGATCAATTTGGATTCAAACAAATTAGCGACCAAGCCTTTGGAGTTTCTTGTGTATTTGATAGCTAAAAAAAGGCCTTAATGTACCATATAGGATTAGGGTTGAAGAATTGTTAAAGATAATAGCTTGGTTATTCTTGTTCTAGCATTAAACGATCCTATCAAAGATTATTGTTATACAAAATCTATGACTACGGGCAGAAGTATCTTCCCTAGACTGGGTGGCCTAGCCTAGAACAACAGAAAGACAAAGAAGCTAATGTTTTCCTTAAAGTAAATAGAAAATGGGATGAAGCTTACCTGGAATCTGTCGTATGCTTCACTCCTCTCTTGGCTTGTACGCTCCAATCCTAGCTTCAATCACTATAATTAGAACTTGCACAATCAAACAACACAATTAATGATCTACGACATCTATGCAACATCATCTAATTTATTTATTCAATGGATCAAATTGCATCAAAATACATGAAATCATAACATCACATATATGGGCCTAATGGTTAAGAGCACGTGTTTCCTCTTAAGAGGTCATAGGTTCAAAACTAGAAAGGGGTAGAGTATGTATGACTTCGTAGACTTTGTAGTCAAAGCACTGCTTGGGGGTGGGTCCCTTATCCCACAAACAAGGGGGTCTGATACACCAATGTGGTGTCTGACTTGGTCATGACCTTAAAATTGGATAATATATAGGAAAAAAAGAACTATTTGCATTAATAGAAATGGAGAGAGTTACAACCAAATATAGGAGTTGATATTGTAGAAGAGCTCCTCTAAGTTGACTTGTCCTTCCTTGCCACAAAGTGTACCTGTATGTCACCCTAATGCATGGAATAGTGACTCTCATAGAAGCGGCATGAGGGTAGAATCTATCTCCAAAAGCCAACCCCTAGTTTGTAGATGGTCAAAAAATATATAGAAGAGGATGGTAAGTTGAGAGTTCTTATCCATTTACCAATCTAGGCTTGAGATCCACTCTTGATGGGAGGATGAGCTCAAGGGATAAGGGATGAAAATTCCAAGGTAGGATAGGATAGGATTCGAGACTTTTATCCAAGGTAAATAGCTATAAAAACTCCTATATGTTTCTGGAAGAGGAAGCTTCAGGATTCTTTTTATTTTTCCCGAATTTATAAAATCAATTCACCCCTAGCAAGGGCAACCTGTTGGCGACCAACTCACCTCATTAAGGGACAACCTACTAGTGAATGCAGGTCTCTGAGGAAGCAGGGTGCGTTGGACCTAAAAATCACTGAAATGAAGTAGTTTTAGGTAGAAACTCAGGGATATGAGAGCTTCATGTAGGAAGGATGACAAAGTGTTCAAAGGATGTGAATGATTCTATTTGAAGGCCTATTGACCAGATGTGACAAAATGGCCTATAAAAAAATTTCCCCTAAAGAACAAAGTCAGAAAAGACAATTGATAATTGAAGGGATTTACCTTGTGACAAGTCAAGATCAAGAAAACCCGGCAAGATCATCTTCTGTTACAATACATTTACATCATGAAATTTTTGTTGAGGGAGGCATACCCATACTCAACACACAAGCTAACATTACATGTATAATGATCAAAATACGTGTCCATTGATGACAATTGGTGGACCCATGGCTTGATCACTGTTTGTGTGATCATAGCCATCATACATTGTGATCTTGTATTAATCCTAAAATCATGGCCTGGATGGATGAAACTAGATTCGGGGTCTTCTATCTCATTTACTCGATCGTCTAATGTACGAGTCTAACCATGTGAATCAATGAGTTGAATTCGAACATGGTAGACACCATCTGATTACTGACCAATGATGTAATTCGTTAACATATGTGAGAGAAACCATTGATGATGTTAATGGCTCTCAAGGTACTGTAGTACAATCCATATGGTGTGAATAAATGAGTTGAAGTCAAACACCACACAAAATCTTTCGGTTGAAGGCCAATGATGTAAACTTGTTGCTGAGAGCGAGTTGGGGTACTGAAGGATTGTTTCTAAGTCAACTTCCTAGATAATGTGTTGATGTCAATAGGAAGCGACTCGTCGCAAGAGGGCCTTGATGTATCCCTCATCAACAACACGAAATGGGTGTCATGATTTGAGATAGAATGATGTTGATACAAAACTGGATTAGGAATGGCAGACATGGAATAGAGGCTTATGAGTATTGTAACAAATATTGACTAAATGACTTCTCTTGAGCACATCAACGACATTGGATGGAGTTCGCAGTGTTGACCCAAAACCAAAAATGGAGGCTTTGAAATGGTATGATGAACCAAAAGACAAGAAAATTTCCCAATCCAATAACCACGTAGATGAAGTGGAAGAGTGTCATGTTCAAGAGTGACTCGCTACCATTGACAAGTGGAGTACCTAGTTTTCCCAATTTCCCCAACCATACTGGTTAGTACCTCTTTGTTTGTTAACAAGCTTGAGGAGGATAACATATGCTTGATCTGTAAGTTCATCCTTCGGATGAATCCCTCTGAATATGTTTAACGAACCCTGAGAAGGAGTGGTTCGGTCTCGTCAAGTTCGACAAGTCCATCGTTGTTTGATTTTTTAACGAGTCTAGTGAAGGTATATATCAACATCTTTTTCATGTTTAGAGACTTTGAAAAGAGGCGAAAAAGAAAAATCCAAATGTTCCTTTTAGTAGATAGTCCCTTGAGTCCAAAAAGGTAGAAAATAATACCCAAGAGAACCTCTTAGCCATGTTCGACTAACGCATTCCTTTTTCGTAAATAGTTTATCTAAGTTCAGAAAAGGGTTAAACTTATACTTAGTAGACGTCATTTCATTTATTTTTACAAGTTCAAAAAGACAAGTGCTCGACAATCTTTTCATATTTTGGGAGTCTGAAAAGAAATGAAAGAGGAATCCAGGGGGTTCCTTTTCATGAGTTTACAAAGCCCGAAAAAGTGATAACAGTATGCTCCTCGGTCAAATAATATGTTCAAAATAGGACAAAATTCGTCAAACAGTTGTCGACCTGCTCAGAACACGACAAAAGAATTAAAAATACATGTTTTTATGATAAAAATGAATCATAACTAGGTCAAAGAATTAAATATGAATAATAATGGAATAAACGAACATAAATAATCAAAATGAGTACTCATCTTTACCATTTCACATTTACCTTCAACAGTGAGAGTTCTGAGTAGCTTTTTACCTTAATATTCTGCAGTTGATTGCACTCAATCCAGTGGACCATTTCAAGTGTTGTCACTTCCAGATAGGAGCTAAAACCTTTCTCTTTCATTTAATGGTATCATTTTGTGATTTCATGCAAGTTTTTGGAGTTTTTGAGGGCCTTGGGGTTTGCATAACTTGCCCTTGGACCGACGCACCCTCCTAAAGTTGAAAGGTGTCTTGCATCTAGGTGATAATGCACTACAAGGAGGGGTGCAATGCATTGTCCCTCCTCGTAGGGAAGTGCTGGGAACAAATCCAAAATTTGTTTAGCTATTTCCCTTCAAAATTTGTCAAATTTCTTGGATAGAATGGATCCTAATGAATCTCTTATTGATGTTCTAGGTCTTCATTAACACAAAATGGCCTTTATATGGAGAGAAAGAGAACATGAATAATAAGACATGAATGCAACAAATGATCCTACTACCATCCAAGCACTGAAAAACTGTGGATTATTGAAATTCTTCTGGCTTCCTAGTATGAGGAAACATATGGAATTACTAGAGTATCTTGTTCATTCATGGGATGTTTAAGCATAAGAATTCAGATTAGGGGAACATTTGTCGAGATAAAGGTAGAGGAAATATATTTTATGATGGGTTTATCCATGAGAGGTGCCCCCATATCTCTCCTAGGTGGGAGAAGGGGTGGAGAAACAGTGAAAGTCTATATTGTCACTCATTGCAGAGCTTGAGCCCAATCAACTAGGGATGGAAAAATTAACATAAAATATGTGACTTGTTTGCCTTTAAGAATGATCATATTCATCATCGCCAGATTGGCTGGAAGCTCAACACTTCATGTAGCCAGCAGATCATACATGCAGTATGGTTTGGAGTGTTTGGAGCGAACAATCTTCAACTAGAGTGAGGGAGTTTTGGTCAATATGAAAGAAAAATTGTCTAAAGAAAGAGAGCGAAAATTGAGAAATTTTAGTTATGGTTAAATCTTGGTCTATTTTTCCTTAGAGAGAATTCCATTACTACAACCTCAGAATATCACACTCGAGCCCATTGATTCGAGAGTTCCATGGATGAGGAGGTGGATAGATCTTATGTCCTAACATGCAGGCCCATTAGTGATCAGTTTCTCACCAACCTTCTTCAAATGGTTGCGTAGACAGTTCATTATGATAGATGATTATCCTTATGCAAGGATGGATTTTCGTGGCGCCCATAAGCTCATGCTTCCTGAGGATGAGAAATGGGATGCGACAGGTAAGATATTTCACCCATTTTGAGTTTTTTAAGTTTTATATTTTTTTGTGTTTTTTATGTTTTTGAGACTAAACTATTGATTTTTTCATGCAGATATTGGGCTCGTTCGACTTATAGGTTCTTCATATCTCTGGCGCATAGGAGATCCACAACAAGTAGTAGCACTACTATAGGTTGATGCAGTAGGACAGGATGCACTACAAGATCTCAATGTATCCTAGACCCAGGCTAGCAGAGGTGGAGCGCCACATGGGGGGGTTGACACATGGGATAGATGAGACCGCGATCGACTAGATTCCTATGCGACTTAAACAACACACTATCAGAGTTTCAAGCCATATTGGTCGGCTATTACGCAATATAGTTCGTGCAATGTCATGTTATCATGATCACTATGATTAGTCTACTAGGAGGCTCATAGTCGTATTTGCATGTAGTTTTTGATATGAGTCATGTGGCCATATGTGTCTCGAGCACAAATTTTGTAAAACTAAACTTTATATATATAAGAGATGTGTATTGAAAATTATTTACATTCGTTGCAAATGTATATCTAAAACATGATTAGCTAGCACATTTGTCAATGTATTTAGATTTCTAGAAATATGTTGATATTGGATGAAATCAAAGTGTCTTTCTAAGAGGTGAACCCTTAAGAACTTGTGAAGGATGGTGGAACTTCTAACGAAATAAACATTAGTTAGTTGTAGTACCACAAGCTGTGATTCAAGTCTAATGACTAAACGACAGATACCATGTGAAATAGCATCATACAATATCTCAACCACTGCACTATACTCAATAATATTGTTGGTATAGCGACCAATACAAATCCCTCATAAACTCACTAACTCACCATTTGGAGAGAAGATAACCCAGGTTGCGAAGGATAGGTTCCAAGTACTATGACTAGCACCATCAGCATAACCAACATACGTTTCAAGGGATGACAACATCTGTAAACCAAACGTAAATGAGATCAACATAAACAGTAGGAAACTCTGAAGAGAAACACTACAAACACAATCAACACACCTATATACAGTATGTACACAGTGTACTACACATAAGATCAAGCATAGTATTTCTTAAGGTACAACCCATTTCTAGGTTTTGCCAGTGGAATTCCATCAAAATCGACTAGCTCATAGGCCCCTTTAGCAAGAACACACTTGACAATATATGGACCTAGCCACATAGGTTGGAACTTTCCTGGTCCTAATTTATTAGACTCTTGATCATATAGAAGGACAAGGTATCCTTCTGAGAAGACACGAGGCTTGACACTTTTGTCATATTGCGCCTTGAAACATTTCTTATAAGCTTCATTAGCCATGGAAACATCTCGGAAAGTCTCATCTAAATGGGTTAGAAGTAAGAGGCGTTCCTCTTCTATAGAAGTGGCAGGAATAAGTTTTACAACTAGTTTTAGTGATGGAATCTCACATTCGATTGGAAGGATTACTTCCAGAACATAAACCAATTGGAAAGGTGTGAATCTAGTAGCAGTATTGATAGCGGTTCGGTATGCCCACAAATAAGCATAAAGAATCAAATGCCAATCCAATCGATGGACCCCTATCATATGCTGAAGTAGTGTTTTGAGAACTTTGTTAATGTCCTCAAATTTCACATTATCCTGAGCGTAGTAGGGAGTGGAACTTTCATGAGAGAGTCTTAGCTTGGAAGTGAGTTTGGACATCATGAGATTGCAAAAGTGTTTCCATGATCCGTGACTATGGCTTGCAGAACACTAAACTGTGTGATCACATGTTTGGCCAATATTGTTAAATGTAGGCATTGTATCTTCCCATTTAGTAAAATAATCTACCGCTATGATGGTTTAGCCATGCCACCCGACTGATTGAGGGTTACATGTTGTAACGCCCTCCTCCCACATTTACCCAGGCTAACTGGTCTGTCGGGGTAAACATGTAATAAAAATTTACTATGATATGATTCAACTCCCTAAGTGCAGTTAAGGAAGTGGAATCGATGAACCAACACTTCACAGACCTCCCTTAGGTGCTATAGGAACCCCATGAGATGATCCACCGCTCCAGGTGCCCAAACCCTGAGTTAACCTAACATTTCAATGAATTAAGCCCCTAGTTTCTCCCATGACATGGGCATGCATGTGATTGGGACCCTCTAGTCGCTCCCACAATGCCTACAAGGGAGATACTACAATCTTTTTCAGCCAGTTTTGTGCCAGAGACTGTGATATTTAAGCCACTTTTTTAGGGGTAGTCTCCAAACCATTGCTCAGAACTTGATGAGACTTTCCAAGATGTTTGGCCAATATTGTTAAATGTAGGCATCATCTCTTTCCATTTAGTAAAATAATCTACTGCTATGATGATATAGCCATGCCAACCGACTTATTGATGGTTACATGTTGTAACACCCTCCTCCCACATTTACCCAGGCTAACCGGTCTGTCAGGGTAAACATGTGATGAAAATTTACTATGATATGATTCAACTCCCTAAGTGCAGTTAAGGAAGTGGAACCGATGAACCAACACTTCACAGACCTCCCTTAGGTGCTTCAGGAACCCCATGAGATAATCCACTGCTCCAGGTGCCCAACCCCTGAGTTAAACTAACATTTCAATGAATTAAACCCCTAGTTTCTCCCATGACATGGGCATGCATGTGATTGGGACCCTCCAGTCGCTCCCACAATGCCTGCAAGGGAAATACTACAGTCTTTTTCAGCCAATTCTGTGCCAAAGACTGTGATATTTAAGCCACTTTTCAGGGGTAGTCTCCAAACCACTACTTGGAACTTGATGAGACTTAGCATTAATATTTGAAACTTTCATCAACATGCATTGATTGAAAGGGTCTTTCTTGCAAAGTCCAATATGAGGAGAAATGCTATTTTTTAATTTAATTAGCTATGTCTCCAACCCCTCCAGAATAGGATCTCTTGTTATAAACTAACCATAAGACAAATCCTTTTGTGTTAAGGACTTTGAATTCTTCATGCTACCAAGTTTCAACAAGCAGTATAATATCAATTTCACTCTTGATCCAACTTACATGGGACCTTTGCTCCATGGAAAACCACAATAGTTCCAAACGAAGATGTAGAGTGTCTCAAATTCTTATTTATTATTGTCCTTTCGATATCTACCCATAATACTAGCTTTTCTGTTTCTAATTATTACTCATTTTCATTTCTAACTAGTTTATTTTACCTTTTGAACTTTCTTTCTTAATTCAACTTGATCTTTTAGTATGAAGCTTTCAATTATAAATATTCGCGACCCTTTTAGATTTGGACTTTCAGTGACTATGACATATTTAAGATCACTAAAACTTACCTTAACATGAATCAATCTAGTTTTATGCTTGATTATTTTTCCTAGCCTCTTTGTTTCAATGAAACAAATTATTTTGATTTGTAATTTATATTTAATTACCTTGACTAAAACTAGTATATTCCCTTCTTTCTCCTTTTTCAAATAAATATTTATAAGGTTTAAAGTTTTCCTACTATTGTGCTCTACAACCCAGTATAGGGGAGATATGTAGATGTTAAATGTAATGTAAGAAAGATTGAATGTCAACATTTTTTAAATATTTTATTTTATTTTAATTTTATTACATTTTTTAAAATTTAATCTTAAAAAAAAAAGTATAGGGGAGATGTATTGGTATAAAATAATTATCTAACCATATTTAAATTTTATTAATAAGCACATAAAAACTTAATACTTACAATAAACTTTTAATATAAAAAGATTTACAACCATGGATATTCATCCCATTTTACCTTGGATATTATTAACTTCTTCTTCTTCTTCTTTTTCTCAGTAGAAAAGATATTATTAACTTATACATAGGCTTTGTTACAATACCATGGGTCAACACCATGACTTATCATGAATACGAGATGCCCAAAAACCATAACTCTTTTCAAAATCAAAATATTTTATAGATATTTTATTTTAGTTTTTTTAATAACATTTTTAAATTAAATCTAAAAGGAAAAATGTATAGATTTATTTAATTAGCCATGAAAACTTAATACTTGATTACTAAGAGTTTTTTTGGAGATGTTCACATGAATTCATTTGTCTACTCGTTTTGAACCATATAGTGTGGTTCATATTGTCCTCAAGATGAACCACACTATATGGTTCGAACCATCTAGTGTGGTTCATATTGTCCTCAAGATGAACCACACTATATGGTTCGAAACGTGTAGGCAAATGAATTCTAATGTGATCATCTCTGAAAAAACTCTTAGTAATTAAGTTATGGATCACAAAAGCCTAAATTATGAACTTAATACTTACAATAAACTTACAATATAACAAGATTCATAACCATGGACATTCTTCCCCTTTTGCCATGGATGTTATTAGCTTATAAATAGGCATTGTTACGACACCATGGGTCAATACCATGGCTTATCATGAGTATTCCAAAAATCCATAACTCATTTCAAAATGAAAATACTTTATAAATATTTTGTTTTAATTTTATTGTGTTGAGAGGAACTCTCCACCCTAGTATGGTAGAGATGTTGTAATGTCTTATCTGTCCTATAAACATTTCGCCTAAGTCAAATCACATAAAAAAAATTAAATTAACTAAAAAATAGAATTAATAATTAAAATAGAATAGAGGCAAAGTAATCAATTTATCATTGATGTTTCTTGGTTCCAATTTTTGAAACCCATAGTTTTGTCCATTGTATTCTCTCTCACACACACATACACATAATAAAATAAAATAAAATAAAGGTAAAATAGTGAATTTATTATTCATGGTTTCTTAAGTGTAGGTTTTGATAACCCATGATTTTACCCATAGTATTCTTTTATATATATATACACACACTACCAACTTAGATCTATCTTAACTTTGGATATACCAAGTGGCTAGAAAAATCAATGTGCGGATTTCTATAAAAAGTAAAAAAAGATTTGATCTCTCCAAACTTAATAGATCAAAACTAAGATAAATCTAAGTTAATTATACTTATAATTTAATTCCATAAAATTATATTTTCTAATTTAATAAATTAAATATTCAATTTATCTTTTGATAATATTTAAATTCAATTTTTTTTAACATTTTTATTATTTTTAATCTTTATTATTTATTTATATAAAAAAAATATCAATCTCTCATATCTAAATTTGTTGGTTCTTTCATTAATGTTTTTAAATAATCTATTTCTTAATTTATATATCTTTTATTATTTGACCTTATAATTTTTATCTTAATTCTTATCATTTTAACGTTGATCCATTTCTTATATCTTATCCCCAGTGATGCAAATAATAATATATTAAAATATACGGAAAGGAAAAAGTTTGACCAACCACATGGGTGGTGGTTCACATCTTTATTGCATATATGAATATTTTGATGAACAGTAGTTCTCAACTTTATAATATTTTGATGATATTTGTACAAACTCTCATTTATTACTATTGACCCAAGTCTTTTATATTTAAGTCTATAAAGGAGTCAAATATTCAACTTACACTTTTTATATTTTATGGTCAAGCTTGGGTAGATCCCACCACAATCTCGAATAAAACTTCATGTATCAATAAAATATCATTTTTTCCCATTAGTGTATTAAATATTTAAATAAGAAATAATAATTATTTAGATATGTTGAAGCATTTCGGGATTACTCACTTTATATTTTTTTTAATGTGATGTTCTTAGTTTTTTAATTAGTAAATGTAGATGATTCTCAAAATATATTTGAATATGGATGGAAATTGAGTAAGCGTTGGATTCTGACTATTTCATTTTGATTTATCTTATTATTTTCTTTTTTTTTTGTTTTTTTTTACCTTTCATATTTTTATTTATAAATATGTTATTATAAATTCATATATATAAAATAATAAATAATAGTTTATTATTATTAATGAATAATTTCATATATGTACAGGGTAATTTTGAATTTTATAATGAAAAATTATTAAATATTATATTTATATAATATTATTATTTATTTAGTTATTAATTAATTAATTAATTTATGATAGATTAATTTATTAACTAGTAAAAATATGTTTATGATTTTATTAACTATAATCTTTTTATGAATAAATTTGTTATTATAATTTTATAGATAATATATAAATAATAATTTAATATTATTAATAAATAATTTCTATGTATATAACCAAATAACGGCTGCTGCTGTGATCGATCTATCCGCCTGCCTTCAAACTTCTCGAGGAGAGATCTTGCTCCCTGGAGATGAAAGAATAACTTGATTTGATTTGATGGATGGATGAGAAGGCTTTGAGAGTCCTGGAATAAGAAACTATCCAGCCGTGTTACCATCGACTAGTTTGATCTATCCCTCCACCCTATCCGATAGCCGTTATTTAACAACGAGTTTTTAATTAAAAATCAATAAATATTATTTTATTAATTAAAAAACTAATTTTTAGCAATTAGTTTTTAATGGTTAATTCTGGACTCAATGCATCTTTGCTATTTATTCTTTAGGATCAATGGATTTTTTCACCTTTCTCTCGAGGATGAACCACATTAGTTGGTTCCAAACATTGACCAAATAATAATAACATTTACAATATGGATCACAAAAACCTAAAATCTAACATAATTAATCTTGTTAAGATAATCTTCGGCAAAATCACATAACCAGACTTTTGTCGACGCGTTTCGAACCAACCAGTGTGGTTCATCGTCAGGACAAGTTGAAGATCTAAACAGGCTTAGCTCGATTAAATAGAGTGTGCAGAGACTCCAACAACTATAAGGTAACGGCTAATTTGACTTAATGAACCTGGTCAAACTACTCAAATATTTAATAATTTACCTAAGGGCTAAGTTACCTCTAATATTTTTGAATAAAAAATATTGAACTGATATGGATTAGTTGACCATTAAAGGAATAATACTATTATGAATTAACTTGGACCTTACCCTTAATTATGGCATTTCCTAGGATAACAAAACTCTAGGAAGAATAATGTTTTAACAATTTGTTAATTTAGGAGTTATTGATTATTCGATAAGCATATATTATAAGTTTAATACTATTATATTTTGAATAATAAATAACTAACTTACCAATGGACCATTAAGAAATTATTACATAATTATCCAATGTAACTAAATTATATAAAAAATGGTAGTGAATTAATACACAATAATTAGATAGCAATTGAATAATAGTAAATCATTTAATATATACTATATAATGACCATGATAATTGAAATAATATTAAACTAACAAATGAATTCAATTATATATATATATATATATTTTATTAGTATTATTAAATTATTAATAATAATTAGTTAGTAATATAATTAAATAATAATAAATCAATTAAAAACATATATATAAGGACCATTATAATTAATAGATCCTCTTAATATTCGAAATAATATTATTAATATATCGAATTTAATTAAATAATAATTGAACAATATTAAATCATTGAATATATATTAGATAATGACCATTATAATTAAAATATTAATATTATCCTTAAATTAACAAATAAACTCCTTATTTACCTATTTTATCTATTTCTTTAAACATTAATTAAATATTTGAGTAGTTTGACCAGGTTCATTAAGTCAAATTAGCCGTTACCTTATAGCTGTTGGAGTCTCTGCACACTCTATTTAATCGAGCTAAGCCTGTTTAGATCTTCAACTTGTCCTGACGATGAACCACACTGGTTGGTTCGAAACGCGTCGACAAAAGTCTGGTTATGTGATTTTGCCGAAGATTATCTTAACAATGTTATGGATCACAGAAGTCTAAATTCCTTAATAATTAATCTTCTCACAAAAGTCTCTAATATGAAATTATTTAGATAGTTGATTAAATTTAAATTTAAATTTATGATATGTTTCTAAATTTAATTAAATTATTTTAGTATAGATTTTTAAAAGAAAATTATGGGGACTTTAGTTGGCAAGCCTATGAAAATGGAAAGTAGATATGAATACAAAGATCTCTATTGCCTAGTGTAGAAGGCAAAGAGTGTCCACATAAATAGTTATTGTGGTAGTAGTATGAAAATGTAAAATATATGTGAATACAAAGATCTCTATGGCATAACGTTGAAGGCAGAGAGTGTCCACATAAATAGTTATGGTGGTAGTAGTTAGAATTGACATGCCACTCAGTATAAGAAAAACTCAATTGCAGATTCCCTTAAAACTATATATATATATATATATATATATATATATATATATATATAGATATATATATATATATATCATTTTAGGAGAGAAAAATATATTTTCTAATATATAGAATTGAATTATCTTTATTTATATATATATATATATATATATATATATATATATTAATTTTTCCAAATTCCAATTATAAAATATATTTAATATTTCTTTATAATTATAAATAGTTATTATTATCCATTTTTAAGGTTACAACCAAGCCAGACACCAAATTGGTGTATGAGACCCCTTGTTTGTGGGACAAGAGACCCACCTCTGTGCAACGATTTGACTGTTAAGTCTATGAAGGCATACATACTCTACCCCCTCTATTTCTGAACTTATAACCTCTTAGGAGGAAACACATGATCTTAACCATTAGGCCCACTCAAGCTATATACCGCAAAATATAATTATATTAAAAAAATTACTAAGCAAAATATAATTAACATTATAGTTATGTTTGAAAAGATTATAATTAGAATCCAGTTAAAAATGTATAAATATATTTTTAATTATAATATACATTTTTTTAACTAATAATAATTAAAATGTAAGTAATTCATAAAAAGAATTAAAAGAAAAAAGAAAAGAAAAACAATATAAAATATAATTTAATTTTAAAAAGTATGTATATATATGAAAAAAATCAAAGACCACAATGTGACGAGAGAAGAAGGGTCGGGGGAGTGATTCTTGGAATCATACCCTTCCTCCCTCAACCCACACATTCTACTTGCTCTCTTCCACCCTTCCTAACCCCCTCTCCCCTGCACTTGACCATTAGAAGATTGGAAAAACACTACCATGCATTTGAGTGATGACATTGTAGTGGGTGCGGGGCAGAGGAGGGGGCTCCCGTTATGCTTGCACATTAGAATGGTAGCCCCACTTCTCCTTTAATGGTTAGGCATGGGGGAGGAGGGAGTGTGAAGAAGAGGAAGGAGGAGGGAGAGAGGTAATAAGAAGGAAGAATAATAAGAGGGCGGGAGAAAGATATTGGGAAATAGAAAGAGTGAAGTAGAAGGAGAAGGAAAAGAAGATAATGATAAGAATAATAAGAGGAGGAAGAAGGTATGTAATCCCTAAACACTAATTTTTGTTGTTGTTGGGTAAAATAGGATCTCAATCCTTAAGGTTATAAGGTAAAGACCATCCTACCCATATTCCAAATATAAAATCAAATCTCATTGTAATACAAACTCAAATCCCATCCCAAATTCCATTTCAAATCACATCTCAAATATGTAAATCTAAACAAAGGGACAAATGAGAAAAGACATTGTGTTGGACCCAATAAATCTAGTGGTTCCCCACATATCTTGCATTAGTTTCAACTATTCATTGCCTCACAAATCAATCTCAACTTCAACAAGCTCTTGCCATGAGTTTATGTGAAAATGAAATGAGAGGGATCCCATTATTCACTTTAAGTTCAAAATGAATAGATATGGCAACACAAGCTTTATGTTTATGTCACTATTTTTTTTCTTTTCTATTACAAGATTCATGTCATCTTTGTGTCATTATAGCCATATAAATTATTCTTTGTGTTGGTTATTTTGATGTTGGAAAAATATGTGTCAATATAACATCATAAGGACATCATGTCCACATTGTAGTAGCATTATCTCTATGATAATATAGATCCATTTTAACTTTGGATCTATTAAGAGTTGAGAGGGATCAAATCTCTCGAGTTGAAAACATTTTTTTTGAGTGCAAAACTTGAGGAAATGTTTGTACCTAAAGAGATTTGATCCCTCTTAACACTTGATAGATTCGGAAAAAGGAGCTAATATATATTTCATGAAAATGGAGCTTAGATCCAATTTTATTTTTTAATTTTAATTATCAAGCCGACATTAATAAATAATAATTATAATTATTATTTTTAATTTAATGATGTTTACATTATAATTGTAATGTTTAATGTTACGTTTACATAACATAACATTACAACATTTCTTCCATACTGGGTTGGAGAGAACCTCTCGACACGATCATGTCGATGTTCAATTTTCCAAAAAACAATTCAAGAAGAAAAATACATATTTGTTATTTCAAGAAGAAATCAAAATATGTAGTGTATGTGTTTACTTGAATGAGCTCTAATCGAGGCATCTTCATCCCAACTTTGATATTAGGATTCAACAAAAGGACCCATTCTACATACATTTTAGGTTGAATTAATATAATTGCAAATCATTCCAAAAAACATAACACCATGAAAAATGACTCGGCAAAAAAATTGTCTAAGATAACACCATCAAAATAGGACCCATGTCAAATTTGCCACTTACAATAATTATTGTACTAGTAATAATAATAAAAACAATAATAATTTTATTTCTAAATTTTTAATAGATTGTTAAAAATAATTTAATTGAATGCCATGATCTATATAGTCTTGTTAAGGCCTTAAATAGCCCCAAGTCTTTAGACTTATGGAACCCCCTTTTTTGTTTTCAATGCATGTCTTTTGCTTTACACTTTTGGTGATGTGTGATTGAGGAGTGTTTGAATGGTGATGTATTTCAAGGTTTACAAAGATGATAGGCAATGGCTTGGTTGATTTTTCCTAAGAACCTTAGTCACCCACACATCTTTCTTTGTTAAGGCCTTAACTAGCCCCGAGTATTTAGACTTATAGAATCCCCTTTTTTGTTTTCAATGCATGTCTTTTGCTTTACACTTTTGGTGATGTTTGATTGAGGAGTGTTTGAATGGTGATGTATTTCAATAGGTAATGGCTTGATTGATTTTTCCTAAGAACCTTAGTCATCCACACATCTCTCTTTGGGGGATTTTTTTAGGCAAGTAATTTTCTATTTGTGAAATTATTTTTTGGTAGTGTTTCTCATCATTTGTTTTTAGATTCAAATACTTTTTAAAGAAATTAGGTTTTGGAATCATTATTTTGCATTCAAAGTGTTTTTTTGTTATGGGGATTTAAGGAATTTTGAAAGAAATGTATTTTGAGTTGGCCCTAGAATTTATTGGGCCAGTCCAAAAGATACATCTTTCAAATTGAATTGACATTTGATTTAGAATTTCTAAAATATACATCTTTTTAAATGGCTCAATAACTTATTAGGCCACCTCTAATTTTCTTATGAGCTTGATAGTTCATTGGGTGAATTAGGCCAGTCAAGTTTATCTTGGGTGGTTGGGAGGAATGATTGTTATCCTCCCCACTTAGGTTCATTTCCCACAAGTGACATCACGTTGAGCTCATATTGAGTATATTGTGCTACATTAAGGGACTTTTAAGGTTTTAAATGGGCCTCCTAAGGAAAATAATAAAAGAATAGTTAAATTAACAAAATAAGAGATTAATTTTTAAATGAAAAGAAAGAAAACTACTTTGTTTTTAACCGTATTTTTGGCTTGTCCCCTTATAGGTTTACTCAAATGTCAAGTGTAGATACCCATTATATTTGAAATTAAATTCCATATCCAATGAGTACCCATTTTGCATACTTATAAGTAGACCCACACGAAAACAAATTGAAGATACATGAAAATACCACATTTCTTGAAATAGTAAAACTATAAGGAGATAAGCCAAAAATTCAATTAAAAAAATAGTTTTCTTCTTTTCCATCCAAAAATATCTACCCCTCATTATGACATCATAATCCTAAATGTTATTGGTTCTTTCAAAGTTGATCTTGTTGGTACATTTTTTGTTTTGAGGTCCATTTGTAACCTCAAAATTCCCCTAATGATGACTTCAAACATTGTTGTTGTACAACCTTGATCCCTGAAGAATATCTTACCCTTGTTTGTGATCCAGGTGGATATTGGTGTCCACCCGCGTATTTCACTTAAACCCCCACCATTGTTTCTTTCAGTTTCCTTAATTATAGCACAATTTACTATTTTTGGAAATTTTTCGAGTCCTGAACTTTCAGAGCCATTTTGAGGCCCTAAACGATTTTTTTTTTTAAATGGGCAAACTTAATGCCCACAATAGGGGTTTCCAATCAAAATTTTTATTCCTCAGATATATATTTCTAATGAGGTATCATATGCATCAAACAAATATCATATGCCAAAGTTACGACCTCGGGAAGTTGATGTACCAATTTACCCCAATGTGGCCCACATACTTTTATCGCTTCATCTCCTAGGGTTAGGATTTTTGATGTTTATGGTTTTCCATTGTTTCTCAATAATAAATAGGACTTCGAGCCTTATTGTAACAAAATTGAGAAGGCATGTAGCCGCCACATCTCTTCTCATAGATAAACTACCATCGCCCGAGCAAATTTATTTCCATTATGTATGTAAACAGTTGTCAGTTCTTTTTTATTAATGAATTGAATATTTTTTTTTGTTGTATCTATTTGTTTCTATTTATATCTGTATTTCATTTCGTTCCTTCATAAATCTGGATTAGTGGTATCAAAGTGGTCTTCTCTTTATTTATTTTTCTATGCATGTCCCCAACGAGGTGAGGGTATAAGGAGTTGAGACTTGAACTAGTTGAGCCTTTGCAAGACTGTCTCTGCCAACACCGCCAACCTCCTATGGTGAAAGAAAAGAAATACAAGGGAGTAGGAGATCCTATCAAACTATTTCTTGAAGAAGCCCTTAAGCGGCAAATGAACGAGATGGTGGACGACTTCAATGCTCATATCCTTCAGGGAATTCCCATCAACGACGCATCTTCATCCAATAGTCACTTCGGACGTGTCAACCCCTTCAAGGTACAAGTGAAATTCAATATCCCTATATTCGAAGGTTAAATAGATGCAGATGTTGTAGATAAATGGTTGAATATGTTGGAAGGTTATTTTTTAGTCCATAGTTTATTCGATAGAGAGAAGATTACTTTTGTGCTACTTAAGGCTGCCCCCAATGTCAAGGACTGGTGCGAAACTTATTGTGAGAAAAGGGCCAAGGAACCCTCTTTGTTTACAACCACCCCCTCTAGGAAATATTTTCGAGATGTTGTTAAGGAACAATATTACCCTTTGGGGAGCTATGAGGACAAGTACATATAGTGGACCACACTATGACAACAAAGGGACCAAGATGTGCATGAGCTCACAAATATTTTTCATACTATATGCATAAAGTTGGGTATCAAAGACTCTGAGCGACATCTGGTGCTCAAGTACTGCAATTGTCTGCACAAATACATTCAGGAAGAAATGGAGTTCCTGGACATCTCCTCGCTTGGTGCAACATACCAATATGTTGCCAAGATTGAACAAAAATTTAAACAAAAGAAGCAAAACTTTGGATCTGCGAATCAAAAGCAAGGAAAGAGCACCCCCAAACCACAAAACAAAGGACAGAGCCAAGGTGGAGTGACCCAGGACAACCCATCAAAGTTGCAAGCAAATAGTGACACCACGAATATGAAGAAGGACATAAGGAAGTGGTGTGAGTTCCACAATAGCCCCACTCACAACATAAATGAGTGTCGTGCCAAGCAGTCATTGGTGGCTGAGCTGAAAGCTTCATAGGCTGATGCATGTTATAATTCTCATCTAGAACCTGACAAGGGGAATGACAAGGGGAAGCAGATTATTAACGTCGAACCTAGATCCACCATTGCCACCATCGAGGTCTAGAAGATTGAGCTTGAAGATCCAGAGGAGGGGTAGCGTCTCTTCCACTCACAAATGTGGGTGGAGGGTTCTCCGTTGTAGTTCATTGTTGATAACAAGAGCCAAAATATCCTCATTTCAGTAGAGGTCGTGAAGCAGTTGGGTCTATTGACCACACCACACCCACAATTGTTATCGAGTGGCTTCATCAAGGATGAGATCTCCACGTTAGCTAGAAGTGTCACCTTCCCTACAACATCAAGCCCTTCACAGAAGAGATATTGTGTGATGTTGCTCCTCTTGAAGTTTGTGATGTGTTATTAGGCCAAACATACTTGTGGAAGTGTCATATCGTGTATGAGTCCATGCCTCACATTGTTATTATTACTTTAGGAAATAAGTTATACGGGATACTAGAGGTAGCCCTACCTATGACCATCTCTTTAATCTCTACTAAGTGTTGAAAAGTGTGCAACAAGAAATGCTTGTTGAGAATGCAACAAGATGATGGAGCTTAGTGAAAAGAGTCGCCTTCACTAAGTGGGCCCGCAAGCAAATTATGGCGCAAGTTCTATTTTTTATCACAGTGTGGATGATCACAGTGTGGGTGACCACAGTGTGGGTGACCACAGTGTGGGTGACCACAGTGTGGGTGACCACAGTATGAGTGATCACAGTGTGGATGATCACAGTGTGGGTGATCACAGTGTGGGTGACCACAGTGTGAGTGATCACAGTGTGAGTGATCAAAGTATATTTTTAGACTGGCTGCCAAAAATAGAAAAGTCAAATATTATTCTCATAATAATATTTGGACTATAAACTTGATCTTATTCTCTTGGAGCACTTCAGGATGAGCTACGGATGTGGTACATGCAGATCCTAGAGGGAAATACGTGGTTACCTATGGGATGACTAATATTTGCATGCAAGAGTTCAGTTAGAACTCAAGTGAGTTGAGTTTAGTGGACTGGAGGTGCAGTTGATGGAGTTGTGTTCAGTTTAGCTTTGTTAAACTGGTTGTATTTAGTCTAACTGATCAATAGACTAGAGATGAGTTGGGTGAATTAGTTATTAATCAATTCACAAGTTATTAACTCACAATGCAACTATAGAATACATTAGTTAACTCAGTTGCATGTTAGTGCATGTTCAGTTCAACAAGGACAGGTGTTAGAGGATCAGATTGCTATCAGTTGTGACTATAGTTGTGCATGATGATTTTCACAATCAGAGGGATTGAGTATGCCAATGAATTGGCCAATATCAAGAATTATAGCTTGTGCTCACGTCCAACAGAGTGTGAGTGATTATTTGCAGGTCAAATATGATTTTGGTAAGCCATTCTCATCAGTTCTTGAGCAGGTATTGAGCTGGAGAGGCAAGCAAGCAGTGGAATAGATTTGGAGATCAGATATGAGCTGTATTGTGTGTAACAGGTGGAGTTGGTACTGTATTGCTTGTGATAAGAATTGTACTTTGTAAAGTTACATGATTCAATCAATATAATATACAGATAGTGTGGGGTTTTTAGCGAGATGCTTTCCCCAGGAAAATACTGTGTTGATATGTGTGATTGATGCTTTTATGTACGCCTATGAATGTTTCTGCTTCTGTAAATTGATGATCAATGTAGAGGAGGTTATGTATTATGCATGTTCCGCTTATAAGTGTATAATCAGGATAATCTCTATGAATATGTGTCATATTATTCAAAATTTCTACACTAAGAAATGCAGTAAGATCATCTCCCAGGCCGTGATCCAAGGGATCAGTTTAGTGCTCAAAATTCAAAGTGACCATATCGGCTCTAAACCAACGCCAAAGAGAATATATCGTTTCCATGAATCCAACGCAACTCATTTCAATCAAAACCGACATCGGATGCTCCTGATACCGCATTTTGATCAATTTGGCAAACAACTAAATTTTTTAAAAATATGGTTGCAGGGATGCCCAGTCAACAGTGCTAACTAGGAAATGACTAGACAGGGTACATGTACTTTGTATGGGCCAATGATATGAGGACACGTGTCATTCATTTATTGGTTCAATCTGGTTGTTTCCTATTGGTTCAGGTTGTGGTTAGGTGGACCAATTAGGAGGAGCCATGTGGGCCAATCCCTAGTTTCCACGTGGCCCTCCTATTAGTCGTGTAAAATTTTGGTATGGCCAAAGTAAGCCTCCACCGGATTCGAACGTGAGACCATTCTCCTGCCAGCAAATCCCTCCATCGGCCTACCTATGGTGTTGCTTAACTCTTATGGTTTGAAAACTCTATTTAAAGTTTCAATATAGTGCCATTGGGGGAGGGGGAGGGCACCCATGCGACCATAGGCAGAGGGGAAAAGGGGCTAGGCCTTAGCTCGATCCACAAGCATAGCCCTAAGCAAAAATTCACCGAGACCCAGCACTAAACTGCAGTGAAAATGAGTAGGGGGCCAGCCCAAGGTCATGTGATGGGCTATAGAACTTGGAGCACGCAGAGGAAGGGGGCCAACCCCAAGGCACCGAGACCTAATATGACCAAGGGCGTGACAAACAAAAGGGACACAGAGGAAGGGGGCTAGACCCAAGTCACCGAGACCTCATATGACCAAGGGCGTGACAAAAAAAAGGGAGGTGGAGGAAGGGGGCCAACCCCAAGTCACCGAGACCTAATATGACCAAGGGCACGACAAACAAAAGGGACGTGGAGTTAGGCCTTGGAATCTTGGCCCCTAATGCGGTCATATGCATCAACGTGACCAAGATTTTTGGAACTGGGGGCTTAATGAGAGGACTAACCGTCCTAAATTTTCTCCAGTTGGATGGGATTGTAGGCCAAAATTGTGCGTCGGTTCTGGGTTTGGGGCACACAAGCCAGGTTTGGGTCGAATTAGAGGATGATTAGTTGTAGAATTTGGAAAAACTTGAAACAGGCATAACTTACTCAATTTTTTGCCAAATGAGTTGTAGAAAGAACCAAAATGGGGGTTTTTTACAGTGTGGGATCCATTGGAGACATCAATTTTTCTATTTGAACTACATAAAAGTATGTAAAAAAAGTTTTGAACACTTAATGAAAGAGGCCTTTCATTGGAAGCTGGACCAAGAGATGTAGCCCAGGAGAGGGGTGAACTCCTTTATCATGTTTTCTGTTATGTATTTTAGATATGCTTATTTTGTCTCTGTTTGGCTATAAATTACGGTTAAATTCACTTGTTTTATGTGTTTATAAAATTGATCCTCTACCCAAAACACATATAATTTTCACTTGCAAATTGTTAAAAATCTTCAAGTTTACATATTTAGATCATTTTGGTATCAGAGCACATGTTATTGTGAAGGTTTGATTTGTTTCCAAGTGTTTTTCTGATGCTTTCAAGATTAAAGCTTAAAATAGGAGAAGGATAACTTGTGGAACCAAGATCTTAAATTGTTTCAAGGAGAACAAACACACCTCAAGCTTCAATAGTCATGGCACATGAAGAAGGTCCTGAAGGGATGTCTGAAGATGAGAAAACTTTCAGAAAATAATTCTTTGAGATGTCTGAGATGGTTAAGGTTCTTTATGAGGAGAGGAATTCCAGATTGTATGGAGAGAGCTCAAAGCCTCCAAAAGGAGATGGAGGAAAAGGAGACAAGCCTCCAAAAGGGAATGGAGGGAATGGTGACAAACCACCACCTTCACCTCCATCCTCATCCTCATCTTCAACTTCTTCTACCCTTTCAAAAACACCTCCAAATTCCCCAAGGGGTCATGGTAAAACTCCTTTGCTTAAGCTTGATATTAAGTTTGAATTGCCTATGTACAATGGAGAGGTAAATGTAGAGAGATTGGATAATTGGGTTCGTCAAATTGAAGTGTATTGCAGGATACAAAGAATCAAATATGATGAAACCAAGATTCAGCTTGCTTCTCTTAGATTGGAAGGTGCAACACTAATTTGGTGGGAATCCAAAACTCAAGAGGACATGAAGAAACATGGTAAGGTTTTATCCTCTTGGAATAAGAAGGAAGTTTTATCCATACATGCAGAAAGCTATTATGGATTGGAAAAACTTTAGACAAGCTAAGGGGAAAAATGTTCAAAGCTATACTCAAGAATTTAGAAAAAGGGCTTTGATTTTGGGCATAGATTTGTCTTCTCAAGATACTTTTCTCAAATACATTGGAGGATTGCATAGTTATTTGAGACACACAAATCTCATGTTTAACCCTACAAAACTAGATGAAGTTTGTGTACAAGCAACTTGTTTAGAAGCAAGAGGGCAGAATGTTCCTCAAGTGGGCAAAAAAAAGCCATTCAAGAATGGTGACAAAGGAAAAGGGAAATGAAAAGGCAAAGGAAATAAAAATGGTTCAGTCAAGAAAGAGGGAGAAAATATCGCCTGTAAACATTGTTTAAAAGAAGGACATGATGAAGACTACTGTTGGAAACTTCATCCTGAAATGAGACCCAAAAAGTTTAACAACAAAGGGAAACAAAATACTGCTGCAACTACACAACATGATTTGGGATCTGACTTTGGGGATGAAACAAATATCACAGCCATGGGATTCAAAGGTAAGGACTCTATTGCAAGTACTAGTTCTTCAAGTAGTAGCCTCAATGAAACTCAACATGAAAAGGAAAGAATAGAGATTTTCCACATTAGAGTCATTTCAAAACATACCAAGATAGATACACTGTTTGATAGTGGTTCACAAGAAAACCTCATTTCTGAAGACATTGTCAAGAAATTGAATTTGGAAACAAATCCTCATCCTAAACCATATCCTTTAGGTTGGATATGTGATAATGCAAAATTGCATGTGACAAAAAGATGTAAATTAAGATTTTCCATCACTGCAAACTTTATAGATGAGGTAGAACTTGATGTCATTCCACTTGATATTTGTGGTATTGTTTTGGGAAGCCCATATCTATATGATAGGAGAGCCATCTTTCATCACCATGAGAACAAATATCACTTGTTTAAAAATTGAGTTAAGTACATTGTTAGAGCTCATAACAAGAAGTTGAATTTGTCACATGTAAATGTTGGACAAATGAAGAGGTTAGTTATTGCTTGTAAGAAATTTTTACTCTTGATGATCAAACCCAAAGAGAATGTTGAAAATGAAGCTTTCCAAGGATTTGATGCAAATTTAAAATCTGATTGGTATGAGGTTGTTAACACATATGATGACATGTTTCAGGAACCCAAAGGATTTCCTCCTAAAAGAGGTATCCAACATGAGATCCAATTTCAACAAGATTGTCCTCTTCCAAACATTGGCATGTCTAGGATGTTAGTTATGGAGAATGTAGAGATTAAAATACAATATTTTCTTGAAAAAGGGGTCATCAAACCAAGCACATCACCATGCGGGTCACCAATTGTGTTAGTACCAAAGAAAGATGGTACATGGAACAAGTGCGTAGATTTCAGAGCCTTGAACAAGATAACGGTAAAGAATTGTTACCCTCTTCCTTGAATTGATGATTTTCTTGATCAATTGAAAGATGTTTTGTATTTCACTAAGTTGGACTTGAGAATTGGTTATCATCATATTAGGATTGTTGAAGGAGACACATGGAAGACAGATTTCAAAACAAAGCAAGGTTTGTTTGAATGGTTGGCTATGCCATTTGGGATTTGTAATGCTCTTGCAACATTCATGCGAGTTATGAATGATGTCTTAAGGCCTTTTATCGATGATTTTATAATTGTCTACTTAGATGAAATATTGATATTTAGCAAGTCTCATGAAGAACATCTCAGGCATGTGAAACAAGTCTTGGATGTCTTGAAGAAAGGAAATTTGTTTTCAAAGATGTCTAAATGTGAGTTTGAAAAGACCTCATTAGTTTATTTGGGACATATTGTTGGAGGGGGTGAATCGAAGATAGATCCCTCAAAGGTCAAAGTCATTGTTGATTGGACTAAACCCACTAATGTAACTGAGGTGAGAAGCTTTTTGGGAGAAACCCAATATTGGAGAAAGTTTATTTCTATATTTTCTCCAATTGCAGCTCCATTACATGCCTTGACAAGCATTAAGCGGGTTTTTTAATGGGGAGGCAAACAAAAAAAAGCTTTTGATGCATTGAAGGAGAGAATAAGTACAAATCCAGTTCTTTCACTTCCCGATTTATGCCATCCATATGAGATACAAACAGATGCAAGTGACTATGCCATGGGAGCGGTCTTGATGAAAGATGGTAAGCCCATATGTTACCACTCTAAAATTTTTAATGGTGTAGTAGTTAACTATCCTACTTATGACAAGGATCTATATGCATTGGTGCAAAGTGTGAAAAAGTGGAAACACTATTGATGGGAAAGGAAACTATCATTCACGCTGATCATCAACCATTGCAATATTCACAATCACAAACTAAGCTACAACAATTCCACTTGGTGATAAGGTATAAGAAAGGTATCTATAACAAGGTTGTTGACATTCTTTCTAGACCAATTGTTAGTGCTTCAGTTATTCTTAAGCATAATTCTATCGTGCATGAGAACTATGTTGAACAATATGATTTAGATGAAGACTTTAAAGATGCGTATGCAACTTTGTGTCAAGGAAACTAGGTAGAGGAATTGGATTACCATGTGCATGATAAAATTTTGTATCATCTTGGAAAGCTATGCATTCCTCAGGGTGAAAGAGTCAACATCATAAGGGAAGCACATGATTCTCTTATTGTTGGCCATTTTGGTGTAGGAAGGACGATGACACAATTACAAAGGTATTGTTATTGGCCTAGAAGGAATGAAAGTGTATCACGATATGTAAGAGGATGTTCTTTATGTGCTACAAGTAAGCCTAGCAATAGAAAGTTAGGATTTTATACTCCACTTCTAGTTCCTTCCCGTCCTTGGGAAATTGTTTCTATGGAATTTGTAGGAGGACTACCTATGTCTAAAAATAATCATGATTATCTCTATGTTGTAGTGGATCATTTCAGAAATATGTGTATTTTGATGCCTTGTAAGAAGTAGGTTACAGTTGAACAAACTGCACAAATGTTCTTTCAACATGTATGGGTACATTTTGGGTTGCCCAAATCCATTATTTCTGATCGAGATTCTTGATTTTTCAGGAACTTTTGGTCAAGCTTATAGGCTGTCATGGACACCAAGTTGAAAAAGAGCACAACATTCCATCCACAAATCGATGGTCAGACAGAAGTGATGAACATAATGGTAGTACATCTTCTTTGAGGTTATTGCAGCAAACATCCCAAGCTTTGGGATGAACACTTATACTAAATTCAACATGCTTATAACCGGGAAAAGCATTCATCGAATCAAACATCTCCATTTGAGGCATGATTTGGTTACTTACCAAAATATCCTTTAAATTTTATCTTTGGGAAGGATGTTTCTATTGATGGTCATAGTGACATTGATAAAACCAAGTGTTCATTGAGAAAGTTCAATTGGTGCATCAAATGGTTCAAGAACAGTTGGAAAAGAGCCAAGCCAAGTACAAGACAAGGCATGATAAGCATCATGTTGACCATAGTTTCCAAGTTGGAGATGAAGTTTGGATTTACATTAGAAAAGAGAGGCTTAAAGGAGAAGGTAAAAAGCTGAAACCAATAAGGTATGGACCTTCTAATATTCTACAAAATATTGGTAACAATTCCTTCCATTTGGATCTTCCTCCTTATATGCAAACGTATGCAGTTGTTAATGTTGATAATTTGGGACTATATGAGCCTCCTTTGATTGATGATCAAGGAGAGCATGTTCAGATTCCTTGAATAGAAGATTTCTCACCAGAATTTATTGAAGAATTGCAACAAGATACCATCCTTGATAGAAGGACAAGAACTTCAAAACGAGGAAATGTGGAGTACCTTCGTGTTGGTCTCAAAGGCACAAATCCAAGTAAATCTAAATGGATTAAGGTTGGAATGGTGAGGGAACTATACCATTATCTATTTGTTGGCTGAAAGTAGTCTTTTAGAGGTCCGAAAGATTCCAATGGGGAGGAGTGATCCAAGGAATCAGTTTAGTGCTCAAAATTCAAAGTGCTCAGATTGGCTCGAAACCAATGCCAAAGAAATTACCTCATTTCCCTAAATCCAATACAATTCATTTCACTCAAAGCCAACATCGGATTCTCCCAATATCGCAATCTGATCGATTTGGAAAACAACTAAATTTTTTAAAAATGTGGTTGTAGGGATGCCTAGTTAGCAGTCCATATGCTAACTGGGCAATGAATCGACAGGGTACATGTACTTCGTATGGTCCAATGAGATGAGGACAAGTGTCAGTCATTTATTGGTTCAATTTGGTGGTTTTCTATTGGTTCAGGTTGTGATTGGGTGGACCAATTAGGAGGAGCCACGTGGTCTAATCCATGGCTGCCAAGTGGCCTCTTATTAGCCATGTAAAATTTTGGTATGGCCAAAGCAGGCCTCCATCAGATTTGAATGCAAGACCATTCGTCTACTAGCAAAGCCTCCACTGACCCACCTCTGGTGTTTCTTAAATCTTATGGTTCAAAAATGCTATTTAAGCCCTAAGCCCCTAGCCATCCCAGCGTCGGGCTAAACCCTAGCCCTTGGCCACCCAGCGCCCACAAGACCGCAAGTGGAGGGGCTAAAGGGACAAGCCTTATCCCATCCCACGACCACAACCCCAAGCACAAATGAGCCAAGATCCAACGCTAAACTGCAACGGAAATGAGTAGGGGACCAGCCCAAGGCCACATGATAGGCCATAGAACTGGGAGCCCATGGAGGAAGGGGGCCATCCCCAGGTCACCTTGACCTAATATGACCAAGGGCGCGACAAAAAAAAGGGGTGAAGAGTTAGGCCCTGGAATCTCGACCCCCAATGCGGTCATATGCCCCAACGTGACCAAGATTTTCAGAACTAAGGGCTTAATGGGTAGACTAATGTCCTACATTTTCACCTGTCGGGTGGCATTGTAGGCCATAATTACGTGCTGGTTTTGGGTTTGGGGCACACAAGCCAGGTTTGGGCCAAATTGGGGGATGATTAGTTGTAGAATTTGGAAAAAACGTGAAACATGCATAACTTACTCAATTTTTGGACAAATGAGGTGCAGAAAGAACCAAAATGGGGGTTTTTGACAGTACTGGATCCATTGGAGACATTATTTTTTATGTTTCATCTATGTAAAAGCATGTAAACACAAATTTTAACACTTAATGAAAGAGGCCCTGCATTGGAAGCTGGATCAGGAGATGTAGCCCAGGAGAGGGGTGAACTCCTTTATCATATTTTGTGTTATGTGTTTTAGATATGCTTATTTTATCTTTGTTTGGCTCTAAATTGTGGTTGAATTCAATTGTTTTATGTGTTTATTAAATTGATAATCTACCCAAAACACATTTAATTTTCACCTGCAAAATGTTAAAAATATTCAAGTTTACATATTCATATCAGATCGGGAAATTTGTTTTCTTTCTAATTCAATCTCAAAGCAAGGGGAAGATAGTGGCCACATCCATGACCCCTAGGAAGGGTTCCCCCACGTAGCAGAAGTAGGTGGATAAAGTCATGGAAGAATATAGGGACATATTATCCTCACCCATAGGGGTACCCTTACACTATCAGGTCAAGCATTCGATCGATTTGACTCCCAGAGCACCTTTACCCAATGGGCCAATATACTGCCACTCCATTTTGGAAAATCAAGCAATCAAGCGACAAATCTAGCAGTTGCTGCAAAAATGGTATATATGACCAAGTTCCTCACCTTGTGGGAGATCGAATGTACTTACATAGAAGAAAGATGGAATCTAGAGACTCTGCATTGATTATCAGGTACTAAAAAAAATCACTATCAGGAACAGGTATCCAATCCCACGGATTGATGAAATTCTTGACCAACTCAAGGGGGCCAAGTATTTAAGCAAGATTGATTTAAAGTATGGTTATCACTAGGTACTAATAGAACCCACAGATGTATGGAAGACCACATTAAAATCCAAGGAGGGCATTTTCAAGGGGTTGGTCATGCCTTTCGGGTTGAAAAATTCCCCTGCGATTTTCAGATGTTGATGGATGACATCTTGCAACCCTTCACCAACTCGTTCATGGTTATATATCTAGATGACATCCTCATATTCAACAAGATTTGTGAAGAGCACCTATAACCCATTCGACAAGTCCTTTAAACCCCATGACAACACAAACTATGTGCCAACTTGGAGAAACACATATTTGGCATAAGCTAGGTCCAATATCTAGGCTACATCATTGATGAGAAAGGCGTGCATACAAATCCAGTTAAGATCCAAGCGATTTAGGATTGGCCAACCCTGACCAATATAACAGAGATTTGCAGCGTTTTGGGCCTTGCCAATTTTTATCAGAGGTTCGTGTTGGGATTCTCTCATATCACTTGGGCTTTGAGTCAGGTTATCAATGGCGGAGCGATTTTTTTTTTTTAGTTTGAGTACCAACATAAGACGTTCATTGAGCTAAAGAACCACCTCTACTCTACACTTATACTCATATTACCATATCTGCAACAACCATTTGAAATTGAGACAAATGCCTCCAACTATGCTATTGGTACAATTATCACCCAATAGGGACATCCAGTGGCCTATCATAGTGAGACACTTTCCGATACAATTTCAAAATACCCCACTAATGATAAAGATATGTATTGCATCATGCAAGTGTGCCGACAATGGAAACATTACATTCTGGGGAAGGAAACAATCATCCACACATCCCACTGACCTCTTTAGTTTATGCAGACACAAGGGAAGTTGCATAATTATCAACATCAAAAGTGCTCTACATATCTACAACAATTCCACTTGAACATAAATACAAAAAATATAGCACCAATCATGTGGCATATTTCCTCAATCGACCCCAGTTGCAAAACTGACTACTGTTCTCAACTCTTGTGACCATGAGACCTTCGGATGGCCACAATTGTACAAAAATGACCTAGAGTTCACCATCACATACCAGATGCTAGTGGATGGCAAGAAAGTTCTAAATTTCCACCTTTAGGACACATTATTATGTTACCTTGACCATCTTTGTGTTCCTTCAAGTGATCGTGCCAAGATAATTTTGGATGCACACTACAGTCTGCTCGTAGGACACTTTGGTGTGGAGAAAATTGTGGCCGTACTAGAGAAGTAGTTTTATTGCCCAAAACTCCAAGAGGACATTGGAAAATATATCAAATCCTGCACTGCTTGTTCCATTTCCAAGGCAACCATCTCGAAGCAAGGCTTGTATACTCTTATTCCTACTCCCAACTGACCCTGGGAATCTATCTCCATGGACTATTTGTTGGGCCTCCCTTCTACCAAGCATGGTAATGATTGTGTATTTGTGGTTGTGGATATATTTTCTAATATGGCTATATTGGCGGCTTGCAAAAAGAGTATCACAACATAGGACACTGCTGAACTATTGTTTGAACGAGTATGGGTACTGTTAGCGCTTGAAATTTCACCTCAGGCTGAGAAAGGCAAACTCCAAGGCAACATCAAACCACTTAGCCTCGTAGCTAGCCCTACGGGGCAGGAGAGGGCTCTCTCCGGTCTATCTCGGCAAAAATATTCAAAGGGTAGAGATAACCAATAAATAACACTGATTTTAGGCTAGTAAACTGATAAAAAGGTTTAGTTTGCGATTTTTAGGGTTTTGGTGGAAAGTTGGGGAAAGGCAATCTTGGGTGCGGGGATTGGACACAGTTTTTGCAGGGTTTTCTTTGGGGCAAGGTAGGAGACTGTATTGATGCCTTTGAATTAATTGAATGGATAGGAATTACTGGTGAGGGGACAAAGAGAGCAAGAAACCTTCAAGAGTTCTCTTTAGACAGATGAAAACATAAATATTAAGCAAACTTAAAAGCAGAGCATGGCAATCATGAATTCTACTTTAACACTTCATTTGCCTAATTTGCAGAAGGAAAAATGAGAATATGATTCACATAACAAACTTACAAGTACAAAGAGAAACACACCATCAATACATGTAACCACAGGAATCCCAAAAAGGACTGCAAAACCCTGGTCTTTCTTCCTTTGCCAAAATTGCAGAGATACAATGAGTAATACAATAGAAGCTTCTCCCTCAAGAGTCCAACCTCTCCAACCATGAAAATGATTGAGAAAATACATAATATAGACCATGCCAACCCATTCCCTAGCCTATAGGGGTCGAGCTCATCCTTCTAGGAGCTGTTTCAACCAATTCTAAACTGAGCACTAAAATCTAGGCAGTCAAAACAACTTGCCTCTATAAGCTAGGAAACCAATTCATTCATTAAATTTTTTCCTATCTCATGAATGAATCTTATAGAAGAGATAAATAAGTGTCAAAATATCATAAATTTACATAATTTACAACAAGGAAGAACAAAATCTACTCCAAAAAGTCAAATCCAGTCAAAACTACGTTTTGCTGAGCTGTAGGTGAATTTCTGTGAAAACTGCCCAACAGGTCGCGCGCCTTTGGAGCTGCTTTTGAGGCACTTCCAGGTGTCCAAATGAGGCAAAAGTGGGCTTGTTGGAAAGGTCTGGATGTCTAATTTCCAACCCAAGTGTAATTTCTGAATTTGGTGGCCATTTGCCCCTCCAAAATTGCAATCTCCCAAGACTACTTCCTGTGTGTCAAAAAGGTGGCAGAAAGTCATTTTTTGCTTGTTTTTTGACCTTCTGGAGGCTCAAAACTTGATGAAATCTCTTGGTAATTGCTGAGCAGGTGTATCTTTGCATGAAAAATCCAAAAATTCTGAGTTTTCCCGAAATGGAGTTGCCCATCGAATAGGTCGCGCGCGGCGCGCGACCTGTTGGTGAGGAAAACCTGTGTTTGGCACAAAAAATTCACAATTGACAAAATTTTCTCCAAATTTCTTGAAATTTGGGCTGGGAGTCCCCAATCAAGTACCATGCTCAGTCAAAGAGGCTTTGGCCAAAATTTGGAGTGGATCGGGCCTTTTTCGTCGTTTTAGTGCCTTGGCCAACCTCCTTGGATCTGGCGATTGCATTTTTAACATTTCTTTAAAACCATGACACCTGTGCAAAAAGTGAAGGAGGTTTTTCTTCTTTGGCATGTTGTGGACAAAAAAGTCTATCAGTTTTCCAAAATTCATCTTTTATTTCTCTGAAACATCTTTTGAATGAAACTTATCCGGATGTGTGGAACAAGGGATTTTGTCGAAATGAAGCGAAATGAAGGGGATAGGGGGCTTCTAAATTCTTGGGGAAATTTTTGGGAGTAGGGAGGAATGTTAGGAAGCAGGGGAAAGTGGAATCTCAGAGATTAAGTGAGGGGAAGGGGTCCAAAAGGGCAAAACACAGGCCCAACCTAGAAAATTGCCAGGTTGTAGCTAGAAACTAGGGTTTGTGCAAAACTGAGGAATTTGGGGGATCTCAGTGATGGAAAGTGTTTGATAAGGTACATGAAGGATAGGGGAAGGTGTATGAACATCTGGATACAAGTTTTGCCGATGATTTGACCGTCCAAGAGAAATTGCCTTCAAAACCCTAGGAGAGGGAAATGACCTTACCTAGGCGCAACTGAAGCATGGAAAAGGTGTAAAATGACTCATTAGACACTGAGATGATAATGAAAACCCTATGAATGATGATAGAATCAGCTGAATAGTGACATAGATTGGCATTTGGGCAACTTTTAAAAGACTGAGAGCAAACCCTAGACCTAATGCCTAGTGACCAAATTTTGCTTGAAGACTCACTAAAATGACAAAATTTGACCTTGACACTTCAAAATCATTTTGTAAGAGCACGTTTGATCACTGGAGGAAGGTTGGAAAGACTGAAACTAACAGGTACATTTTGGAATCCCACAAACCATTATATCATATCAGTATAACAAGTTCTTGAGCAAATTCAAGTCGAGCCTCTAGAAATTATTGGACACTAAGCTCACCAAGTTGACTGCATTCCCTCCCTAGAATGATGGCCAGAAAGAGGTCGTGAACAAGATGATAGTGCACATATTACACATGTATAACTCCAAGCATCCGTGAACCTAGGATTAGAGCCTTCCTTATGTGCAACACAATTATAATAGAGCTGTCCATATCTTGAATGGCCATAGTCCTTTTCAAGTGTGTTTTGGTTTTCAACCATTGTGTCTGATTGATGTTTTCATGCCTCATACGAATACATAGAAAAAATCCACACATGTATAGTATGAGGTTGATAAAGAAACCCAGTTTATTGAACGCATTCAACACATCCTCCAACAGGTGCACAAAATCTTGGATAACTCTGATTACAAGTATAAGTAATGACATGATCAACATTAGGTGCCACAAAAGTTTCAGCCGGGTGATAAATTTAACTTTCATCTGTAGAAAGAACGCCTTACCAGAGCCCATTAGAAGCTCATACCATTTTGACATGGGCCTTACACCATCACTAAGGTTGTGGGAGGCAATGATTTTGAGCTCAACATTCCCCCATTCCTTGGCCTACACCCAATGTTCAATGAGGACTGCCTTCAACCATACTTTCCACCATTATTGGACACATTATACATTTCAGAACATCTCACACCAACAAAGCTTACATGGAACATACCTCAACTAATCAAATCATTGACACGTAAACCAAGAACACGTTCCAATAGAATATCCAACTATATCAGGTTTTCAAAGTTGGCCAACTCATGCACCAAGGCAAGTGGCTCACTAGGGAACAAGTTCAACAAAAGTTTCCCCATCTCATGGAGGAACTCAACGAAATGGGGACCATTTCTTCCTAAGGGGGTAGGACTAATCTAGGTGGATATTTATGGCCACCTTCCCATTCCACTTGTACCCCCACCATTGTTTCTTTTAGTTCATTAATTATAGCACAATTTAATTTTTTTGGCAGTTTTCTGAGTCCTGAACTTCCAAAGCCATTTTGAGGCCCTAAATGACGTTTTCTTGGAAAATGGGAAAAATCACATCATTTGGTATGGTTTTTTAGTCGAAACTTGTATTCCTTGAGTAGATATTTTTAATGAGGTATCGTGTGGATCAAACAAAGTTCGTATGCCAAAATTATGACCCTGGGAAGTTGATGTACCAATTTACTCCAACGGGGCCCACAAAGTTTTGGTGCTTCATCTCCTAGAGTTAGGTTTTTGGATGTTTAGGTTTTTCCATTATTTCTCAATAATAAATAGGCCTTCAAGCCTCATTGTAACACCATTTAGAAGGCATGTAGTCACAACATTTCTTCTCAAAGATAAGCTACCATCGACTGAGAAAAATTATTTCCATTCTGCATGTAAACTATTTTCAGTACTTTGTTATTAATGAATTGAAGTTTTGTTTTTGTTGTGTCTTTGTGTTTTGTTTATATTTGTATTTCATTTCATTCCTTTATAAATCTGGATAAAACTACAAGATGGAGAGTGGGGTTCTTAGTTGCGTGGAAAAAATTCCATTGGGAGAATTTGGAAGAAGCATGTTTTTCCCTCTTTTGATTTCAATTGATAGGCCATCAAGTTCTTTTTGAATTTTTTCTTTGTGAAACTTCTTAATGCACACATTGTATATTTTTAAATCTTATAATTCTCTCATTTTCCAAATGGCATTCATCTTCTAAACATTCTAACATTGCCAACTTTTGACACGGTTCAACGATTCATCAAGAAATTTTTAAATTTGTACTTTCAAATTGGTTTGAATGTGTACCATGGAAGATATCCTCTAGAAAGTCATTAAACATCTTTTAAAGTTACATATTTTGAATGTGCCAAACGATTCATTAAGGTTCCTTCAAAGTTTTTTTCTAGATGTTATTGACACATTGTTTAGTTCTTTCTTCTTTACTCTTCATGAATCATGTTTTGAGATACTTTACTTGAATTTCCATTGGGTGACATTTTAAAAATAATTTTCATTATCCCAAAGTTTCCTTAACAGGGCCATCAAGGGTCTCTCAAAAGTTTATTTTGATTGTTCCCATTGGAAGGAAAAGTAGGGTATTTGGGAATATGACTTAAGAAGAGTAAAGGGGAACAAATTGATTAACGTATTAGGGGAATTCAAAAAAATACTTTTAAGGAGCCTTAATGGACTATTGCATACATTCAAATTCAAGAGTCCTTTGAAAATGTTCTTTCAAATTCCTTTGAGGGTTCCTTGGATTTAATCAATGTTTTCAAATGATGTTTAATTTATAAATCTTCAATGCTTTATTGATCCTCAAGAATATTTTGAATGGTCACATCTTTTGGTTGTGTATAATAAATCATTGAGCCACCTCGAGCTTTCATATTCCCCCATCTTTTGAATGCCTCCAACAAATCATCATAATAATCTGAATATTTTGTTAGAAAAACCTAATTATTCATCAAGGTGGATATAAATATTAAAGTAATATATATTTTAGGATGCCTTGATAGTTAATCTAGCTATTTTCATATCATTGTTAAGAGAATCTTTCAAATTCCCTTAATAAATTATTAGGAGGTTTGTAAATTTTTCAAAGGTACATCTTTTAAATATTACTAATAAGCTTTGCAACAATTCCAAGTGCACATTCCTTCTGCAATTTAGAAAATACCTCAAATCCAATATAGGATATTTAAATTAAATGTGGTATATGGGATCCAATAGCCTACTTAAATGGATCCTTAACATTCAAATGAGGCCCATTTCCTTGAACCTTATTTGGGTGAATATGCTAATTGAGTGAATTTCAAGTTATGGATCTCTTAGAGCCCATTGAATGTTCAAAGGTCCTCCATATTTCAAATGGTTAAATCTCCCTTTCTTATGTCATTAAATTTTTTATTGAAACCTACCAAGGGGGCTTACAGGCTCTCTTCTCATTCTCATGCATTACCTTGCATATGATTTTTAATTTTATTCCAAATTCAATTTTTTGCGTCAAATTAATCGGTAGATAGGGAATGTGTTGTATCCCATATATCATTTAAATGAGAGTATCCCATCTCCTCTTTATTATAAAGTTTAATGTTTCCCCTCCCTAAGAAATTACCATTCACATTAGTTCAAATGTATGATAGCTAGTGGGACTTCTCCTTCATGTCAAAACAACCTTGTTTTCACTATGTTTCACTTTGACCAACTTTCCAACATCAACGGTTTGCAGTTAATTATGTTCATTGAATTACCCAATAACATTAGTGAAATATGAGTTACCTTTGAAATATTATATTAGTGCAAGGGATCATGTTCAAATTTTGTATTTCTTTCAAAGATGAAATGGTATTTTATAACTCTCCCTCACCAAGCCTCTCCTACCTTAATTCACATCTCAATCAAAATGATATTTGTAGCCTCTAGGTGTAAACATAATAGTTTTAAGTTTTTAATGCTCTCACTTTTAAAAAATAAATTGTCTTTAAATCAAGGTGATGCCCTCTCTAATTTTGAAACTCTAAACATAATACCATGCCAAACCTGAACCTAATAAAATCAAATCTATATTGATTTCCATTTAGGATTTTGGTTTAATAATGCTTTTCTAAACTTTTTTTTAAACAAAAATGAGTAATATTTAGATTAAATTTTTTCCAAGTCGCAACAAATACGTGGGGAATACATTTCTTAGTTTCAAAACCATTTCAGATACCTACTAACCATTAACCATTACATCGTTGATCTTGTCCCATTGACATCCTAAATGAAAACCCACTACATTGAGAAACTTCCTACCAAAACTTACTAAAAACCAAAAGAGCCAAAAAACACATTACATGCAGATCAATCATATTCATATGATAGCTTGCTGAGGTTTATGGCCCAATTTCCTGAAGGCTCCAAAGGCTATTCCTAAACTATGGATGAATCTATGCTAAGCTTGAGGTCGGAAATGATCACCGTGAGCGCGTCTGCCTCGTCTTCCAATATTAAGATTTGATGTCGGAGAGCTAAGATTTGATAAACATGTCAACCTATGTGTGGTATATTTGACAACATTTTACTTGTAAGTCATAGTCTACCATTTGTAGGGAATCATGAGCAGATAAGCACTAAGAGCACGGGCTCACAACTTCAAACCTAGGAACCTATTATAGCAGCTAAAACCACCCTCCAAAGGTTTTGCCTTAGCCTGTTTTGGAGCCTCCCTACCAACCTTACACAACACTTTGTCTTGCTTCGTCAAGTAATTAATCTTCAAGTGTTTTCCTCGCACAAAGGCAGCCTGTCAATAACAGTTGATCCATTCCCCTCACAAGCTACCCTCCTGGACTTGATCCAGCTACAGGCTGAGCATCTTCCCCTTGAAAATTGCGTATTTTTAGAGGGAAACCAGCCTTCCCTCCAGAAATTGTGCAATCCTCTCTGACAGCCTACTAGGCTCCATGATTGCGCAATCCTGCCAACCAACCTTCCCAACAGGATTTGTGCAAATTTTCCCAGTAGCAGGTTGTTCAACCCAGGATTTGCATAAATCTGGGTAGTAGTCATCTGCTCTACTCAGAAATTACATAAATATCCTAGTAGCCAGCCTAGCTCCCAGCCAGAAATGCACATTTTTTTCCAGCAGTCAAGCAGTCTCTTGCATGTGCAACTAAGTTGACCGACTCCCTCTGGGACTGAGCAAAATAGACTTGCATGCATGGGTTTCTTCTCCCAAGGTAGCATGTAAAGGAATCCCTTGTTTCAGGGATCTATGTTTAGTAGTTGTAGTTTACATGCAAGGATCAATCCAGAAACCTCCCACCAAGTGTCGTTTCCCCTAGATTTGTGGCATGCATGTCACAACCTCGATGTTATCAAAACTCATCAACCAGACACTGCAGAGCTCATTCCTCACATTAACCTTGCAACTCTGACATCCCACATCACATCTTGGAGTAGTTGGCACATTCAGCTCAGTTTTTTTGGGGTAAGCTCGCTTACCATGCCTTGTGCTGCATTTCTGTCGTTTCTTGTGTTTTTGCTTGTGGGAGTATGCTTTCTTCATTTCTTTGAACACTTGTTGTTGTTTACATATACACTAGCTTGTCCTAGCTCTGTTTCAATTTTCGTTGCTATCTCATTGTTGTCGCATGCATGAAACTGTTTCGCACGGATGTTCATCCAACCGGCGAACTGCCTCACCCACATTGTGATGCAGGTAAATTCTAAGTGCGGACACAAACAATTCCTCTAGCTCGAGAGAGCGGGGCTAGTCACAAACATACAATCTAGGGAAGATTTCCTTAGTCAAGAATCAATTAAGAGGGCCTACCTCTTAGAACGCTATTCCGCTTGGTGATGATCTTGTTTCCTCGCTCCAGCTATCTTTCATTTCCTTCCTTCGCACACCTGAAACAAGAAAACAAAAACAAACAACAAACGTAATATGATACACTATTGTATTCATCCTACTTAACAGGTCATATGTGAGATGACATTTCATGTAGGAAATCAATTGATAGTTGCATCTATATTAGTTCAAGAAGAGATTACAATCGATGTCTTGACGTTTCTATTCTCCTCGGACATATCCGGGTTCCCACAATTATGCTAGCATCTCGTGGATAGCCTCAACAATGATAGTCTCAAGGCTCTTCCCTCTAGTCTTCACACCAAACCAAATTCACAATTCTCCCTTAAACACAAACAAGAAAGCTACAAACTATGGGTAGCTTGCTGACTACTCCAAAATCAAAACTTCAACAAGAACTTAATTAGGACTAAAAGCTAACTTGTGCTTGGGAAAAAGAGAGGTTTATATAGCTGGGATGGAGGGGATATGGTTCCTATTCTCATGGGAGAAGTCCTTATCTCTTGGACTAGTTCCATCCTAATAGTGGAAAGGATCCCAAATTGATCTCCTTGACTCCATCTGACCTAACCATTTACCAGACTTTTGTTACAAAGCTTCTAGAGATGGAAGCTTCGGCTCCATATTTAAAAAAAAATTCCAAAAGAGGATTGACGTGACTGAGAAAGGGCTCAGTCGATCTGATTGGCGCCAAGGACAGTTGTAAACCCTGCATATTGGCGCAAGGAAGACATGGGTCATTAGCGCCAGTCTTGTAAACTGGGATAAACAAAAGATTTTTGGGAAATGATGCAAAAGGGAATTGTTCTGCTCATGAAGAGGGACAGAATAGGAGTTTCTTCATGATAGGAAAGCATGTTGGGAACACTGTAGAGGTCCTCCAAAATCATGGATGGGGAGTACAGGGACAGTGACAAAATTTTGTGTAACAAATGCCCCCTAAAGCATGAAGGCCGAACTAGAGTGAGGAGTGAAATGCTTTACAAGTGCATGCGGGGAACTGGAGTCCATCATTGGAGAACTTGCAAGTAAGCGTAGATACATATACATCATTGAAAACTCTGAGTAATAATACATGAATCGTGGTATGGACGCAACCATCCAGAGAATTATCATGTAAATGGATCCAAAAAATGGGCGCAACCATCTATCAGAAAGGATCATAATGAAACCAAGGTATGGTTGCAACCATCCAATAATGAGAAGGATCACATATAAGAACTCATGGCATGGTCGCAACCATTCATCTAAAAGAGACATGTATATAAACATGACCATGTCACATCACCTCGCAACCTAGACTTGTGTAATCTTATCCAAGGGTCTTGCGCTCCAAACGACCCGATCAAAGTACAAATCCTAACATGCGAATGAATGTGTTGAAGTTGAACATGCTAAGAAGTTGCTTGATTACCAACCAATGATGTGAACCGTTAACAAGTGTGAGAGAAACCACTAATAATGACAATTGTTCTCAAGGTACTGGCAACACAGTTCACAGAATGTGAATAAAGGAACCGATGATGAACACCCATGAAATCACCCGATCGAAAGCCAATGATGTAAAATTGTCATCGAGTGCGAAGAACTTGCCATTATGGCATGCAAGCTCTAAGGTACTGGAAGGGAGCCTCTCGGTCAACTTCTTGGATAATGAGCTGAAGTCGACAAGAAGTTACCGTGTCGAAGGAGGGCCATGATGTATCCCACATCATCGACACGAGACAAAGGGATACAAATGATGTCAGATGATATAGAGAGTCAGGAGTAAGTACAACTACAAAGGGACTAAGTCTTGAACTTATCGGTGACACGATTCCAAAATTTGGCAGCTTTTGGATCCATAGGATCGCTGGTCATGAAGACCTGGCAGAGATCAAATGGAAGGAAAAAATGAGCGGCCCATCCCAGGAAGATCAAATGAAAAGGAGGATATCCCAACCCGACATGAAGCAGAAAGTGTCATGTTCAAGAGTGAGCTGCCGACACAACTGATTGAATTTCCAAAATTTCCCCCACCATTTTTGGCAGGTACCCCAATTATTTTTTATCGCAAGATTGAAGGGGATAGCATATTCTTGCACTATAAGTTCATCCTTCGGACGAATTTGACATAGTAATTTTAATGAGCCCTAGTAAGGAGAAGCTCAGGTTCGTCATGGTGACGAATCCAATGTCGTTTAATGCTTTAACGAGTCTGAAAAAGGTGTAACTCAGTATCTTTTTCATGTTTAGAGAGTTTGAAAAAGACATGGAAAAGAAAACTCCGCATGGTCCCTTTTCGTATAGTTGTGTCTCTCGAGCCCGAAAAGGTAGAAAATGATACTTGAGAGAACTGCTTGACCATTTCAGTCAAGGAGTACCTTTTTTGTAAATAGTTTACCCTAGCTCGAAAAAGGGGTAAACGTATACTAGGTAAATGACATTTCATGTCCATTAACGAGTTCAAAATGACAAGAGCTCAACAATCTTTTCGTGTTTAAAAGGCCGGAAAAGTGCTGAAAGCAGACCTCCCATTTTATTTGCTTTAACGAGCCAAAAGGGAAAATACTTGATGATCTTTTCTTTTCTTACGAGTCAGAAAAGAGCTTAAAGGTGACTCGAGTATCATTGTCAACAATCCATCTCCCGTCACTGCACAAGAAAGGTAAATGCATTATGTAGTTCCGAGGAAAAATAGGTTAAAAACACTTCAAAAACCCTAGTATTTTCATAAAAATGAATAAAAAGGGGAGAAAGTAATTATTTTTTACTTTTTACCATTTTACCTTTGTGTGAAGAGCTTTTTACCCTTTTGTGCCCTAATTTTTTTGGAGCATATTGCAGGATATCCGGGAGATCATTTGCTGAGCCGTCAGGTGCAGGTAAGAGCCAAGACCTTAAGCTCCATTTTCATACTATCTTTTCCTATTTTTATCCATTTCTTGGATTTCATGGGGAGATTTTGGAAAAAAAAATTTGCCCTTGGTCGGCGCGATTTCCGGGCACGAAATCGCGCCGATCGGGGGTGGCTAAAACTGTCAACCGTGCCGTTGGTGTCACTATTTTTAAAACACTCGCGTCGACACTGTGAACAAAAAATTTACACGTTTTTGTTCAATTTGACCATTTGAATCCAACTTTCTCTGTCAAAACATGATCATTGACTTGATTGAATGGTTTTTGCAGGAAGAAAATTGTCGAAAATGGTGGATTGGAAAGAAAGCAAGCATGAGGATATCGACACCCAAGCCATAGATGATCCAGATTGCTTAGAGGCTTTGAGGAATTGTGGGCCCATCAAGTTATTTCTCACACCAGGGATGCAGGCTCAATTGGAGCTGCTACAGTACCTGATTAGTCTTTAGGACATAAATCGAGATTTTTTTTGTCATTGGTGACCAAGAGCTGGATTTGGAGACTTCAGATATTTATTTAATCATAGGAATGTCCCATAGAGGGGAACCAGTCAACCTATATGGGTAGAGGCTGATTCGGTCAAGTGTGTCTATGTTACTTGCCGAACATTGCCCAGAAGCTCTCAAATCCAAGAGTGGCAAGATCAAGATCACGACTGTTCGGGATCTTGTGTTGAGAGTGTTACTATTGACCATCAATAGAGTGGCTGGGTCCCAAGCACCGTATGAGACTAATAAGTCCAAGTTCCTGTATGCTATCGTGTGCACAACGCCCACTAATTTTAACTAGGCGGAATCGATGAAGATCAACATGAAGCGCGAGCTATCACAATCTAAGGCAGGAAACCTGAAGCAGTTTTGCTTTGGGTCTGTGCTAGTGACATTCTTCCTAGAGCGGGTTTCGTTGTTCCAATACTAGCTGACTGAGGTGGATTTGCCGATGCCATGAGACCCATGGATGGTCCATTGGAGCGAGTTGATGCCGAGGGTTACGAGGGGCCAACATATGTCCTACAAGCCCGCCTTCTTCTCATGGCTACGATGACATCTAATCGTAGTGGAGGATTGGCCTTATAGCGGTACCGACTTCCACGGAGATCTAGATACGTCGCTCCCAGAAGGATAGGATTTTGATGATGGAGGTAAAAACAATTTTTTTTTTAGTTTTTTTATGTTTTCACTGTTTTTGAAATATATGTGTTCATGACACTTCAATTTTATGAATTCAAATGTTGGACCAGAAAACCCTGCTGGGATGTCCCCGATTTCCAGGTGCTTCGCTCGCCAGTTTGATGTCACTCCATATCAGGAGGGGAGTGACAATGAGGAGTAGATTGCACATAATCTCGAGGGTTTGACCCATGGGACACCAGAGTAAGCTCGGATGGGTGATGTCCCACGCTAGTACCAGATGCATACGAAAGGGGTGTCAGATCGAATCTGCCGACTGCTGACTCACGTAGTCCAAGCAGTTACATGTTATCATGAGCATCATGATCTTTAGTGCATAGGTCTAGCATTCCATATTTTTGAGGCATGTGAGCCATGGATGTATAAGGCCTGCGAGCCACTGATGTATTTTGGACAAACATATTATTTTTTTGGGTTTTGATGTATGACAAACATTATTGACATATATATCTATATATATATATATATATATATATATATATATATATATATAGATATATATATATATATATATATATATGTATATCTATATATATATATATATATATATATATATATATATATATATATATATAGATATGCTCTATTTTCCTGCTTACTATGATACAAGTGGTTTGTTTTTTTATTTTTACATGTTTCGCAAATGTCTATCTAGCACATAATTAGCTAATGCATCCGTCAATGTATTCATATGTCTAGGAATATGATGATATGTAATGTAATCAAAATTTCTCTCTAATAGATGAATACGTAGATACATTCTCAATATTTGAGGGTTTCTGACGGAATATTGCCCGTTGTGTTGAAGAATGACAAGCCGTGAATCAAGGTTGACAACCAGATCCCGGATGCCAAGAGTGATAGCTTTTGACAACAATTCAATAACTGCAATATACTCATTGATGTTATTAGTTGTTCGACCTAGACAAATCCCTTGAAGATAAATCAACTCACCATGGGGGTCATAAATGGCCCATGCTGCGGATGATAGGTTCCGAGTACTTCGGCAAGCACTATCAACAAAACCGATGTGAGGAGACACTGACATCTGTAAAGCAAACTGTATAGAGAATTTTTTTGGAATAAATCACTTTGAAGATTTTGGTCAACGTGCTTCAGCCTTCGAACCAACGAGTGTGGTTCATCTTTAGGACACGATGAAGAACTAGACCCATTCCCTGATCCCTCCCTCAACCCTTTTCACTCCTTCGATCCCCGTTGCCCCCTCCATTCCGCCCTAGCCTCCCCTCTCCGACCCGCAGACCCATTCCTCGATCCCTCCCTCAACCCTTTCCCCAATCGTGGTCTCAACTTGGCCGATGTCCATCCCTCTCATAGGTCGCCTAGTCCTTCTCCCTCCCAACGACGAGTTCTCTACCCTGATCCCTGTGGCAGGTTCTTGGTTCTCCGTTTTCCATCTTCCCCTTTGCAGTCAGCCATCCCTTCCCAATTTGGGTTTCATAATTGTTCAAATCTTGATATAAATCATAACAATTAATATGTCTAATTCCAAAATTTGTAATAATAATAATAATAATAATAGAGAAGAAGAAGAAGGGAGTGGTAATAATTATTTTGATAATAAAAACAAAAATAAAATTACTAGATTCAGCGATAAGTATAATAAGGATAGAACCCATAAATATAATTTAGCTACTAATAATGATATTAATAAGTCTAGTAGTAATAATGACAATAATAATAATGATAATAATAATAATACCAATATCACTAACCATCCTAATAATAAAGTTATGAATTTACCTAGTTTTTCCTTTCCTCCTCCAGTCTTCAATATTTTAGAGAGGGGATTGAAGTTTTCCCTTGCTCCTAAGAATATTCTGGTGGCTGATATTATGTGTGACGTCGAATTTGGGATAAAGGGCTTACCGGATAATATTAAGGATATTATTCGTCAAGACTGCGCTGTTATTCTAAGGAAAGCGAAGCCCCCTAAGAATAACATCAGCAAAGGTGAATTTGAAGCCCTAAAATCCCTAAACATGAACCCTGGCATCGTCGTTTTAAAAGCTGACAAAGAGGGGGCTGTTGTTATCCTTGATAAGGAAGATTATTGGAAGAAGATGATGGATCATCTGATCAACTGTAGAAGCTACAAAAATCTTGAAAAGAATCCCTTGAAAAATATTTCTAAGACTGTCGCTCTTGCTATTAAATCTAGCATCTCGGTTGGTTCCTTTGGTCATAAGATGATTGAAAGTAGCCCTATCACCCCCAGGATTTATGGGCTTCCCAAAATCCATAAAGAGGGAGTCCCCCTTAGGCCCATTATCAACACCATTGGTGGGCCAACCTACCTTTTGTCTAAATATATAGCCATGAAGCTGAAACCCTTAGTAGGGTGGACGAAGTCCTTTGTTAAAGACTCCTCTTCTTTTGTTCAAGAATTAGAAGATTTGAGATTTGAACCAGGTGACAATCTTGTTAGTTTTGATGTTGTTTACCTTTACACTAGCATCCCCATTAAGGATGCCCTTGATGTCATCTTTTGCCTTACTGATCCCGACACAACCAAATTAGTTGAAATCTGCCTCACTTCTAATTTTTTCTGTTTTGAAGGTGAGTTCTATGTACAAACCTGTGGGGTTGCCATGGGTCCCTCCTGTCCCCTATCTTCGCTAACCTGTTTATGGAAGATTTTGAATCCAAGGCTTTATCCTCAACTTTATTTAAACCTAAGCTCTGGAAAAGATTCATTGATGACCCCTGCACCATATGGAAACACGGACCTAAGAAATTAGACCCGTTTTTCCAACATCTCAATAATCAGTCTAAATCCATCCAGTTTACAATGGAGCATGAGGTCAATGGTTTCCCTCCTTTTCTTGATGTCCTCATTTCTAGGAAACTTTATGGATCTTTCTCCCGTGAGGTATATTGAAAAAGGACTCATACTGAGCAATATCTTCATGCCAACTCTCACCATTTTCCTGCTCATAAGATAGGTGTTCTCAACACGTTAGCCACTCGGGCTCTTAGAATTTCTGATGAAGACCACTTTCCTAAAGAAAAATCCCATCTCCTTAATTTTTTTGTCCAAAATGGCTATAGTAGGCAGCAGGGTATCAAATCTTTCCTCAAAGCGAGAAAAGGTCCCAGGGTCAAGAAAGAATCCATCAATTGCAGTTTAAGAGTCCACCTTCCCTTCATCCAAGGGATGACAGACAAGATTGCTAGAATCCTAAAGAAGCATAATATTCCCTTGACCTTTAGACCCCTCAGTACCATTAGAAGTTCCCTTAAGTCCATTAAAGACCGCGTTAACCCTATGGATGTGAAAGGTGTTTATATCATCCCTTGTTCATGTGGTACCTCATACATCGGTGAAACTGGTTGTTCTATTAACCAGAGGATTAAGGAGCACACTGCTAATATTAAGCACAGGAGGAAAAAATCGACAGCTTTGACCGAACATGCAGAAAAGACCAAACATCATATATGCATTGAGGAGGCCAGGGTTATCACTAGGATTCCTCACTTCCGCCATCAGAAATTTAGGGAAGTCATTGAAATTGAGAGGTCTTCTAGTAATATTAATAGGGACGACTGCTTGAAAATTAGCAGTTGTTGGATTCCCACCCCCTCCTCTTAGATTTCTCCCTCCTTCTCTTTTTTGTTTGTTTGTATAGTCGATATTTTATTGTTAATAATATAATTATCAGAATTATTTTTATTATATTATTGTTTTAGTAATATTAGAATTCCCCTTTTTATTAAATGATAAACTTTAACTATACAATGGAAGATATATATTTTTATATTTTAATCTTAATTATTAGTTTATTCTTTGATTATATATATATATATATATATATATATAAACAAATTTAAGAAGAATCTTATAAAACAAAAAAAACAATCTTCAGTTCTTCATATATAATTAATTTGGTTTCTTTATATTTAGATTATACCGTTTATTAAATATTGTATAACCTTAGTATATCAATATTAATTTAAACATATAGGTGATTAATATTGTATAATTTAAATAAATATAGTTCATTAAAAATATGATTAGTTATTGATTAATATATTCATAAATTAAAACAATTACTAAATATATAAAAAGATTCAAATATTTCTAGAACCCTAGACTTTAGTTTTAATTCTTTGTATTTAGATTAAACACTTTACTTTATGTTATATATATTGATTTAAATAACCAATATATATATATTAATTAATTTAAATATATAATTTATTAATATATTATATTCTAATTGAAATAAAATTATGATTAGTTATTCTTTGATTATTTTATTCATAAATTTAAAACCATTACCAAATATAGCCGTTAAAGATTTTATATTTTTATTAAAATAAACATTCAAGTAATTAATAAAAATTATCTAAATATTATTAAACATTCACTTGTCCCTCCCTCGGTTAAATACAGTTGTTAACTTCTAGCTGCTACGCTGACATGTCTACCTATTTAACCTTTTTCCTAGATCTAGTTCTTCAACCTATCCTGAAGATGAACCTCACTTGCTGGTTCGAAACGCGTCGACCAAAATCTTCAATGTGATTTCTTCCGAAAAGTTCTCTATACAATTTGATATGGATCACAAAAGCTTGAATTCGAATATTTACAAAGCAGGTAAAATCATAATAAGCAGGAAAGCTGCTTTCAAAACAACACACCAAACCACACTGCACAAAAATGAATGACACACTTATTGTACAAAAGTAACCATGCAAGATGGTCTAAGCATAGTACTTTGTGAGAGAGTCCATGCTTGGACTTGGGTAATCAATCAACATAGATGGACACCAGATTTTTACGGTTGACATGAGGAGTAAGCATTGACTCAGCCAATTAATAGAGTAGAACTCGTATAAGGCTTTTCCCCCATGCCCCCTGGGTGAGGGAGGGTTACGAGTCAAATGACAACCCCATTGTAAGAATGGGAAATCAGGAGAAACTTGTGGAAGGAGAAAAAACCTGAATCCATGAAGAGATAATGGTGCCCTCAGTTGAAAGATCTTGACAATGGCAGGTGAAACTGACATGTCAATAGGTAGCGGAGGAGAGAACTTCTCCAGATGCATAAACATGATCACTGGGTCAGAACTAAGCCATGGGGATTGAGACATTGAGAGATGAACTCGAAACAAGATAATCAGAGGACATCGAAGGCGAAGCCGAAACAATTTCCACATAATTAATTTCGGCGGGACTTAATGGCATTACCTTGCCCCATGTGTCAACAAGATCCAAAGAGGGAATGACCCGAGGATCAGACTTGACCAAAATCATGTTAATAAGAAAGATACCCATCAGAGCAGGATCTTTAAAGAGTCCTTCCCCCACACTCTCATAAGGAGCACCGATGTTCTTAACATACAGAACATTGCCATCCAAGGAAGAAGAGACAAAGAAGGACAGTTGGTCAGCTGTGACTATTTTCCTTTGATGGGGAAAATGGATCACGCAGAACAAGGAGGAGGCTACAACATGCATGGCATGGGTCCAACTCCGTCTGAGTAGAAGATTATAATTGAGATTAGCGTCAACGATCTCTACCTCAAGGTTCACTATCGTTCCCTCCAAAGTAATGGCAAGGTTGGGTAAGACACCGAAGGGTCGCGAATCGCGCTCATCAAAATCTTCCAAAGTGTTAGGGGACTGGTTCAAAGTAGGAGAACCAATTGCCTTCCAACAAGCAACAAACATGATGCAGGTGGAAGCACCTTCATCAATGATGGTTCTGTGAATGGTTTTCTCATTGATGATGACCTGAATGAGAAAAGAAATTTGATGAGGAAGACACGGAACATGGTTTTCTAGATCAAAACATATAAGACTGGAATTAGCAGGATCAACACCCCCAATAGCCGACAATAATGATTTCCATTGATATGGACAACTTTGAAGTACCTCGAGGGCAAACATAGCTGATGGTGCTCAAGCCAAATCCTCAATAATATGATAGTGTTGAGCGGCATGAGTGTTGGGATTGTACAAGGACTTTCGTAGCACACCTCGAGAAGGTGGTCGAACGATGGAATCATGGTTGGGTTGCTCGATATGAAGAGGACCATAACTTGATGGGGCAGAAGAAATGGGGCAGCTTCTTTTTCTTTCCCTGCTATTGGGGTAGGAGTTTGATAATCTTTTGATCTAGTAGCCATATTAATGGGTGTACTCATCATGAACCCGTGTGAACTTGAGGAAGCAGATGATTGAGGCTAGTCTACCACTTGGGTTTGTTGGGATGGAAATGGATCTTTTAGGACAGCTAGGGTCCCTTTGAGCAAATGACTAACTTTGGATCATCTAGGACAATCCTTAGTATAGTAGTCCTCCTCAAAAATGAGGCACGGATACTTAGGCTTCCATTGGGAAGCATCACCAGCAGACGACTTAGGGGGACCCTATTTTGGGGCATCGGATTTAGCTTTGCCTTTGCCTTTCTTCTTACCTTTCGAGGATTTGTCTGCTGCGGTAGACTAAACAACATGGACCTCTGAGGTTTTACCAGGGCCAGGTGGATTTTGAGAGGGATTATTGGAAGTAGTGTTTGAGGTCAACTTCTATTTGGAAGAAGATTTTGCAGGGGCTTGGGACACTGAACCAATTATTCCATCAACAAGAGGTGTAGCCTATGACTTCGATGCCATCGGATCAGATGATGGTCTAAGAGCATTGGGTAATAACTCATACAAAGTGCTATATTGAGAGTAAATGAGATCTAAGTACTGGGCAAGAGCAATGGCTTGCTCCTCCATGACGCACCCACCCATAGAGATATTACGAGCAATTGGAGCGACGAATGATTTGGTGAACCATTCGGTCAATAACTAATCAACAATCTCGAATTTGATTAGGCGGCGCCTACGTATCCATTCATGGATGTGATCAGAGATGTGGGTCGTCGTATTTTGATTGAGCGATGTAAGCAAATAGGTGTCGGTTTCATAGCGAATTGGAAATTTGAAGTGCGTGAGGAAAGCCATGGCTAAAGAGTTGAAGTCATAATAAGTACTTCGAGGAAGCTCGATGTACCACTTGGCTATAGTGCCTGTGAGAGTTTTTTGGAAAATACAGAGACGAATAGAATCGTCAATGTAATAATTCGAAGAGCACCAGAGGTGACATGTCATCGCATGGGTTTGAGGATCTTCTTTTTCTTTCCCATTGAACTTTGGACAACCGCTCAGGATCTTGGATGGGACCAAAGGCTAGTAGGGTGAATGAAGAATTGGATCATTCGTGAGTTGAGACACATTTGACAACTCTAGTATAGCCAAGAACGACATTTGAGTATTGAAAGGCATTGGAGGTCAATAAGCGGATCCAACTAGAGGAGCCAATCCTTGCTAATAAGGATTTTGTCCCCATAGTGGAGGGTTATGTCCATAGGGCATTTGATTTCCCCCCAATTGTAGCTTACCTTGACCATAGGGTGGGTTTTGACCTTGAAAGCCTTGAAATTGTCCAGACATAGATTGTTGATAAACAACATACGGGTGAAAAGGCTGTTGAGCCTGTTGACCTTGGACATATGTGTTTTGTACTAGCTGTCCATGGGCATACGGGTTTTGAACTTGTTGGCCCTGGACATAAGGATTTTGGACCTGCTGTCATTGGACAAGAAGATTTTGAACCTACTGCCCTTGGACATGAGGATTTCGGGCCTGCTGCTATAGGACTTGACCCTAAACTTATCCTTGCAAATGTTGACCCTGTTGATATGTATACAAGGGTTGTTGTTGCCTAGGTTGGCCTTGCTGTTGCGAGGGCTAACCTTGTAGCTGCAAAAGATGTCCCTGCGGTTGCAGAGGTTGGCCTTGCGAAGACATAGGTTGGGAGGTTTGCTGAACATACTACATTTGCGGCTGCATGGTTTGCTGCAACTGTTGCGAGGGTTGTCCCTGCGGCTGTTACAGTGGTCCCTACTACTGCATCATCAGAACCTGCTGCTGCATGGATGGCCCTTGCTGTAACAAAGGTTTCCCTTGTTGCTACAGAGGTTGTCCTTGCTGATGCAAGGGTACTTGGGCGGTTCCCGGATTGAAACCTTGAAAATTTTCGAACTGTATCTAGCCATAGCCACTGGGAACGGTGGTCCGACCAGACCGAACTTACTACCCAGGCTGAAGAACATAAGGTGGATTTACCTTTCCTTGAGAGCCATATGGAACATAAGGAGTGTGGTACTGAACCTGAGCCTCATAAGGCTGCTGATACTGAAAATTTCTTGACCCAGACAGACAAACATAATTTTGGACTTGTTGGTACTAGACATTGCTTGATCCAACAGGACCAACATGGTTTTAAATAACACCAGAAGAAGGTTGGTTCACCCCAACCGTGTGAGCATGTGAGATACTCACATTAGTTGTGCCCGACACCATAGAGACATTCGGATTCTACCCCCCAGGTGGTGGCACAACTTGTGCACTTACTAGAGGGACCGAAGGACTGATAGAGGCAGGACTCGAGACCATTGGTTGCACTGGACGGGTGACTTGGACTGACGAGACAAGAGGGTTTAGAATGGTGGGTTACACTGGGACTGAAGTAACTATAGAAATCAGCGTCTATTGGGGGGTCAGATTCAGAATGAATGGACCCATGGTAGGCATAGCGCCAGATGCCCAAACAGGATTATGATAAAGCGAAGAGGCACTAGGTGTACCTGAGACCAATTGTGCTAAAGTCACATAATTAGGATGTAAGTTCCGATAAAAACTTATGGGAATACTTCCCGTGAAGGGGAAACCTTCAGGATGAAACTGATCTTCTTCCTCTTCAACAGTGTGTGGAGTGGAAACCTCCGAGTGACCCAGAGAGGAGACTGGAAATTCATCTTCGGGTTCAATGGGTGGAAAAAATCAACGACGAACGACCAAAGATGTTTGAGGGGATAATTCCAGAGGAATACCCAACTGATCATACAGACTGTACAGACATTGCAATGATATCACAATAGGGTCGAACAAAGGATTCAGAGGATAAAGAACCAATCCAAGCTGACCATCAGGAGTCGGCTAACTCTCGGGAGTCTGGATAGGATTATCTGGAGATTTCGAGCCAATATCAGAAAGTGACCCAGTATCTAAGGGAGGTGGAGGATGAGATGACAAAGGTTGAATGCTCAGAACAATTCCAAGTTCAACACCTTGGTCCTCAAGTGACTGCGGTAATTCAGGAAATGGCTCCTCAGACAATCTTTCAGACGGAGGAGAGGAAGAGGAACTAGGTGAATTGGATGGTTCAGCCACGATGGTTTCGTCTCAAATAATAGGAATAGAGAGATAAATTCCAAGGCTTTAAATGTACTTTAAAAGGAATACTCACGATTTGGTATAAAAAAGACTAACAGGGATGTTGTGAGATCGTGCGCACCAATTTTTTAAGACGCATAAACAAACTAGTGCTCTTTCATGTTTTAAGAGTCGAGAAAGAAGAAAAGGTGACTCTATCACTTTCGATTTGAAGCGAGCTCGAAAGGACAAGTGCTCGAATGATATTTTAAGCTTAAAGAGTAAAAAAGATCAAATGACTACTCAGGATGATCTAGGTAAAAAGGATTACCAGGTAACTGTGAACTACAGAATACCTCCCAGCGAACCGAGAAATACGGGCAGGCAATCTCCCCGAATGTTGTGTTCGGTGTATCACGTTTACAAGGAAGCAGACTCAGCTTCCTATGGATAAAGGATTGCAGCCTAGTGGGGTATCCCTTTATATACTCGATGGTACGGGGAGAAAAAATATGTACTAGCGCTGTCTAATGCCGAAGCAAATGACAACTGCTATGTTTAAAGACACTGAAACACATCTCTACCTTAGAACTTCTAGATGTGATCGTTAGGTTTCAAATGCGCCTTAGGTTAATTGAGTTCATTTTAAAGTTTATCTTGAATTATGTCTCGGTTTTCGGGCCTTAGTGATGTGACTCAAAAAATCCTGTATGCAGCTAAATGAGACAAGACTCTTTCAATTCGATGAATTATTTACACTAGAGAGGGTAGAAAACACAATCAAATGCAAACAACCAAGCAACTAAAAGCCAAATTGTTTTTTCACTAATTTACTTTTTGAAAACAAAATAATGAAAAAATGCTTCCCAATTCCTATTTTCCTAACAAGTGCACTTCAAGCAATCCTTTCAAAGACAAAGAGAATTCTTTTTCTTTTCAAATGCAAATGCAACTCTAGTTTTCAATGATGCTAGCTAATGTAACATATTGATGCAACAAACTAGAATTGTGTACTTTTCATGAAATCACAAAATGATTTTTTTGTAAAACATTTACAATGAAAAAGTTTTCGGGACAATCAATCCTGAAAAAGATGAAAAGACACAAAAAAACTTTTTCCAAGCCAATGACGCAATGACTCTACCGAAAAAAAGACAAGAAACATGATCTATGGTAGAAAAGAGATGTTTGAACAATCAAACGAAACTCTTCAAACTTGAATGATGGAGATCAAAGCAATAAGAGGGCTACAAACGAAATGCAAGGAGTAAATTTACCAACAACTTGACTCACTGAGTTCACAATCAATGGGATGGATGACAAGCTAGATGTCCTAGAGCCACTAACCATCCAAAGACTCAAGAAATCAAGAAAAAGAAGGCAAACCAACAAGCACACAAACCAAGCCAAATCAAGCTTTCCAGTCAGGGAGAAATATCCTAAAACAAGCGAAGAAGCAAAAATCAAGAGAGCAAGACACACTGGTTGAGATCTGGGGTAAACCCTAATCTCCACCTATAGGCATCAGCATGACTTCCTAACTAACAACAAGCGCCAGAGGGGGGTTGACATGACTTCTTGTGAGAAACTCGATCCAATCGACATGACTGTTTTAGAAAAAACCGCATTGGCCGAGGATTCAAAGGAAAAAATAAAAATTTCCTCAGGTAAAAACCAGACTTGCTACTGTAAATTTCAGACTCAGAGCAGTAAACCAGGAAAAGTAGAGAACACTAGAGGGAAATGGTGATACTAGAAAAGTTCACACAAAACCATGAAATTACAATAAATTAAACAGAAGGATAGAATCCCCAACGGAGTCGCCAATTTGTGATGTAGGTAAATTCTAAGTGTAAACACAAACAATTCCTCTAGCTCGAGAGGGCGGGTCTAGTCACAAATAACAATCTATGGAATATTTCCTTAGGCTAGAATCAATTAAGAGGGCCTACCTCTTAGAACGCTATTCTACTTGGTGATGATCATGTTTCCTCGCTCCATTTATCTTTCGCTTACTTCCTTCGCACACCTGAAACAAGCAAACAACGACAAACAAAAAATGTAATAACATACAATATTGTATTCAACCTACTTAACAGGTCAAGAAACATTAAGACATAAATATGTGAGATGAAATTTCACATAGGAAATCAATCGACAGTTGCATCTATATTAGTTCAAGAAGAGATTACAACTGATGTCTTAACGTTGTTGTTCTCCTCCAACATATCTGGGTTCCCACGCTTCTGCTAGCATCTCATGGATAACCTCAATAATGATAGTATGAAGGCTCTTCCCTCTAGTCTTCACACCAAAGCAAACTCACAATTCTCCCTTAAACACAAACTAGAAAGCTACAAACTATGGGTAGCTTATTGACTACTCCAAAATCAAAACTTCAGCCAGAACTTAATTAGGACTAAAATCTAACTTGTGCTTGGGAAAAAGAGAGATTTATATAGATGGGATGGAGGGGAGATGGTTCCTCTTCACATGGGAGAAGGCCTTATCTCTTGGATTAGTTCCATCCTAATAGGGGAAAGGAGCCCAAACTGATTTACTAGACTTCCGTAACGAAGCTTCTAGAGTTGGAATCTTCGGCTCCATATTTAAAAAACTTTCCAAAAGAGGATCGTTGTGACTGAGAAAGGGCTTAGTCAATCTGATCGACACTAGGGATAGTTTTAAACCCTGCATATTGGCGCGAGGAGGACATGGGTCATTAGCACCGGTCTTGTAAATTGGGATAAACAAAATATTTTTGTGAAATGATGCAAAAGGGAATTGTTCTTCTCATGAAGAGGGACACAATGGGATTTTCTTCATGATAGGAAAGCATGTCAGGAACACTGTAGAGGTCCTCTAGGATCGTGGATGGGGAGTACAGGGACAGTGACAAAATGTTGTGTAACGCACATGCATGTTGATCTATTTGCTGAATCTTTCATTCATGTTTTTCATGCACTATCAATCACTTCTGCTATCACTTAGTGTCGCCATGCATTCACTGACTTACTTGCTTTCAGTTGCCTGTAGGCGAATCAGGCCAACCTTGGCCCGCGCTCTGCCTTCACCAAGGATGCATTGCGAAATCTGGGAAAGGAAGGTTTACCTTCCTCTCCAGATTTGCACATTCCTACCTAACAATGGCCTCCAAGACTGTTTTTCACATTTCTGGAGGATAGTGGCTTCTTGGCCCAAGAAATTGTGCAGATCTGTCCCTAGGCCAGCTGTCCCACCGAGATGGAATTGCGCATTGCGCAATCCCAATAGTCAACAGCCAGATTGGACTATGCATTGCGTAGTTCCAGCAGTTAGCTAGTCTCCCAGCAGCCCAAACTGTGCCTTGACCCGTCTTGGCAGTCGATCTCTCGACCTCTCGGCCGAAATTGCTCAACCTTCATGATCATTCACCCAGGTATGTTGCAATTTATTTCTCATGTTAATTTTGGTTTTCAACTGACAGATTGCTTTCTATGAGTGTTGGCATGTCTCCAGGTATCGTAGGTGTTCATCTGCCTCTCATCAGTACAGGTAAAATGGTTTCGAGGAGAGCAGCGACGAGGTCACCATTCATAGCACGCTTGGGGATGTAGTTGATCAAGTGTCTATGAGCTTGCCTACTCATGAAGAAATCAAGCTGTTCATAGACAAGGACATCAAGCAACAACGTCACATCGAGCAACATCATGAACAACAGTTGAAGACAACGTACCAAATGCAAGGAATTCAAGAGGAGGGTTGACAACACAGAGGTAGAACAAGGTTGCAAGCTCAAGTAGGTCCATTGATGATGAAAGCAACTTTGGAGACTTCGGCTATGGAGTGACGACATGACATGAAGATCGTGTGAAGGCAAAAAAATGTAACAAATAAGGAGTTGCAGGTGTTGAAGCAGCAACTCAGGAAGAACATGAAGCTACATAGTCAGACAAATGAGTTGCAACAGGATCAGGAACAATAGTGGGCACAACATGCGCTCATGGATGAAACTGCGCCCAGACAAGTTAAAGATCCATCCCATTAGCTAACACGAAGTAGAAATGGTGAGCAGTGTGGTTGATTGCATGGAAGGGATTCAACAACATGCATGTCATTGTGCGCACACATGCAATCCAACCCATTCAACATACTCACCAAGGCAAAGACAAGAAGCAAGTACAACCGGAGCTAAACATGTACTTCGACAAGTTGATGAGCATGATCACCATCACACACTTGAAGATCAACACAGACACTAAGCATCAATGTGTTTTCGGTTCAACCGTACCCAAGAATACCATGCGCATGTTAGCAGACTAGTTGGATGAAGGGGCCGAACCAATGCACCGGTTGCAATGGAGGCAGAGTTTGCTTCAACAAGATGTCACCATGAGGTGCATGCACACCATCACGAATGACCAAGTCTGGCATGATCTAGGTTCCAGTGTGAGAAAAGACCCTTCCAAGACCTTTTACTTTGGTTAAGTGTTAAATTGCATTTAAAAAAAAACATAAATGAATACATCTGCATGCTGTAAAGAAAAGGAACATGATAATCATCAACACATGAAAACATAAGTCGTTGATAACAGAGTTCGTTCAGGAGGGACTACGTCTTTGGGCACCGGTGTCAAGATGGTGTAGGCCGCTGCATTAAGTGATATCAATAGTGATGATGTACATAAGAGGTGATGTCGCTACCATATAAGGAAAATTCCCTCACGCAGGATTGGCTCCAAGAGATGTTCCGCTACAGGAAATCTCAGTCAAAAAGATTCCTATCAGTATGATATAAACTCATGCATGATGAGCATCCCGCCAACATGGCATAAAATGGATCTCAATGCAAACATGCATGACGACAACATGAGTATCCCATCAACATACAACAGAGGGATCTCAAAACACAACATGAATCATGACAACAAGTACATCACACAGATGATTCAGCATCACATCAAGCATGAATCATGAAATCGAGTAAGAAACAAGATCCCACATCAAGCATCAAACAGGGATCTGTGCAGCACAATGCATAGCAAAAGAAGTACATGAACACACTACATATACCTTGAATCTAGGGGCCATTTGAAGAAGGATATCAAGCTACTGAAGTAGGTCGCACGTCGAATCTCGCAACGTCGAATCTCATGGAAATGGCTTCTCACACATGAATGTTGACACCTGCACTCCACTTAGAAAAGTGGCTGGAAAATGAAATGAGCAAATGAAAAATCTGAATGCACCATCCCATTTGTGGCGTCGAATAGTGCAAAATCGATTGTCAAATTTCTGAATTCTGAGAAATTGAGAATCTGGGGCTCAAGGAATCTTTTAGATTCCCCCTACATTGCTCAAAGATTCCCTCCTCCGGGTACTCATGCAAATTAGCTGCTCAGATCAGAGAACTGACTGCTCCATCAGGTTCATGTCTCCGAGTGATGTAAGATCGACACAAATTTTGTCCAATTTGGACACTGCGAAAATTTCACCCTCCTGGAAATGTTGCTCAATCATGGTTCCACCTGCAAATAAATTAATTAAAAAAAATTGCCTCGAATTCTGTGCCCTCTCTTGGTTCGTCCATCCCTACCTGGGCACACTAGTGAAATGAAGGCTATACTAACTTCTGGGTAGATATTCTCATGTGGGTTGGTTAGCACATTGGTTAAGATCTCCGAATTTGGTGGAGGTGGTTCCGGGTTCAATCCCCACGGAACCAAATTTAACACATAACAATTTTTTTTACATGGGTGTCGTTATGATTTGTTTTAATATGGCATACGGTTTTGATGCGCGGTTATATGGTGTGATGTTGTGTATTAAATGGAGTGATAACTGTGCGGAATCGTATTGATGGGTTAACTCCAAACGATGGCGGTGGTTGGTTTATGTGTTAAATACCATGGATGGTACATGGGGCTGCCCAGTGGGGGCCGACCCACGTGGGCTGGGTGGGTTCAATCCCCACTGGCCTCCACAAAAATTTGTGATTCACGTATGCTCTTTATATGGAGAGGCATGGGGTGGTGGGGGTGGTGGCCCACCACCTCCTTTTTTTATATATATATATATTTTTAATTTTTAATACTAAGCCTTTTTTTTTGAATTTTCTGAAATTTGAGCATAGGAGTCATTTTAACGAGGCAAAAATTTCGCCCAGAATCTGGTCGGAGTTGGCCGGATTCCGTCTGCCGGAAAAAGTCCAAATTGTGTCTCCATTAACCTGCCTAGTCAACAAAAGTCAACCAAAACTTTGACTGCCTCTATCTTCCTCATCCGAACTCGGATTGACGAATCGTTCACACCACCGTGATCACAACGACGAGATATTTAACATGAACCTAGTTTGAGCATAATCTAAACACTTTGATTTTTGAGCTTTCATAAGCCCTCTTTATCTTGTGTGTGTCTGTGGAGCCACCCGAATCAATCCTCCCTACTGAGGAGCTTTTGGTCCTCCAAAAGCATGAAAAACAACATGCGCCTTCTCTGTACCTTGTCTGCATCACAAATGTCCTGAAAGGTCTCGCTTCCATCTCCTTCACCTTTGTTCTTCAGAGCCTTAAGCGATGAGCCAACACCTGCAACCTCTATGACCTATAGTACATTGTTTTGCAAATTACATGCTTTACTTTCATGACCAACTAATGACCCAAGTGTCCCACACTTGCCACGAGTTTATAGCACATACTCGGTGGTCAAGTTTACATCAATATGGATGCAATACCCCAGCTATGAAAACAAGGCCAACATATCATTGTTGCTTCAACAAGTGATGGAAAACACCTCATCAATGCAACACATGATTTACAAAATAAGGCCAAACACTATTTGTTTTGACAAGTGATGGAAACACAACATCACTTTTAGAGTGTAAAATGCGACTCAAAATAATACCAGACATCATTGTTGCTGAGCAAGTGATGGAAAACGCATCATCACTTTTACACTTTAAAATGCAACAAATGATTTACAAAAGCATGAACATGAAACGTTAACATATCTAGAAACCATTTTTTACTTATCAAGGTGAATGGGTCATCTCCTTGTGGTGGTTTTGCTTGTCGAACAACTGCTTCACCTGGTTCATGCACCGACGCTTTGTCTTTAAGGCGTTGCTCTGGATGGAGCCTCCAACAAGTGGCTTTTTGATGCCCACCTTTGTCGCAATGACTGCAATACATCTTCTTCCTCCAGATCTATTTACCATGTTTCTTTACTTGCTGTTGAGAGGGTCTTTCACGCCTCATCCTTTTGTGTGCTGCCATTCTTTTCCAACACTTAGAAAATGCATGGTTATGTAAGCCACAATAGGTACATGTTTTTCGATGACATGTTTTACGTTCATCATTAACAACATGATTACAATTGAAATGAAAATTCGAATGTCGAGACTGGTTATACCTTTCCTTGCTATCTCTGGCGTAAGTATGGAAATGAGAGCTTGCCTTAGCTCTTTCCCTGCCATGGGCACTGCCATGGGATGATGGGGATGTGTTCCCATCATTCTCTTTCCTCGACGATTTCAACGATGTCTCGAAAGAATCTGACACCTTCGAGCATTCTCCTTTGGCGTATCTCGAGCATGCAAATTGAGGTCTCTGCATAACCTCCAATGGTTGGGTTATGCCTTGGTTATTAACACCAAGTTCTTTTTCCTCCTCGTGCCTCATCCTGGTAAGGAGCCTCATGTTTGTCCCTGTAATTGGGATCTCCACATCTCCAACATAAATCATACTATGTGAAGACGAAACTGAAAGGAAATCAACCTCTTTTACCTCCGTTGTTGATTTGGAAAGAACTGATGAGGGTTTCTCATGATCTGTTGTTGTTGGTTCGCTAAATGTCATGGCGTATTCCCCAACTTCCTTTCTGACATACCCAAGTCTTGCCTGACAGGGTAATTCCTCTACTTTGATGGGGTTGAAAATGCCTTGGCCATTAGTGCCTAAGTATTTTCCTTCATAACCCATTTTCTTCAACAATTTGGAGTCAATTCCTGTGTTACAATTTTCAAAAACAAAGAAATAATCATCAGGACACATACATGAATTCAGAGAATTACATTTTACCTCACATGGGTCACGCTGCATCTTTTCCAAGGCCTCATCCTTTGCTTGCAACTGTCGTAGAAACTATGTTTCTCCTCCTTCTCTTCATGTAGAAGCATCTTTAATTCAATGTTCTTTGTTTGAAGATTTTGGTTGCTGTGCTTTAGTTCTTCTAGGGCCTCTTCCGTGGCTCGCAACTGAAGCTGCAATCACTCCTTTTCCTCTGTCTCTTTCTGTAGAGTTTCATACATTATTTCCACCCTTTTTGAAATTTTGAGCATGGTATTGTACATCACTTTTTCATCCTCTGTCGCTGCATGTTCCATTGTTCACGCTGCAATTCACATCCATGTAAAGACCACTCCGATACCACTTGATCCAGGTCCGGGTGTGACAAAGGACCTTTCCAAGACCTTTTACTTTCGTGATGTGTTAAATTGCATTTTATAAAAAACATAAATGAATACATCTGTATGCTGTAAAGAAGAGGAACATGACAGTCATCAACACATGAAAACATAAGCCATTGATAACGGAGTTCATCTAGGAGGGACTACGTCTCCGGGAACTGGTGTCAAGATGGTGTAGGTCGATGCATTAAGTGTTATCAATAGTGATGATGTACATAAGAGGTGATGTCGCTATCATATAAGGAAAATTCCCTCATGTAGGAGTGGCTCCAAGAGATGTTCTGCTACAGGAACTCTTAGTAAAAAAGACTCCTATCAATATGACATCAACTCATGCATGAGCATCCCGCCAACATGGCATAAAAGGGATCTCAATGCAAACATGCATGAAGAAAACATGAGTATCCCATCAACATATGACAAAAGGATCTCAAAACACAACATGAAGAATCATGACAACAAGTACATCACACAGATGATTCTGCATCACATCAAGCAAGAATCATGAAATCGAGTAAGAAACAAGATCCCACATTAAGAATCAAATAGGGATCTGTGCAGCAAAATGCATAGAAAAAGAAGTACATGAAGACACTGCATATACCTCAGATCCAGGGGCCATCTAAAGAAGGATGTCAAGCTGCTTAAGCTGGTCACACATCGAATCTCGCAATGTCGAATGTCATGGAAATGGCTTCTCACACATGAATGTTGACACCTGCACTCCACTTAGAAAAGTGGCTGGAAAATGAAAAATCTGAATGCACCATCCGATTTGTGGCGTCGAATAGTGAAAAATCAATTGTCAAATTTTTGAATTTTGAGAAATTGAGAATTTGGGGCTTAAGGAATCTTTTAGATTCCCCTAGATTCCTCAAAGATTTTCTCCTCCGGGTCCTCTGCAATTTGGCTACTCAGATAAGGAAACTGACTGCTCCATCGAGTTCGTGTTGCCGAGAGGTGTGAGATCGACATAAAGTTTGTCCAATTTGGACACTGCGAAAATTTCACCCTCCTGGAAATTTTGCTTAGTCATGGTTCCACCTGCAAATAAATTAATTAAAAAAAATTGCCTCGAATTCCATGCCCGCTCCCGATTCCTCCATCCCTTCCCGGGCGCACTGGTGAAATGAAGGTTTATATCAACTTCTGGGCGGATATTCTCATGTGGGTTGGTTAGCACATTGGTTAAGATCTCTGAATTTGGTGGAGGTGGTTCCGGGATCAATCCCCCCGAAACCAAATTTAACACATAACCAATTTTTTTAACATGGGCGCGGTTATAATTTGTTTTAATATGACATACAGTTTTGATGCACGGTTATATGGTGTGATGTTGTGTATTGAATGGAGTGATAACTGTGTGGAACCGTATTGATGTGTTAACTCCAAATGGTGGTGGTGGTTGGTTGATGTGTTAAATACTATGGATGGTACATGGGGCCGCTCAGTGGGGGCAGGCCCACGTGGGTCGGGTGGGTTCAATCCCCACCAGCCTCCAAAAAAAAATGTGATTCACATATGCTCTTTATATGGATAGGTTTGGGGTGTTGTGGGTGGTGGCCCACCACCTCCTTTATATATATATATATATATATATATATATATATATATTTTAATTTTTAATACTAAGCCTTTTTTTTGAATTTTCCGAAATTTGAGCGTAGGAGTCATTTTAACGAGGTGAAAATTTTGCTCGGAATCTGGCCGGAGTTGGCCAGATTCTGTCTACCAGAAAAAGTCCAAATTGTGTCTCCATTAACCTGCCGAGTCAGCAAAAGTCAACCAAAACTTTGACTGCCTCTATCTTCCTCATCTGGATTCGGATTGACGAACCATTCACATGACCATGATCACGAAGACGAGATATTTAACATGATCCTAGTTCGAGCATAATCCAAACACTTATTTTTGATCTTTCATAAGCCATCTTTGTTCTCTGTGTGTCTCTAGAGCCACCTAGATCATGGCGTCAGCTCACCACCTTCAACATCACAAGCATGTCAAAGAGTTGGTCTCATCACAATGGACCGAGTGTTAGTGACATCTTGCAAGGCTTGCTCAAGCCATGTTGTCTCACATGAATACATGTGCATTGTAATGTTGAGTCATGTCAAGTGTAAGTCAAGTGTCAATGGTTGGATGTAACAGTCATAGAGTAGGTGAAGAGTCATGAGGGTAGTTGACCTGTGACAAAGGGGAATGTCAAGGGTCACCCCACCCTTTGTTATAAATAGTCCCTCATAACTCATTGTAATGGATTTTGGTCAACCAAGCTTCTACTAAGACTATTTTGAAGAAGGCTTGGATAGTATTGTAATGTGCCTTCACTTCTCCACTGCACGGAGCTAGTACATCTCTTTGGAGGAGCAGGTGGATATGGATGTAACGTTCCATTGTTGGAGCTAGCAGGGTTACATGTATGTATTGTATGATTGTGACTTGCACTTATTTATATAATAAGAGCTAACACATTTTCATGCATATGTTGTTATTGTAGTTGGACTGCTTCGGTTGCTTTAATGATATGTGTTGTTTAAGTTACGTACTTGTGTATGAACTGATTCACATGCAATTATATGAATCTAGTTGTTAATGTGTTGCATATGTTGTTAATGATGTCACCATCTGTGTCGACTGCTCTGTTGGACATCAGGTAGACCTTTCACATGTACCTTGCTATAACAACCGTGACACTTGTCTCGGACTGATCCATGATTGTTGTTCGTGTTATCTTACCTTGTATTATGTGATTTCCATATCCAAGTGGACTACTCCGCTGAAAGCTGTGCATGTCCTTTGCGTGGTGTGTTCCTAGCCAAGTTGGGACTGATCCCTTTCAACCTGGAAGTCACCTTCACCTTCCTCTCCCTTCGAAGTGTTGGAACCTCTCATACACCTTCCTTGACTCACTGCATCAGTCACACCCTTGCTACTGACAAAGTTATCTTACTTTCCTCTATGCAACATCGTGGTAAAGGCATTACCTTATGACCCATTGCTGGGATTCCTACACCAAGCGGTCTGAGGTCTAATTGGGACTTCTTATCAGGGAGATCCCCTTGACATGTTGGCGGGTCCAACACCGTCAAAATTTCTGGCGCTAGAAGGAGGGCCCGATGACAAGTTGTGTCCTCTCATCTAGTTTTGAACCTTTGCATATCTTTCATGGAGTCTTGCACTCTTCTTCCCCTAAGGTGTTTTTCGAATCGTGAAGATGTCTCCATCTTGGGGAAGATTTTTGATCTCTTTTCCACTCACACATGTGATGGTGAGGCGAAGTGGCCTAGCCTAAGCACTTACATAACTTTATTTTCAATATTTACGAGGAAGATGAGTTTTCTGACAAATAGGCTGGTTTGCTGCTTGCATACACACTTCGTGAATCTCCATTTCGTTGGGTGCTTAGCCTACTGGTTGACATCATGCACTCATTTGAGCACTTCTATGATCTCATTGAAGACACATTCTATCATTTTGATCCAGACTATCTTGACCGAAAACTATTACAACAATAGAGGGCTCCACATGAATCCGTTATTGATTTTTGGCAGCACTTCCGTGACTTGCAGTTTCAAGCTCCAAAGAGCCAGATGAAATTTTCTTATCTTTGGGACTGGTTCGAGTATTTCCTTAAGAAATCTGCCCATCCCAAGAGGAAGCTTGATATCAAGCCTCGCTCAACATTCTTCATTGATGGAACTACGCAATCTCATGTGGGAGTGGGCATTGTCTCAACTGACTGTCGACCTCATTCTCATTCGATAGCTCCACCACTGCCCAATGATGTTGAGGATCATGCTCACACACCTGTTCATCCTTCACACTCTCCCAACATCACTCCACTCGATTTTTGCGCAGATTTGGTTATGAGTCCTTTGAGTTCTCATATGCATTCTTTTATTCTACCTCCGTCTTCACACTCACGTGTTCCTCCGAATGATGCTGTCTTGTGTTCTTCCATTCAAGACTCTCCACTCGTTGTGAACGAGGAACAACCCACTGACAAAGTCGTTGTTGCACAACCAACATGCATTGTCATTCATGAAGAGTATGAGTGGGAGCTTGAACATCAACACTCGGTGAAGGATGATTCCTTTTTGTCCGAGTCTCCTCTGTTCCTTCCTAACCTCTTGGGTGAAACTGCCACCCATGATTTTGCATGTGTATCTTCATCCATGGATGCACCCATTGTTGATCACTCGCAGGAGTCACCGGATGTTAGTCGATCATTCGACAATGTAGAAGATAAGTTACTCACTGAAAATCTACTCGATCCTTCATCTGTCTTTTCTAGAAACACAGAGGATGAGTTTTTTCGCTTTTCATCTACCCCTCTGTGTGATTCATCCAACCATGAGGATGCCGACCAACATCCTGAATTTTCTGATCTTGTTTTTGTGATCTCTTCACCTCATCATCCAATCACAATGTTGATTCACTCATTGTTTTTCTATCTAAGCTACTGGTATACGAATATCCATCTATCAACAAAGTCGAAACCCCACAGACCGTCGAGGCACTTCAGCCTGAGCTGATGGTTATGTCAAGCCCTTGCTATCTTGAGGTTGGTTTCGCTTTCGATCAAGAAATTGTTCAAACACTCAAGGCTCCTCATCACTCATCTGTATGCACTCAAGATCAATCCAACACTCATATTTTACTTCCTCCACTCGAACTACACGATCACATTGCTCATGCATTGGAGGAGTCTTACATTGCAAGCACTTGTGCACGATGCAAGTTATCTTTGTTTCTTTCGTTTTCTTGCATGTCGCAGTCAAGAGTGTGCTTATGTTTCAAAGTTGCACGTAGTGTCACTCAACACCATGATAAGTTCGCGGACTTCCTGTCATGCACATGCACTCACTTATTTCCCGTGGGCACTTTGTTACACGAAGTGTGGTTGTCTTCATTATTATATCTTTCTTGCTTGTTGGTTCACACAACTGGGTTGCTCGCAAACCAAGCCTTCACCAACATGGGTCTACCAATGCGCTAGTGGCTACATTGGAAGTATCACTTCACATGATCAGGCCCATGTACCATTAGTGTAGGAGTAGGAGTAGTGTTTGCCTTCAATTTTTTGCTTGCATGCTTGTTTGCTTACATGATTTGTTTGCTTGTTTGTTTACTTGCTCTGCTTTCATTTTTGCTTCTTCTCTTGCTTTGCTTTATTGATTGTTAATTCGTTCGCTTGTTTCATTCATAGGGTAGTTTTGCATGAAACCATGTATGAATCTTGAAGCGAGCTGGGTAAAGTAAAAGAGGGCTTGTACAACTATCACTATTTGGTTATCTGTCTATTGAAATATGGCAACAAGAATATTCTAGTTTAATTTGTCCTTGAATTAAATTGTGAATTAAAATTGAATTTAGTCTTAACAACTACTTGGAAATAATTAATTAATTTATTTTAAATTAATTAGTTGCAGAAATTCAAGTTAGAAGCCTTTTTGAAGTCATGCAAGAGTTATCCCTTAAATTAAGGAGATAAGATTGAGTTATATTTGAGTTGTAATTAGTTAACTCAGTTTACTGAGTTAAGTCCAGTTAAATTAATTCCAAACTATTTGAGGAACTAATAGTGAGTTAATAGTTAGTTGATGCATTAATGCACTCAACTAGTGCTACTCCAGTTAACTGAAGATTCCCTCATCAAAAAATCATGCATGTCTATTCTGAGAAAGACCGAGTTGAGATAAATGTTCAAGGACAGTATAATATCAGTTGCATGTGTTTTCTCATGGACAAAACTCATGCATGCAGTAAAGGATTTATACTTGAGGATTGCGCAGTTTTGAAGGGGAGGTTTTCCACTTGGTAACAGGGAATCATCCACAAGGAACAACGCAAGGAAATAGGAGCTTGGAGGGCAGAGAGGAAGGCTGGAGAGAAGCCAAGATTTCCTGTGAGCATCTGTGAGGATTATACTGAGAGTTGGCTAGCTGTGAGAGCTAAGGCTTTGTATAATTCTTATGTATTTCCACCATGTATAATAATACAATAGTGTGGGGTTTTTAGTTGAGGCTTTCCCCAAAAGTATTTTCATGTGTATTGTGCCATTGATTCTTCTTCTTCTGGTTATATTGTTCAGCTCGATCTTTAAGCTTCCACAAATTGATAGTAGAAGTAGGTTATAGTATTCTGCTTTGATTTATATTGCATTATCGGGTTAACCTACACAGATTTTATACATGGTATCAGAGCTAGATTTGTAGAAATTTCTACATGGTATCGGAGCTGTGAACAATATATTGAGAAGAGAATTCAAAGTTTGAAGTTCGGGTTTTCAAGTGCAAATCAAATTCATATCATACTTCAAGTTTGGCCAATGGCGTTCTATGGCTTGAGACTCGAGTATGCCTTGGAAGGTAGCTCGAATTACATATCATAGAAAGATAGAATGGAGGTTGTATTAGAAGACAATGGCTTGAAGGAATTCTTTGTTCAAGAAAGCCCAAAGCCAGCTTCAACTAATGCACAAGAGTTGGCTAAGTGGAAGAAGTGTGTGGCGAAGGCGAGACAGATCATCCTTGAGGGAGTTTGAGACCATATTGTCTCGAGTCTCCATGGGAAGAATACTCCATTTTCAATGTGGAAGAAATTAAAGGACCTCTACTGGAACAGTAGCGACCAAAGGAAATTGGCGCTCAAGGATAAGCTTCGAAGAATCAAGATGGAGAAGGGTGATACTGTTTCCACATATCTGAACAAGCTCACCACCTGTAGAGATGAGCTTGGTAGTGTGGGAATAACTATTGCCGATGATGATATGGTGAGCCTCGCTCTCCTTGGCCTTCCAAAGAGTTGGAATAGCTACTAGGACTCTGTGAATGGAAGGGAGAAATTGCCGAATTGGGAATGATTGTGGTCGGATCTTACGCAGGAGGAGATTAGGAGGAGCACACAAGATGGTTCTTCATCCAAGAATGATGATGAAGAAAATTTGGCCTTAGCAAGTAAGGCAGGGAAAGGGAAGGGGAAGGCTTCCCATTTCAAATTGAATTCTTCTCATGGAGGGAAGAAGGGTGACATGTCTAAAGTAATATGCTTTAATTGTCACAAGATGTGACATTATGCGACTAATTGCCCATCGAACAAGTCCAAGAAGGGATCCTCGGAAGGATCGGAAGGTGAAGCATTAGCCTCTCAGTTCGAAATGGAATTCAACCTCATTGCGTGCATGGTGTCATCAATGATGGGTTGTGTTTGGTATCTTGACAATGGAGCCTCATTCCACATGACAGGTGATAAAAATTTATTCAGTGCCTTGGAGGAGAAAGAACTCAAGATGCGCATAGAGATGGGTGACGAAACAAGGTATAGTGTTTCAGGAGTGGGCATGGTTGCTTTTCAAAGGGAGCATGGAGCTCCCATCACCTTGATAGATGTGATGTATGTGCCTGGACTGAAGAATAACTTGGTATCGATCACGATGTTAGAGGACAAAGGCTACGATGTTGTCTTCAGTAAAGGAAAGGAATTCCTAAGACACATAGACACGGGTCAGACCAAGAGGATAGGGATTCGGGTGAAGAATATCTATAAACTAGAGGTAGATGATTGTGTAGCATTTAGTATGAAAGAAGAATTGGTGCAAAGCCAAGACATTGGGTGGACCTACCTATGGTTTTGTGCATAGTTTTCGTACATGGTTTTTGGACGCGATGGTTTTCGGTCCATGGTTTTGGATGTGATGGTTTTCGGTCCATGGTATTAGATGCTTCGACATGTATAAATATGTATTGTAATATTGAAAGGAAAATAATGAAAAACCAATCTAGTAGTCACAGTGTTGGGATCCAGGGAAAATCTCTGTGTATACGTGTTTTATGTGTTATGCTCTCGCATTGTTTATTTTCTTTGTTTTATAATTCATATGCAGGTAATTTTTGTACGGGGTTAAAACCTACATTTGGTATTAGAGCTATTTGGGCTTCAAGGGGACACCTTTGTTGTTGAGGGGTTTCACTCGGGGTAGTAGATCCAGGTATTAAACCAACAGGAGTGTCCGATGAATAATGGAAGAATTTGGATCGGAAGGCAAAGAGCACAATACGATTATGTGTCTTAGATTCAGCATTGCTGAATGTTTCAGGGGAAGCTATGGCTAAGGCTTTGTGGGACAAGTTAGGGACTCTATACCAATCTATGTCTCTGGTGAATAAACTATTCCTACAGAAAAAGCTATGTAACCTGAGGATGAAAGATGGAGACTCGGTGACAGAGCATCTGAATGAATTTAATACTGCGGTAAGTCAGTTATTATCTGTTGATATTAAAATTTCAGATGAAGATAAATGCATCAGTTTGTTGTGTTCTTTACCAGATTCGTGGGATAGTATGGTTATTGCAATAAGTAGCAAGGCAACTGCCTTGTAGTTTGATGAAATAGTCTCATCCTTGCTGACGGAGGAGATGAGACGGAAAAATATGGAGAGCCAGAATGGTGATGCCTTGTCTGTATGAGGATGGTCCCAGAATAGAAACAAAAATAAGTCATCGAGTGGGAGATCTAAATCTAGAGGGAGATATAAATCTCCATGAAGACCTGTAAAGGTGTGCTGGAAACGCGGAAAGGACGGGCACTACAAAAGGGACTATAAATCTAAAGCTCCTAACAAAGGAAAGGGATCTGATGATGATCCTTTTGCAGAGGTGAAAACCACCTCAGATGAAGGTGGGGATGTGTACTTGGCCTCTTCAAGTACACATGTAGATCATGAGGCATGGTTGATTGACTCAGGTGCATCCTTTCACTTCACTCCCCATAGAATGATTCTACGAGTATGAGAAATATGATGGTGGTGATGTCTTCTTGGGGGATGATAGGAAGGCTAGAATCGTTGGTTGCGTAAAAGTAAACTTGAAGTTGCAAGGTGGAAGGGTTAGAACACTTCCGGGTGTTCTGCATATTCCTGCATTGGCCAAAAATATGATTTCTGTAAGCAAGCTGGATGATGTAGGTGTAAAAATAGTGTTTGAGAAGGATACCTGCAAGATGGTTCGGGGAGCACTGGTATTGATGCGGGGAGTTCAGAATTGAACTCTGTACAAGCTGCAAAGTAGCACTGTTGTTGATGGGTGAAACAATTCTGTGGTTCCTAAAAGTGGAGTAGAAAATGTAGTGGTCTCTGGAGAGAAGACCATGTTGTGGCATCAAAGGCTTGTACATATTGGAGAGAAGGGCCTTCGAATACTTCATGGTAAAGGTATGGTAGAACGTATGAGTAATAGATCTCTGGTTTTTGATTTTTGTGAAAATTGTGTATATTTGAAGGAGAATCGGGTGAGTTTCCCCTCTGGTGGTAAGAGGGTGAAACAGATATTAGAGATTGTGCACAGTGATGTGTTTGGACCTGTGAAGGTTCCATCACTGGGTAAGTCTATGTAATATGTATCGTTTATAGATGAATTCTCAAGGAATACTTGGATATATTTCCTTAAGAAGAAATCTGAAGTCTTTGACAGGTTTAAAGAATTTAAGGCTCTGGTGGAAAACCAGATAGAGAAGAAGATAAAGGTGCTGAGGTTAGATAATGGTGGAGAGTTTTGTAGCAAGGAATTTGAAGAATTCTGTAAGAAGTGTGGTATAGCACGACAGAAGACTACTCCATACACACCTGAGAAAAATGGAGTTGCAGAAAGAATGAACAAGACGTTGATGGAAAGGGCAAGAAGCATGCTTAGTGGTGCTAGGTTAGGACTGAAATTCTGGCAGAGGCGATGGAGACAACATGTTATCTGGTCAAGAGATCACCTTCATCAGCTTTGGAGGATAAGACTCCACAAGAGGTATGGATTGGTAAGAAAACCTCTCTTTCACATCTGAGGGTATTTGGATGTGATGCATATGTACATGTTCCAAAGGAGAAAAGAACAAAGTTGGATAGTAAATCTGAAAAGTGCATCTTTATTGGGTATAAAGATGGTTTAAAGGGTTATAAGATTTGGAACCCAGTAACAAGGAAGGTTGTGTATAGCCGAGATGTGGTGTTCAGAGAGGTGAAATATGTTATTAAACATGAAGTCCAACCAAAGGAACCTGAGAAGATAGAGTTTGAGCTTAAGGAGGAAGAATCAAACTCTACAATAGAGGAGGACCCAGAAGATGAAGAGCCACAAACTCTAGGTGTGAGAAGATCAGGTCAAGAAAGAAGGCATCCAGAAAGGTATAGTCCATCTACTTTTTGTTCAAATTTTGCTTTATATATTATTGATGATGATCCCAGAACTGTGAAGCAAGTAATAGATTTAGAGGACGACAAACTCTGGAAAGAGGCCATGGTTGATGAAATGGCAACTTTGCACAAAAATGAGGCATTGGATCTAGTGGAGTTGCCGGCTAGAAGGAAACCCATTGGCAGCAAATGGGTGTTCAAGAAGAAGACAAATGCACAAGGAAAGGTGGATAAATACAAATCTCGATTGGTAGAAAAAGGTTATTCCCAAGTGTCGGGAATTGATTTTGGTGATATTTTTTCTCCTGTTTCCAAGGTAGCTTCTATTAGATTAATTTTAATTGTTGTTGCTACTTTTGAATTTGAGGTAGAATAGATGGATGTGAAGACAACATTTCTTCACAAGGACCTGGAAGAAGAGATCTACATGAAGCAACTTGAAGGCTTTGTGGTGAAGGGTAAGAAAGAACTGGTATGCAAGTTAAAGAAGTCTCTGTATGGGTTAAAACAATCACCAAGGATGTGGTATCAGAAATTTGATACATTTATATGGGGACTTGGCTTCACCAAAAGCAAGGTAGATCATTGTGTGTATTTTAAATTAATTGGTGACCATGTTATTTATTTGGTATTGTATGTGGATGATATGTTTCTGATTGGAAATGACAAATAAATTATCCAGGATTTGAAGACCCAATTGTCCTCCAAATTTGACATGAAAGATCTTCGTGTTGCAAACTGTATTTTGGGCATGGAAATTAAAAGAGATCAGGCAAAGAGGAAGCTCTGGTTAAACCAGAGGAAGTATGTCGAGACAATACTGTGGAGGTTTAATATGCAGGATAGTAAACTGGTGAAGGTTCCTATTCATGTAGGTGTAAAGTTATGTGCTGAACAATGTCCTGTGTTCCATATGCAAATGTAGTTGGTAGGCTGATGTATGCAATGGTCTATACTAGACCAGACATTGCACGTGCAGTGGGAGTATTGAGTAGGTTTATGTCAAAACCAGGGAAGGAGCACTGGACAACAATGAAGCGGGTTTTCAGGTATTTTCGTGGCACTAGTGATCATGGTTTGTGATACCAAGGAAGACCAGGATTGGACAGAGAGTTGGACATTTGAGGCTTTGTTGATGTAGACTAGGCTGGAGATCTGGATCAGAGAAGATCTACAAGTGGGTATGTGTTTAACCTATTTGGAGGTGTAGTCAATTGGATGAGTAAGAAACAATCTGTAGTGGCACTATCGACTACCGAGGTAGAATACATGGCAACCACTCATGCAAGAAAGGAAGCAGTTTGGTTGCAGAGATTGTGTTCAAGTATGGGGTTAGTACAAGGAGCTATAAGGATAGACTGTGACAGCCAAAGTGCAATTTTCTTAGCAAAAAACCCTGCTTACCATTCAATGACAAAGCACATTGATGTTCAGTATCACTTTGTGAGGGATATGATAGAAGACAAAAAGGTGTTGCTGGTAAAGGTGGACATTTTGAAGAATACTGCAAATGCATTGAAAAAATCTGTGAGCTCTGAGAAGTTCTCTTGGTGTAGAGAAACAATGGGTGTTGTAGGGCTGGATAAATGACTAAGCTCTCCTGTGGCCCCCTATGGAAAGAAAACAAGAAGTGGGAGAATTTTGGGTTGTATTATATTCTTTCCACGACTAGCCCATGTAGTTAACTGAGGGGTTAGAGGGAGGGGTGGAGCCCCACCTTCGTTGCACCGATTACGTAGTGGGGGGGTCACAGAGGGGGCGGGTAGCCCCCCTCTACGAGGTCCATGGTGGACCTACCTATGGTTTTGTGCATGGTTTTCGCACATGGTTTTTCGATGCAATGGTTTTCGGTCCATGGTTTTGGACGTGATGGTTTTCGGTCCATGGTATTGGATGCTTCAGCATGTATAAATATTTATTGTAACATTGAAAGGAAAATAATGAAAAATCAATCTTGTAGTCTTAGTGTTGGGATCTAGGGGAAAATCTCTGTGTATACGTGTCTTATGTGTTATGCTCTCGAATTTTTTATTTTCTGTGTTTTAGAATTCGTATGCAGGTAATTTCTGTATGGGGTTAAAACCTACAAACTTGGTATCGTTTGCGATGTTGGAGGACAAAGGTTACGATGTTGTCTTCAGTAAAGGAAAGGCGTTCCTAAGACACAAAGACATGGGTCAGACCAAGAGGATAGTGATTCGGGTGAATAATCTCTATAAACTAGAGGTAGATGATTGTGCAACATTGAGTACAAAAGTAGAATTGGTGCAAAGCCAAGAAATTAGTGAGTTGTGGCACAGGCGGTTGGGCCATTTACATCATGGGGCTTTGAAGATAATGCAACATATATCTACAGGAATTCCTAAAGATAACTTGAGAAAGTTGACACATGCAAAGGTTGTACCTTGGGAAAGTACACCAAGTCTTCCTTTCATGATCGAGACAGTCGAGCAGAGGCTATCTTAGAGTGAGTTCATACTGATTTGTGTGGACCATTCTCGATGGAATCCACAACGAAGCAAAAGTATTATGTGATTTTCATTGATGACTATTCTCATAAATGCTGGATTTATTTCATGCAGAAGAAGGACCAAAATTTCACAAAGTTTTATGAGTTCAAAGCTTTGGTCGAGAAAGAGTCAGGGAAGAATATCAAGGCCCTGAGAAGTGACAACAGTGGAGAATATGTCTCTCAAGAGTTTAAGGACTTCTGTGCAACGAAAGGAATTAAACGAGAGTTGACGGCACCTCATAACCCACATCAGAATGAGGTGGCTAAGAGGAAGAACATAACTATTGTAGGGGTGGCATGGGCAATGCTGCATGACCAAGGCCTGCCACTTCACTTGTGGGCTGAGGCATGCAACACAGTGGTCTATTTGTAGAATAGAAGCCCGCAACACATACTTGGGATGAAGACACCAGAGCAAGCTTTCTCTGGTAAGAGACCAGATGTGGGTCACTTCAGGATCTTTGGCTCATCAATATATTGCCATGTGACAAAGGATGCACAGAAGAAGCTTGAGCCGACAATAGAGTTGGGGATATTTGTGGGGTACACTGATACACCTCACAACTATTGGGTGTACTTTCCTACTAGTGGGAGGATAGTGGTTCGCAGAGATCTCAAGTTTGATGAGAAAAAGGCCATGCAAGTTTCCCTTGAGAGGGAGCTCCAACTACAGGCTATGGAGGAACAGTTAGTTCCGAAGTAGGAGGAGCCTCAGACTGATGCAGAGCAACCACATGCAGAGGTTCCAGGAGTGGAGACATCCACTCAAGCAGAGTCTTCTAGAGATGGACGAAAGCACACAAGAGAAGTTGACAAATTGTTGGAGGATGCGAGAGAGGATGTGGGAGCACCATCTTCTCAGCGCAGACAGAGGAGGTCACCTGAGAGGTACACTGGATACATGGCCCTTACTGGGGAATGTGTTGAGACTGAGCCATATTCCTTTGAGGAAGCAGTGTAGCAACCGATTTGGGTTGATGCTATGGTGGAGGAGTATGACTCCATAGTTCGCAAAAATGTTTGGGACGTGGTTCCGACACCGAAGAACAAGTCAGTTGTGAGTTCCCATTGTCTTTACAAAGTAAAGCAAGATGCTGATGGTTGTGTGGAGAAGCATAAGGCAAGATTTGTTGCTCGTGACTTTTCACAGGTCGAGGAGGATCATGTTGTAGCAATATATATTTCGAAAAAGGAGAAAGATGCTGACATTTTGATAAAGGCATTTTCAAAGTGTAAATTCAAGTTCCATAGAGACAAGATCGGGGTGGCAGATAATCCCTTTCTTGTTGAGAGGGAGTGTTGAAATATGGAAACAAGAATATACCAATTTAATTTGTCCATGAATTAAATTGTGAATTAAAATCAAATTTAGTCTTAACAGCTACTTGGAAATAATTATTTAATTTATTTTAAATTAATTAGTTGGTGAAATTCAACTTAGAAGTATTTCTGAAGTCATGCAAGAGTTATCCCTTAAATTAAGGAGATAATATTGAGTTATATTTGAGTTGTAATTAGTTAACTCAGTTTACTAACTTAAGTCCAGTAAATTAGTTCCAAACTATTTGAGGAACTAATAGTGAGTTAACAGTGAGTTGATGCATTAATGCACTCAATTAGTGCTACTCTAGTTAATTGAAGATTCCCTCATCAGAAACTCATGCATGTCTATTTTGAGAAAGACCTAGTTGAGATAAATGTTCAAGGACAATGTACTATCAGTTGCATGTGTTTTCTCATGGACAAAACTCATGCATGCAGTCAAGGATTATCCTTGAGGATTGCGCAGTTTTGAAGGGGAGGTTTTCGACTTGGTAATAGGGAATCATCCACAAGGAACAACGTAAGGAAATAGGAGCTTGGAGGGCAGAGAGGAAGGCTAAAGAGAAGCCAAGATTTCCTATGAGCATATGTGAGGATTGTACTGAGAGCTGGCTAGCTGTGAGAGCTAAGGCTTTGTATAATTCCTATGTATTTCCACCATGTATGATAATACAACAGTGTGGGGTTTTTAGCTGAAGCTTTCCCCAAAAGTATTTTCATGTGTATTGTGCCATTGATTCTTCTTCTTCTGGTTATATTGTTCAGCTTGATCTTTAAGCTTCTGCAAATTGATAGTAGAAGTAGGTTATAGTATTTGCTTTGATTTATATTGCATTATCGGGTTAACCTACACAAATTTTGTACACTGTCATCTTTCCTCTGTATGATGAGCTTGTTACTTTTAGTCCATGATAATTTGAAGGAAAATACATACTGTTCGAAGTGAACCTTGGTGTAAACACAACACTGGCATGCTAACTAGTGTCACCTTCTCTAGTCGATTGTTTTTGGGTTAACCCTTGTCAGCTCAGTCAAGTAGAGTAAGGTGAGGGGAAAAACCTTAATAGGCACGTCAGAGATATAATAAACTAATTATTTGTTGGAACAACCTATTATGCTCTCAATAAGTTTGGATCCCTTTTTTGCCTCTGTAATGAATAAGTGCTATGCACAGTGAAAATGAAAAAAGCGAAAAGACAAAAAAGAATTCAAAATGAAAAATGAATAAGGCGAAAGAAGAGAAAGGCTTCCTGTGCAGGGAGGTGATGCAAGTAACTCCGCCCGGGTACTGACTAGGCTCACTGGTAGCGGATCCATGCTTGTCTTCTTATGTGACTCCACTGGGGTATTAACCAGGCCTGCTGGCAGTGGAGCAACACCAGAGATGAAACTAAGACTCTGACGACTATACTGCTTGTGCACCTATATACCCCTCAACCCCAATCGAAACAACTACGTTGCCTTGGCTTGGAATGTGTGTCATTCAACCAAGATTCTGGCAGATGCTACATCTTACAATCAAACTAGTGTGAAGCCAAGATGAGCTGAGCTAAACAATACTTTCAGAGGTGTTAGACTTGCTTTTCATGAACAAGGTCCATTCAGAGAGTTGGAGTTCTACCAATGTGTCGCCAAGTGTTGTAGTGGCTACAACCACCCTCCAAAGGTTTTTCCTTAACATGTTTTGGAGCCTCCCTACCAACCTTACACAACATTTTGTCTTGCTTCATCAAGTACTCAAGCTTCAAGTGTTTTCCTTGCACAAAGGCAACCTGTCAATCATAGTTGATTCATTCCCCTCACAAGATGCCCACCCGAACTTGGTCGAGTTGCAGGCTTAGCAGCTTCCCCTTGAAAATTGTGCATTTCAGGAGGGAAACCAACCTTCCCTCCAGAAATTGTGCAATCCTCTTTGATAGCCTGCTGGGCTCCAGGGTTGCGCAATCCTACCAGCCAACCTTCCCAGCGGGATTTGCACAAATTTTCCCAGCAACAAGCTATTCAACCCAGGATTTGCAAGTCAGCTGCTCTACCTAGAAATTGCAAAAATCTCCTGGGAAACCAGCCTAACTCCCAACCAGAAATTCACATTTTTGTCGAGCAGTCAAGCAGTCCCTTGCATGTGCATCTGAGTTGACCAGCTCCCTTCGGGACTGAGCAAAATAGACTTGCATGAATGGGATGCTTCTCCCAAGGCATCATGCAATGGCATCCCTTGTTTTAGGGATCTATGTTTAGTAGCTGGAGGTTACATGCAAGGATCAATTCAGAAACCTCTCACCAAGTTTCGCTTCCCATAAATTTGTGGCATGCACCTCACATCAACCTTGCATCGCTAACATCCCACATCAGATATAGGAGCAGTGGGTACATTCACCTCAGCGGTTTTGGGGTAAGCCCGCTTCCCATGCCTTGTGCTGCATTTCTGTCGCTTTTTTTGTTTTCTCTTGTGGGAGTATTGTTTTCTTGATTTCTTTGAATGCTTTCTATCGTTTACATGTATACTAGCTTGTCCTAGCTCTGTTTCAATTTTCGTTGCTATCTCACTGCTGTCGCATGCATGAAACTATTTTGCACGGACATTCTCCCAATCGGCGAACTGCCTCACCCACATGCATGTTGATCTGTTTGCTTAATCTTTCATTCATGTTTTGCATGCACTATCAATCACTTCTTCTATCACTTAGTGTCGCCATGCATTCACTGACTTACTTGATTTCAATTTCCCATCGGCGAGTCGTCCAACATTGTCCCGGGCTCTGCCTTCACTAAGGCTGCATTATGCAATCTGGGAAAGGAAGGCTAACATTCCTGTCCAGATTTTCCCATTCCTGCCTGACAGTGGCCTCCAAGACTGTTTTGCGCATTTCTGGAGGACAATAGCTGCTTGCCCCAAGAAATTGTGCATATATGTCCCTAGGCAAATAGTCCTTTCGAGCTGGAATTACGCAATCCCAGTAGTTAGCAGCCAGACTGGATTATGCATTGCGTAGTTCCAATAGTCATCCAGTCTCCCAGTAGCCCAGACTATGCCTTGAGAAGTCTTGGTAGTCAGTCTCCCAACCTCATGGCCAAAATTGTGCAACCTTCATGATCATTCACCCAGGTGTGTTGCAAGTCAATTCTCATGTTCATTTTGGTTTTCAACTGACAGATTGCTTGCTATGAGTGTGTCCATGTCTCTAGGTATCGCAGGTGTTCATCTGCCTCTTAGAAGTATAGGTACAATTGTTTCAAGGAGAGGAGAGATGACGACACTTTTCAAAGCAAGCTTGGGGATGCAGTCGATCAAGTGTCTATGAGCTTGCCTACTCACGAAGACATCAAGTTGCTCGTAGACAAGGACATCAAGTAGCAACATCACAATGAGCAGCATCATTAACAACATCTGAAGACAACATACCAAATGCAATGAATGCAAGAGGAGGGTTGTTGAAAACACAGAAGCGGAACAAGGTTGCAAGCTCAAGAAGGTCCATTCATGATGAAAGAACCTTTGGATACACCATCTATGGAGTGACGACATGACATGAAGATCGCACGAAGGAAGAATATGTAACAAAGAAGGACTTTCATGTGCTAAAGCAACAACTCAGGAAGAACATGAAGCTGTGCAGACGGACAAATGAGTCGTAGTAGGATCAAGAACAACAGTGGGCGCAACGTGCGCTCACAGATGAAACTGTGCCCAAAGAAGTTAAATATCCATCCCAACAGCTAACATGGAGTAGACATGGTGAGCGGTGTCGTTGATTGTATGTAAGGGATTCAACAACATGCATGTCATTGTGCGCGTGCATGCAATCCAACCCATTCAACACACTCACCAAGGCAAAGACAAGAAGCAAGTCCAACTGGGGTTGATCATGTACTTTGGCAAGTTGATGCGCATGATCACTAGCATACACTTGAATATCAGCACAGACACTATGCATCAGTGTGTTCTGGTTCAACCATACCCAAGAAGACCATGCACATGTTAGCAGATGAGTTGGATGAAGGGGTTGAATAAATGCACCGGTTGCAATAGAGGCACAATTTGCTTCAATAAGATGTCACCATGAGGTACATGCACACCATCGCAGACAACCAAGGCTAGCATCATCTCACCACCTTCACCATCACAAGCATGTCAAAGAGTTGCTCTCATCACAACGACCGAGTGTCAGTGATGTCTTGCAAGGCTTTCTCAAGCCATGTTGTCTCACATGAGTACATGTGCATTGTAATGTTGAGTCATGTTAAGTGTAAGTCAAGTGTCAATGGTTGGATGTAACAGTCATAGAGTAGGTGAAGAGTCATGAGGGTAGTTGAACTGTCACAAAGGGGAATGTCAAGGGTCACCCCACCTTTTTTATAAATATTCTCTCATAACTCATTGTAAGGGCTTTTAGTCAGCCAAGCCTCTACTAAGACTATTTTGAAGAAGGCTTGGACAATATTGTAATGTGCCTTGGCTTCTGCACTACACGGAGCTAATACATCTCTTTGGAGGAGTAGGCAAATGTGGCTGTAACGTTCCACTGTTGGGTCTAGCAGGTTTACATGGATGTAATGTATGATTGTGACTCACACTTCTTAACATAGTAAGAGCTAGCACATTTTCATGCATATGTTGTTATTGTAGTTGGACTACTCCGGTTGCTTTAATGATATGTGTTGTTTAACTTACGTACTTGTGTATGAACTGATTCACATGAAATTATATGAATCTTGTTGTTAATGTGTTTCATATGTTGTTAATGTTGTCACCGTCCATGTCGACTACTCTGCTGGACATCAGACAAACCTTTCGCATGAACCTTGCCATAACAACCATCACACTCATCTCGGACTAATTCGTGAGTGTTGTTCATGTTATCTTACCTTGTATGATATGACTACTGCATCTGAGTGGACTGCTCCGCCGGAAGCTGTGAATGTCCTTTGTGTGGTGTGTTCCTAGCTGAGTTGGGACTGATCCCTTTCAACCTGGAACTCACCTTAACCTTCAACTCCCTTCTAAGTGTTGGAACATCTGATACACCTTCCTTGACTCACTGCATTAGTCACACCCTTTGCTACTGACAGAGTTATCTTACTTGCCTCTATGCGACATCGTGGTCAAGGAATTACCTTACGAACCACTGTAGGGACTGCTACACCAAACAGTCTGAGGTATAATTGGGACTTCTTACCGGGGAGATCCCCTTGACATGTTGGTAGGTCCAACACCGTCAAAAGAATCCATGACAGTCTGGTGTCAATTGAGAGACCAGGAGCTACCAAGGTGCATTGCAAGCTAGAGATTCCATTGCACCAAATTACCCATGAGCTGAAGTGTCGAGACCATAGTTGCAGTCCGAAGAGTTAGAGGTAGATCCATAGAATGGATCTCTTCACAGAGCTTCTTGAAGGGAGCATGTCTAGACACCACAATTAATTTTGAAGACAAAACTGTAATCAGATTATCGGGCCATGAATATGGAGAAGATATGCACATAAAAAACTCATTCATGAATGAAACTAGGGCCCAATTTGAGACCCATTTAACACCAAATCGCTTTCCTTTCCACATGATTATCATCATTATTTCGTTAATATCACTTGTGTGGCCACCAAAACAATTCATCATGAATCTGAACTGAGGGTGATTCCAATATTTTGGCGAAGGATAACTGTAAATGCAAGCATGTGAGGAGGGGAAAACAACAGCATCAGATACAATAGATGCCACACCAAGGGAGTTCTAAATGTGATCCATTAACCATATACAAGAGCCTACATAAATCTTGAATGAAGGGAGTACACTATCACATGGAAAAGACAACATAAATTAAAATATAAAATATAGGGGTCAGGTATGCTTTGTAGGGAGCCAAGAGACAAGGAAGGGAGGAATGCAATGGGGAAAATGGAGGGGGTAAGAGGGAGGAGGGGGATTATGTAGAAAGAGGGTTGGAGGAGAATGGGGAGTAAGTGGGAATAAGCGAAAAAGGAAGGGGGGGGGGATAAATAGGAAGGGAGGGATATGGTAGAAAAGGGGAAAAAAGAGGGTATATAGAGTGAGGAGGGATAAGGAACATCAATTCGAAACCAAAATTCAAAAAAGGAAAAGAATCGAAGAAGAACCAACCCCCAGGAGACATAAGACCTTAGGGGATGGGGTAGAGACTAATTGTGTCATTGATTTCAAGCTTGGTATCATCCATCGAGCAAGCTTTGTTTGATTCTAAAACAACCTCCACATTGTTAGTTCTAAGAATGCGATAGAAATCTTTAGAGTGGAAGAACTTTTCCAACTCGTTGATTCTTTGAAGAACCTGAGAAAGGGAATTGTCATTTGGGTTTCCTTCTTTAATGAGAAACTGAATTGTGATAAGAAATTCTCCTAGGATAATGATGTATTTAATTCCATTTCATTTTACAATATGTAAACCTTGAAAAAGACCATACATTATGCTTGATTATTAGTCTTTCTTCCCAATCCCCATGTAAATTTGGTTGTTTCTATTCCATGAGGATTTAGTAAACCCCCCCCCCCACCCCCGCCCTCTGGCGACCCCTAATAATTATTTTTTAACTTTATTAATAATACCATATGAAGGTTTGTAGATCTAGATGAAACAACATGAGGAAAATAAAGTACAAATTGGAAGAATAACAAAATATAGTATACATATGCAAGTGGAAAAAGGGGAAATCTAAGGAAAGATTGGAAAATAAAGGAAGAAGAGAAAAATTCATCAACCTCCACCATAGATGCTGTTAGTGCTTGAAATTTGCCTCAGGCTGAGAAAGGCAAAATCCAAGGCAACATCAAACCACTTATCCTCATAGCTAGCCCTACAGGGACAGGAGAGGGCTCTCTCCGGGTCTATCTCGGCAAAAGGTCTTCAGATGGCTGAGATGACCAATAAGGAACACTGATTTTAGGCTAGTAAACTGATAGAAACGGGGTTTTTAATAAATGATGGGGTTTATCTGGGCTGCATGGGGCAAAGAAACAGCTTGAACAAAGAAATGTAATCAAAACACAGATTATCTCCTGAGGCAAGGTAGGCAAGAAATTTAACACCAAATTTAGATTAAATGAAATGGCAAGATTGCTGAGGAGCTGACAAGGGCATAGAGGATGAATCCTTGTCAAACAGAAGAAAACATTAAATATGAACAAACTTATAGGCAGAGCATAAAATATTATGAATTCTACCTAAACACTTCATTTGTTCAATTAGAAATGATCATGAAGTGAAATGAAAACATAACAGGTTACATATGAAATAGAAGGAAAACTTATGCTAAATTTTCATACCACAGGAATCTCAGGGGTCAGAGCTGCATGTTTTAATTAAAATCTCTGTCAAAGACTGTACAATAAAAGCTCTCTGTTCTCCACCAGCTCTCAGAACTCTCTCTTCTCTCCCCTTACAAATGATTTTTGATACATTAAATAAGATTGTTGTAGGAGAAAACAGATCAACCCAAAAACCTGGGCGCTGTTTCACCTGAAGTTACATAAATAGAACAAAGAATAACTTTCTCCTCGAAATTCTCTAACCAAAAAGACTAAAAATTGGAGCGCAAACCCCATTGTGTGACTAACTGAGGTCATAGATAAGAATACGAATCCTATTCTTCTGGTAACAGATGTCTTTGTTTATTTTTGGTTGAAGTGAAGGGCCAGGTGTCAAGGATGTGCGCCAAATTCTTCTCTGCTCCGATCAGTGGATCTACTCGTGATGGTGATATGCTGGAAATTATGTATCCTAGTTTGTTTGTGTAGAAATTCATTGCAGATATATTTCTTTTCTGAACAGTAAGCATCACTGCCTTCATCTGATTCTGGCGTGCGATAAGCATCAAAAATTTGCCAAGCCCTCTTCCTTGCACACATTTATGTAACTGAAGTTTATAAACATAGACTACAGGAATTTCTTCCTCAACAATGAATCGATAATGCACAAAAGCAAGCGCAGGGTCTCCATCACCTGTTCACTGACACTCATGCACCTCTTTCTTATTATTTATATTGCAAAGATGTTCATTGTCAGCACTTTGAATACTCCGCACAAAAAATATATCGCGCTTCAGGAGAAACCATTTCTCTGCGTTTTATTTTCTCTTCCGCGGCCCATTCGGGTACATATGCACTCTGCATATTCAGAACGTTCAACCATCCCAGTTCCAAATAAAATCCATAAACCTAGCTCATCTCCGAGCTTGAGTGGTACCACTTCGAGGCATGTCATAACCTCCTCGTGCAGGGGTGGGTCCAGCTCCATAAGGATTGCCATTCACAGGGGCAACTGGCATCTGTGAACCACCACCTCGAGGCACATCATATCCACCACGGCCAGTAATAGGCCCAACACCATAAGTTGCGGCACTCACAGCATTAATAGGCATCTGAGTGTCAGTAGTTTCCAACTGAGCACGTAGCTTCTCCACTTCTCTTGCCATGGAAAGCAAGTTCTTTTCCATTGCCTGCATCTAGTGCATTTGTTCATTGTTTGCCGCCTTCTCATATTCAAATGCATTCCTTGCCCGAAGTAACTCCTGCCTTAGTCCATCCATTTCAGCATGTATTCTCTGTAACTCTTGTTGTGTACCAGCAAACTCCTCTCTAAGTGCTACATGTGTTGCACTGAGCCTCTGGTTATCCATCGCAAGCCTTTGTAACTCTTCATGTTGACCTGCCAATCTCCGTTCCAGGAGTTCAATAGGAGGCAATTGATCCATGCCTGGGTGTCTTGCAAGTGATCGTGGCATGTGTCCTCGACTTGCCATTTCTATAAAGGTCCTTTGGAAACCTTCTAACTTCTCGAAAAAACGCAGCATCAGGATCCTTGGCCATTGCCAACGCATTGACTGTTGGATTCAGTTGATAAACCTGATAATGCAAGAAGTATATTCCAGCAGCTGTAACTTTACCGACCTTTTCACTGTCTTCCTGTAGAGCTAGCCCATAACCACCATTTGCCTCCTGCTCCAGTGGTAATTGTAAGGCAGGCGCCTTCTTTGTCATATGGTCCTGAAAGCAGCTTTGTTAGCTCATAACGTTCTAGTGAGATATTTAAGTCCTCAAAAATTTTAGAAGCTTCATCAAGGAGTCCATAATATACTGTGTCCATTTCCTCTGTCAATTGTATTATCATCTTTGCGTCTTCAACCTTGGCTTGGAAGTCATTGAGTAGACTAATGTTTTCCTTAGTATTTGTCAAGGCAAGTAGTGTCTCTTGTGCTTTGGAAGGATTATCCCACAGAGTACTGTCAGAAGCCCTATGCTCCAAATCAGATAGATTTGCCAGTGCTTGTTCCAAGCCAACAGATGTAATTGTCTCCTCCACTCGCTTAACAATATCTTCGACATCTTTCCTCAGGGAAAAGAAATCATCTTCCCTGATGCAAATATCAGTGCTGTAGTTTTGGGCTCCCTTATTCTCATTATGACTGCTGCAAAATGCTTGGGATTGTACTTTGCATTTCAAACTTGAAGAGCAATGGCTTTCAAGTCCAATTTGCAATCCAAGTTTACAGTGGACACTATATTTTGGAGGGTGGGAACGATGCCTGAAGGATGCTTCTCGAGATCCACTGGCTATCTCCCTTCCAAGGCCTGTTCGGCCATGCTCTTCACTACACAATCAGTATCGAATGAAACAGAAAAAGCTTTTATAATGCCCTCGGAAAATGAAATCTCGATCCTTTCTTATACTAAATCTTGAGAGAATCTCTTGAATCTGATTAGCTTTTGTATTTATAGGTGGTGTTTGAATTGAGTTGATTTGATTTGTGCCGGTTTTTATAGAGCATGTGGATTGTAAATCCTCAAAAGGACGAGGAGAGAGCTGCTGCGACAGAGGAGTCTCGAAGAAAATATATGAGATAAAGTACAACATTTATCCTTCCGCAAAGACAATGAATTATAAAAATTGCAGGATTCCATTTGATGTCAATGACAACTATGATGAAAAGGCCTTCATCTGTTCAGGAGCAGAAATGACTAAAGGGGCCTTGTTGGGAGATCTTTGTTCGTAATTCTTAACTAAAGAGGCCGCTGCAAGAAAGTGTAACTCTGAGCCTTCTTTTTCATTTTTACCACGGCCCTTCGTTATTTGATTAATGGCCACTCCACACAAGCACACACCATTCATTTCTGTCATGGCACGATTTCTCTCATTCTCATCAACAAATTTAACAAATCCACAACCTTTTGAATAGCCTGTAGAGGGATCTGTCACAACCGGTGCACCTGTAAACTCCTTTATATCCAAATCCTTCTACATGAAACCTTTCATGTGGTAATACAGTTTCAACATGGACATACCTGATAGTTGTTAATAAAATTACCTCATGCAAAGAACCTACATTTTTCACATAATTACCAACAATAGGAGGAACACCATGGATGATATGGGTATAGAAGAAACACAATCCTGGCACCCGTTGAATTCCATTGTTAGAGAGAAGAGTAGCTAGGCTGCCGGAGTCTATGTTGTGGGTCACTTCATACCGAATTTTCTTCTGTCTTCCATGATTCCAACGAAACATTATAACAACAAGTACAATAGAAACTGCAAAAGGAAGCCAACCTCCATGTGGAACGTTAATGAGCACATAAGAAACATATATGCCTTCCATGATAGAAAAGCAAGTGAAGAACATAAGTACAGATGATAAAGGAGTTCGCCAAACAACGATCATAACCAGTGCCAATAAGACAGTTGTAATCAGCATCACCATAATCACCACAACCCCGAAGGCATTCCCAATTTGATTTCCACTCTGAAATCAGCAACTAAAGATGCCTGATACTCTTCCTTTGCCACCTGTTAATTTAACTTTGGCAGAGGACTTTAAGAAGACAGAGTCTAACAGATGAAACAACCTTGGTGAAAATTCCATGTAATAAAAGTAAATAAAGGAAAAATAATAACCACGGATGATGGGACACTAATTCCAAGGTGAATGTTGGGAAAAATCATAGTGATGGGGATCACTTGTGATTAGTTATGGCTAAGGAAATTAGAAAAGAAAATGGCTGAGGCTTTGGAAAGGAAAAATGGCACTTTTGGCACATTTATTTATGAAAATAATGGAAATTAGGAGAAAATGGAGGTGAAAGGTCACAGGTTGCATGTGAGGAGGAAAATAAAGGAAAATAATGGAAAATGAAGAAAATCGAGGCATCATTCATAAAAAGGCTTCTAGGGATCAGTTGGTAAACTTTTTTCAGTTTAGTGTTGGATCTCTCTTCTATTATCTCTCTCTCTCATACTCTTGGAGACTTAGATTTTTCTTGGAGCACTCTTGGTGGGTGTGGCATACTTGGATTTTTGGAGCAAGAAGGCAAAGGAAGAGAAAGAAAATGCAAGAAGGCATCGGGATAAAAAATTACGTCATATTTGCTTGCAGGTACCGAGTTGTTGTATGTTTCCTTCACTATTATTGGCATGCATGGCACATGCATGTGGTTTCTTGGTTGTGATCTATCATTGGCATGGAGGATTGCCTGGATTGATAGTGGATTTACTAGCCTTGCCATTTCCTGGATAACCATGGTGATTGTGGGTTTATTTTCATTGTTTGTTTTTGGTTGGTTGTCATGTTTCCTTAGCTTGGGTTGAGTTATTAGTTCCTGGAAGCCCTGGTTGGAAAAACAATCTGGAAGCCCTGTAACAACTTGGGTTGGGTTACTAGTCCTGGAAGCCTTGGTTGGAGAAAAACTCTGGAAGCCCTTGGTGGGTAGAGTTACTAGTCCTTGAAGCCTTGGTTGGACAAAAGCTCTGGAAGCTATACAACAATTATGGGTTGAGTTACTAGTCCTAGAAGCCTTAGTTGGAACAAACACTCTAGAAGCCCTAGAAGGCTTGGATGGAGACCAACCTGATGATGGTTTTGTGATGTTCGACCGTGAGGTGGAATAAATTCTTGATGGGTTGAGGTGGATGACCTCTGGAAGCCCGTTGGGCCACCAAAATTAGCATTCACCTTCACTCTATTTTTCACCTTTATCCTCATTTCGTCACCTCATTACATTAGATTATTATTACATAACCCTACATTATCATTTCTACATGAGTTCACATTTACATTTTCCAAAGTTATTAATTTCATGTGTTTAGAGTGAATTTATGATTAAAAGTTAGAAAAATAACATGTAGTTGCTTATACCTAAAAGTGGCTTGGTTTGATCACATGTGTAGATCATTTGGAAGCTTCCAATGCACCCTTATATTGCCTCCCAAACACAAATTCGAATTTCAACTCAAGAGGTGGACCATATTCCAAGGAGAAAGATCATGGAGATCTTGATGTGTCATGGGATTTGTATCTAGTATTTAGGGATAAGTTGAGACAAGTATGGATCTAGTAGATATTTAAGGGATATACATTTATTGAGTAGATATCCCTAATTCATGTATAAATAAGAGGAACACCCTTGAAAGGAAGCTGAAAAATTATGAATTATTCATTAACATCAGATTTATGATTGTTTGTTCAGCATGAATAAAATCATTTTCTACAAAATTATGAGTTATGAGTGTTTTTTGATTCTTAAGGTGTGATAGTTGTTCATGTGTGCTCATTTAGGAATGGAAGGATCCCCATACCAAGCTAGTACACTTTGTTGTAGAGTAATGTTCATAGTTGTGAATATACTAGTTTTAATTTTGGATGTTCATCTTATTTCTTTGCTGTAAATACTTGTAGATAATTTCGGTATGAATTCATGTTATGGCCATGTTTTGTTGTGGAAGGATAACCAAGACTCTTAGAAAAGAGCCTCCTATCCATGAACTAGGACTAGATGGAATCAAGATTCACTTTCTTATATGCTTTCCTAGACTAAATTTATATGCTTTCATAGTTACATTTCATCATGCTTTCTTAGATGTTTGGCAATGTTATTATAGAAGGAATGTGTAAGGACAACCAGGACTCTTGAACAAGAGTCTCTTCTCCATATTCTAAAATAGACTAATCTCATTGACTGATCATTTATATGCTTTCATAAAATAGATCTGAATCTTTTCTTTTCAAAATAGTTTAGATTTGTAATATGCATTTCATTTCTTTCTTTCCATTCTAAACAAACTTCCTACAACAGTTTCATCTAAGGTTCCATATATTTTGGTTTGCTTCTAAGTTTACAAAACCCCTAGGTTGACAAATTAAATGACAGGGATTTAACATACAATTAAATCGCCCTACATTTTTGGCGCCGTTTCTAGGGAAGAAAACTTAGATGTAAGCTAGTTAGGAGGATTGTTTAGGAAGATTTTTTCATTTAGGGTTAACCGCATTTAGGAATTTTCATTTAAGTTTATTTTTCATTTGCATATAGAAAACATCCACAAATAAAAAACCCCCATTCACTAAAAAATAAAAATAAAAATAAAATCACAATAAAAACCCATATGTATATATGTAAGAACGATGAGTATAAGTTTGGAACAACTCACTCAGATCCTAGACTCAGAACCTAGCAAGAGTCAGGATCTCCTCTTCTTGCGAAGAAGAGATATTGACAACAACCAAAAGCTTAACTACTTCTCCAGAAGAAAAAAACGAATCAACATTGAGGAATCCGGTACATCTAATGAGGAACAATTATTCGAACAGGAGATTGAGGAGGACAAAGAGAAGTTGCAGCATGATCTGAATTAGAGTGGAAATCACACATATGAAAGCCTTATCGAAAGGTGGTTTCAATGGTTTCAAGCAAATACTAGGTTAGATCAATTTCGTTTTTTTATTTATTTCACTAAATCACAGTCACAACAATTAAATCCAATCATCCTTGTATATTTTCATTTTAAAATTGAAAAATTGAAAATGAATATATTTTTACTAGTATTGCGTGAATGGTTACATTGGAAATTTAATTACATGTAATGGTTTGTAATTTTCAATTAGCATAGAGTGGGTAGGATGCTATCTGTTTCAAATAAGTATGCTCTCCTGTGTTTTTTCACCATCTCAAGGATCAGAAAGTAGGATGTCTATAAACGTTTTCATGATTTGCAATATTCATGTCTCCATTTGCTAAAAAAATTTCATCCCAAATCAATAAAAAAATTCTAGATTGTTTTAGGGTTAGAATAAAATTTAAATTCTTTTTAAAAGATTTTGATTTTAAAACAACATAAAAAAATTAGAATAAAATTCAATTTATTTATAAACTATTTTGATTTTAATACAAAAAAAAGTAGAATAAAATTCAAATTCTTTTTAAAGATTTTAATTTTAATACAAAAATAATAATAATAATTTTTTTTTGCAAAATCAAAAACATAACTCAATAGGAGTGTCATTATATGTTGAAGTAACAATGGTTTGACTAGCAATTCTGATAAATCCCAGGTTTGTTGAATTGAGGATTTTGTGATCCATATCAAGTTTAAGAGAGTTTTACGTATGTGAGTTTTAACATTTTCATTGCCCTTTGTCATAACAAAGAGAGGTTCAATTCTCTTTGTTTCCTTCCAAATTAAACTCCGTTAGTTAAATCATTTGGTTGCGAGACCCTGTGAGATTTTTTTTTTTGTAAGTTTGTGCTTATGAAGACAAGTTTGATCCAAAGAAAATATAATATATTTCAGAATTTTACTGCTCATTGAATTGAATTGTAAATTTTGATCTTTCTACTGATTTAGAGAGAAGACCCTCAGGGATCCGATTATAAAATCCAAGTGAAATGGCCTAACTTACAAAGCTATTGGATGGCTACTCCATTAATTTATTCAAACCAGTTGTTGCAAGCCACCCTCACCAAAATAATTTTGTACTCTCTACACTTTACACTTCGTCCAAAAGACTATCTCCCTTACTTTTTCACATAACAAATGAAAACAAATGTACATACGATCCATCCACACTGCCCCACCTAAAATAGTGGCAACTGAAACCTATGTGCTGGCTAATGGAGCGTCGAGCCAGATGTCATATTTAATTTTCTTGCACTGATGTATGTGAAGGGTTACATTACTGAGACAACTTCCCTATCTGCCAACTCATATGAACCCAACGAATTGGTGTAAGCAACAATACCAAGCAATATTTTAATGACGCTGAAGTTGGCGCCATCTGGCCACTCTCTCTTAGTATCTCAGTACTCTCTAGTCACCATTCTTCCTCTACTTGTACTACTGCAGAGATCAAGGAATATTGATAATTTGACTAGGAACTATCTCTTCCTTTTGGAGCTTATAGGGCGTTTTATCTTCGTTGTATCTTGGCATGCACTTGGCTCTACCGTTACATGGCTGAGAAAAATCCTCAAAATCCATGAAAAGGTGACCTCTCTGTTTGAATTATAAGATATCCTATCTTCGACGCGATTTCCTATGATCACTCTCCAAAGTGATCATCACTTACATCGATTTTCTATACTGAAACCATTTTTTGTCAACATTTTCTCCAATTGGAGCTTGCAGCCAACAATTTCTTCAATTAACCAGAGAATGGTTCTTAACTGATGCCTCGATTCTACTCCTGTGCTCAGGAATTTGCCCTCTTCTCCAGTGAATTAGCTGCCTAGATGTTGTGTTGTCTACAAATCAATTTCTCTTCTTTCCTATCTCCCTGTTGTCTCCTCTCCTTTTAACAATATTCCTCAACAATTTCCTTAAATTTTGACTTTATTTTCTCGATGACAACTTTTTGGTAAAGAGCTCTGGTGGGCTCCAGTATTGTAGCAATAATGCTACAACTCCTGGGGCTTCCTATCTCTAATTTTATCAACCCGGTAGTTCGTACAAACTTGGAAGCGACGGTGTTGTATGCACAAGTACTAGCTCTTGTCGCAGCTGTCACTTGGTCAGCTGGCACAAATCCGCTAGGGCTCAAGCCAACTTCTATATGCTCTCAGAAGAAGCTTGCTAAATGATGGATGAAGGCTATCTCAAAGGAAATTAATCTACTTTGCAAAAATGGACTGAAAGCCAATCAAAACATGGAAACCCTAGTAAACCCTAATCTGACTAGCTTAATCTCTATGATGCCATGGTGAGAGTGAAAATGTCTAAGAATGATGCCATTACCTCTAGTAATATGAAATGCATGAACTTAACTACTTCTATTGAAAAGAACATTGTTTTTGCATTTTTGCTTAAGTGGCTGGAGTGATTATGATTTTGTTTCTTATTAGGGTTTGGCTGTGCAGAGGTGGTGCGAAGGGAAGGAAAGCTTGGGAAAGGTCAGGGGGGCTAGGAGAGGTCCCAGGGGATCCCTAGCATCAGTCCACAGAAGTCCACAATGTTCAGGTGCTCGGAAACCGAGTTTGCAGGCTTCTACAGGATGTCTGCAGGGGATCCTACAGGAAACTCAGGAATTCTACAGGAAGTCTGCTAACTTCTACAGGATGTTCTACCGTGGGAGTTTTGGGTGAATGTGAAGTGATGGAGCGGTATGGGTGGATAGGTAAGATGGAGATGGAGCTTGTGATGGCTCAGGCGCAGAGAAATAAGATGGAGAAAGAATGTATGACATTGGTTGGTGGATGGAAGGATGGAAGCAACGAAAGGTCAAGAAAATGGAGCTACGTGGAAAATGGAAGAGTTGGTTGGTAAACGAGCTGAACAGAGGTCGAGTAGGTGGCTTTAGGCATGGTTGAGAAGAAGAAGAAGGAAATGGAATGATGCTGAGCAGTGTAAATAAAACAAATTTCTTATGTCTTGCACCAAAAACGAGAATTCATTAACCTGTGCTATTTAAACAAATGAACAACAATGTAAATCGTGAAGAGAAGTTGTGCATGGAGTTGGAATGAAGCAGTAGTGCTCAAGAGCGGAGTGCATGTATGGATCTACAATTGAAATGACTGTGTGGCAGCTTGCATGAAAGCATAAGACTGCGTTTTTTTTGGTGGTTGGTATAGACTGCACCCCAATCTCTAAACAGAGATGGCAGTGAAGGCACTATCAACCTTTTCTTGGAGCTCCAATGAATTACAATCCTCCTACTCTAATCTAAGCAACTGAAAGAGATTTAACCATAAGTTAATCCTACTCAATCTCATTAAAGAAACCAAATCAGCAGACTGTAAATTCTAAATGCATGTCAAACAGAGGAAATAAAGTGCTGCAACGAAAGGCAAATAACACTACAAAGAAGAGGAGGTCTATTGCTCTCAGGTTGGGCCCTAACCTGAGATCTATAGCTCCCTTAAAAACTCATAATTAGATCCAAATCTGCTTGCCTTTATTCATAATCAAGAGTCTAATGTCATGCCAAAACTGGCTTACAAAAACAAACACCGAGCTGTAACTCGTGCTCAGAAATTACAATAGTAATTCAAAAGTTCAAAAAGCTCCTATCAAAGGCTACGAACTTCATATTTATTCACAATGGAGATCAAGCTGGCTTCCTCCATTCGTGGAGCTTGGCTGTCCAACTGAAAGTTAAACTGCTGATCCTGTAGAATCTGTTGGCTGCCTTTAAGCTCGGTGGGGAGAGCTGTTGGAGCTCGGAGTTAAGGTGAAAATCACGAGGGAAGTCATTTAAGGCTGTAGACAACCTCCCTATAAACCTGCAATGCCACCTTTGCTGTCTCCTTGTCTCCTTCTGCGTGGTCTTTTGCTCTCTTTAATGCCAAAAACCTGAAATCATCATGTATTAGCCACATAGATATAATGCCTGCCCTTCTTCCTACAAATAACACAAATATACTAAGAAATGAATGCATAAGTGATAAAAGATGAATGGTTGAGCAAGGTAAGTAGGCCCAATGAGCCCAAATTGTACCAAAAATTGGGGCTCATCATCACCCCCCAGCTAAAACATTTGCTCATCCTTGAGCAACTAGTCCAACTCTTCATCCTTCATTGCTTTGACTGCTACCCTTACATCCCAAGCCTCTGTGGTAGTGTCCTCCTTGCTGATATGAAACCCAGCTTTCCTGTTCACCTCTTCCCATTGTTCACTGTCATCCTTCTCTATGCTACCTTCAGCCAATCCTAGCAGCAGTGGTGGGCTGAGTTTAAGGCCAATCCAGCTGGCTTGGAGGCTTTGCATGGATTTCTTGTAAAGGTCTACCGTTACCAAACCTTCCCTCATCCGAGTTGGGGTATGGTACTCTCGGATCTTCAAACTGTGTGCCAAGGTATTCCATCTGCATGCACATGCTTGGGCAGCAGTTTCTCCTAACAGTCTTTCCATGTCTTCAAAATGAGCTATGGCTTGGGCCTGTTGGTCCATAAATCTCAAGGAAGCTGTGGGATCAGTAGACAAGTGTTGGTGTGCTGAGATGAGTGCTACTGGATCCTCTGGTTCTGCTCGAATGAGCAATGGTTCGTTTATTTCTCGGCTCATGACCGATTTTTCTTCTGCTGCTCTTTGATCCTCATGGTTCAACCATGAAGCGAACGCCATTAATTGCATATCACCCAAGGCAGTATTGGGATCCCAGGAAGCTTCATTAGGCAAGACCAAATTGTGGAGGTAGAACTCTGCTAATTTAGCCTTATCCTCTGACGAACTAGTACTGCACAATTCAGAAAATTGCTGTGGGTTTTGGATCTGAGAAATACCTCTTTGTGCCAAGGTGTTTATTTGGAACTGCAGCCATTGGTCTTTCAAGTACAAACCATAGGATTTTGCAGGTTGTCTGCACCTTATTGCCTCCATGGCCCAACTGGCCATGCAGGCCAATTGTGCTTCCTTTTGCTGCAGCTGTTCTTTTAGAGCTTGCACTTCAATTTGGGCTTGCTGTTCTGCTTCCTGTAGAAGTGTCATTGGCTCCTCAAGACTGGTGGTCAGCTCCTTTTTGCCCTGTTGTTCTTCTGTGGTGTCTTTGGAGGATGTACCTGCCCCTGCCCTTAGCTCCTGTAGCTGCAATCTCAGCTTCTGGTTTTCTTCCTGTAGAAGCACACGTTGGCAATTAGCCACATGCTTAGCCATGGCGAATTCACTCCTGACCTCCTTGAGTTACTCTTGTAAGGGAACTATGTCCGCCACACCCTTTGACTTTGCGATCTGCATCCATGTGTGGGTACGGACTCTTTCTTCCTCTAATGCAAAAAATAGAGGCACAGTAAATTTCTGCGGTATGATTTTGCCCGCCTCTAAAAAGGTGTAGTATGAACTCAGACTAGGCGAAGGGCTAGGTTCTGGTATATGTTCTTTTTCTACCTCCTCAGGTGGCTCTACCTCACCCTCCCTTGGTGGTGATGAGGGTCCTTCTTCTTCCCTCCTTTCTGTTTCCTGTAGCCGGGTCAGAGTTTCCTATAGAACATTTTCAGCTTCCTGTAGCCAAGCTTTTTTGGTCAACAGGTCTAACCTTTCTCGTCACTTAGTCTTCTTTGGGCTCCCCTTCTCATAGGTGACTGTGATCCTTGAGGGAGACTTTTCCTTGGGTGAAGTAGGGGTATCTTCAATAACAATCGGGCTGCTGGACGGAGGCTGTGGTTTGCATGTCTTTATTCAGACACTTCTTCGAGCTTTAAAGTATAGAGGGGCCTCCCTCTTTCTTTTCTCTTTGGGCTTAGGTGGCGTGCTGAGGGCGGCCAGCACAGCTGCTGCCTCCCTCTCACGAATATCAACCTTCTTCTCCTTGGGTTTCACTTTGTCAGGGCTTCCTGTAGAAGACCCTGTTTTAGCAATTTTCAGGCTTCCTGTAGAAGACCCTTTTTCAACAGCTTTCGGGCTTCCTGTAGAAGACCCTTTCCCAATAATTTTCGGGCTTCCTGTAGAAGACCCTTTCTCTGTTTTCGGGCTTCCTGTAGAAGCCTGTTTCTGCTTTCCTGTAGACACAGGTGTCGCCACCTTGGCTTGCTTTGCTGCCTGGGTTTTTCTTTTTGGTTTGGTTGCGGGTGCTGATGAGGTACTTGGGCTGACGTGGACCATCTCAGCTTTGTCCATTCTGCTCTGCAACCTCTTCTCTCTTGCTGACAAGATGGGTGTGTCACCTTTTTCTTTGTCATCCTTTTTCTCGTGCTTCTTCTTTTGTTCTTTCTTCTGCACTGTGGTCGGGGTCTTCTGGCCTGTTTCTCTCTTTCCCTCGGCCACTGATTCTTTTTCCTCACTGCTGGAGGAACCACTTTCTTCAGTCAGCATCCTTATGTCTCCGTCTCTTGTTAAATTCCTGAATGATTCCCATGAGAGGGGAACCTTATATGAATGAAGTGCATCCTCCACAAGAATTTTGATCAACCCATGGTGGGCTACCTGATCTGGTATGCCTTCTTTTAGCTTTGTAGCACACTCAATCAAAGACTGTAGCAGGAAATAAGGAATGCTCAGTTTCTTTTCTACAGGAAGATCAATCCGGTGCCTCAATTCAGTGAGCAACCGAAAGTGATACCCATACACGATGCTATAATGGCCTTCACAGGTTATATACTTCATGATTTGCAGGCTAACTTCGTTCCATGGTGGCAACAAACTTGTTCTTCGCACCCCATTTTTTTCCTCCGAGAATTCCTCCTCCGGTGGAAAGAATTCTTTCTTGGCCTGCTGGCTCAACTTCCTTTCTTCCTTATCCCATTACAGACCCATTGGAAGTTCAGTAATTCGACTGATATATTGCGGGGTGAGCTTGAGGCTTAGGCCCCTGAAGTTTAATGTGGCCAGTGTCTTGGATTTCGGCCTCAGAGCCTACAAGAATTCTTCTGCCACTTCATCGTCGTAACCCTGCAGCTTGTCACAAAAGGATATCCATTGTGCTCATGTGAAGAGCTCCACCACTTCCTGATTCTCCCTTAACTTGGTTGAATCAGTGGGTTCTCGTCTAATAAACCCACCCGGCATGATAAAACAGTTTCCTTAACCAGAGGTGGTGATTGTGGAAGAAATTTGGTCTACTGAGGTAGAGCGTAGAATTACGCTACTGTCATGCACATAATCCACAAAAATTATCCCAGAGGAACTTAACACAGTTTAATTACCCTGACATCCTATAGAATGACAGTATAGGCACAACAGGCAATAATTTCACCAATTTTCTATGACCAGACTGTGGATGACGATTTTGCCACCTTTAAAAACCAATTGCATGAGGAGTTCAGGGTTACCTTTTAATTTGCCACCTTTTTACGTGAGGCACCCGCCTTCCTGTAGAAACTGCGTTCCTGTAGGAGCAGCTTTCCTGTAGAAGCAGCGCGTGATTCCTGGGGAAGACTGCAGTTGGTCTGCGCTCTCGGTGGTGCTTCTCAGCCATTCTGATAGCCAAAGGCTCGGAGTTTCGAACTGCAGAGGGATCTGAATGTTCACTCGAGGTTCAAACGGCGAATGATAAATGCATGCGGCCAATCTAGCCGATTAGATTTGAACCGGCGGAATCCGTGGCGCGGAGGTGAGCTGTCCCCGCCGGACCGTTGGATGACGTCGTCCCATCATTTGTCTGCGAGTTCACTTACTACCGCATCATCCCTTCAGCAGATCCGCCGCCGTTTCTTCTGCTAAATCCGTTTTTTCCGACGGGGATTGTTCTCACGTGTGTGCTGATCATTCCTTTTGTCACGGCCGCCACCCAAACATCTGACTGGACCATTAACCAGTCGACGTGGCCAGTCAACTGGCCATACAGCCGCTCAACCCATTCACCTTTACACTTTGCAATCAATTCAAAGTAAAATTCATGCGATCTGATGGAAGGAAGGGTCAAGACACTTACCTGCGCGGCTGCACACAATGTTTCGGTTTTTGGACGATGATGAGTGGATCTACCTGCTGCTGGCGAACTTACACAGGCCCGGAGGTTCACGGTTACAGGCTGCCGATGATGGATTTGATGCTTGGCTGCATGCGTCCGCGTTCACTGCATATGGCCAGCGTTGTGAAGAGTATACACTCTAGCGGGCTCAACTGTTACAGGACTCCCGCGGGATGTCTGGTAACAGTTCTTCCTCCTTGGGTGCATGCTGCACGACGAAGGATCTGGCCTCCCGATCACGCTCTCAGGGCTTCTGGATGACTGAGATGGATATGGTATGAGATCTCTAGCGTTTTTTCATGTAAAACTTGCTTTTTCTTGAGAACTCATCGATCTACTTTGCTGGTGCAGGTAACTTTGTTGCATGTCGACAAGGATGGCAGGACGAGGTGACAACAATGTGCAAGGGAGGTAACAACAGCTTGCATGCATCCACACCGATCCTTAGTCATTAGATCTCCTCATAAAATGGATTCTGGGCCGTTCTGAGCTTCTACAGGAAGTTTCCTGTAGAAATACAGAGCTTCCTGTAGAAAGGTTGCGGTTCCTGTAGAGAGTCTGCACCTTCCTGTAGAAAATCTGCATCTTCCTGTAGAAAATCTGCGTCTTACTGTAGAAGACTCAAGCTGTAATAAAATTGCACATACCTTGGAGAAAATGAGTATTCCTGGAGGAGGTGTTGGTGAGGTGTCTTGACAGCATGATGAGGACCTTTGGCTTCGAGTTGAGAGGCTTCCTCTCCTCCATAGACACCTGCAACCTGCATGCAATTTTATAATATGAACTTGCTAACCTTGTTTTTTTCTTTTCTCTTTTTCTTTTTCTTTTTTTCTTCTTCTTTTTTTTTTTTTTTGAAAGATAACAGGGGCGCCTCAATGAGGTTTTCACCCTTGCCATCTGCCCTAAGCGCCTCAGAGAGGTTTTCACTCAAGGATCTTTTCAAATCTTTATCCTTTTTTTTTTCGAAAGACAATAGGGGCGCCTCAATGAGGTTTTCACCCCTACCACCTGCCTTGGGCGCCTCAGAAAGGTTTTCACCCAAGGATCTTTATTATTTATTATTTTGTTTTTAGATTCTTCAGGGTATGCCCAAAGCAGAGGCAGAACCCTTCTCTATGACCAACACTGACTTCTCCATAGTTTTGATGAACTCTTGTCTTGAGAGAGGCTTCCTGTAGATCTTTAATCGATGCCCATTGACAAGCATGGGGATGGCCTCCTCATCAATGGTCTGAATAAGAACAGATCCATTGTCATGACATTTTTCCACTGCATATGGCCCTAGCCATCTGGTTCTCAGCTTCCCCTTGAAATCTTTGTATCTGGAGTCATACAACAAGGCCCAATCTCCCGGCTGGAATTGCTTGTCATGGAGATGTTGGTCATGCCACACCTTTCTCTGAAGTTGAACCACTTCCGAGTGAAGGAGGGCCTGCATCCGGTGCTCATCCAATCCATTCAGTTGCAATAACCTCTCTTGTTGTGCATGGCTGAGATCTAGGTCCAGCTGAGCTGCCATCCTCAAAGTGTTATATTCAAATTCAATGGACAGCAAAGCTTTCTTCCCATAGACCAGCTCATAAGGTGTGAAGCTGGTTGTGGTCTTCCAAGTGGTGTTGTAAGCCCATGTGGCTTCAACCAGGCGATCTGCCTAGTCTTTTCTGCTGCTGCTCACCACCTTAGTTAAGATCCCTTCTAATGCTCGATTGGTGACTTCCACCTACCCATTTGCTTGAGGGTGATAGGGGGTGGAAGTCCTATGCTTGATCTTGTGATGAGCTAGTAGATCTTCAACCAGGTTGGATGTGAACTGGCTCCCTTGATCGGTGACCAGCTCTCTTGGATAGCCAAACTTATAGAAGATGTTTTCTCTTAGGAACTCGGCCACCTTTTCTTCTGTTGCTGCTTAGATTGCTTTAGTCTCTGCCCACTTTGTCAAGTAGTCAGTACACACAATGATGTAAGACCTTTGCCTCGAAGGAGGGTTGATTGGACCCACAAAGTCCATACCCCACTTCTCAAATGGCTCAAGAGTCACTTGAGGTTGGAGAGGCATCTCATCCCTTTGGGTCGGTTTCCCCATTCTTTGGCATTGGTCACACTGGCTGACATATCTTCTGACATCTTGATGAAGTGTGGGCCAATAGTAGCCTGCCTGCAGGATTTTGAAAGCAGTTCTCTTTGCTGCAAAATGTCCTCCACAAGGCCCATCATGATAGGTGAGGAGGATATCAAAGACTTCTTCCTCCCTTACACAACGCCTTAAGATCTGATTAGGGCCAAGCTGGAAAAGATTGCCCCCGATCCAAGTAAATGAGGCACTTTTTCTGATGATTCTGCTCTTCTCTCTTGAAGATAGGTGCAGAGGGAACTGTGCTAAAACAAGGTAGTTTGCTATATCAGCAAACCATGGAGAGAGTACTGAAATAGCAAACAGATGTTCATCGGGCATCTGGTCATCCATTGTTCCATCCTCATCTGTAGACAAAATCCAATCTAGATAAAAAGTCAGCAACAACATTTTCTCTACCTGGTTTGTCAACAATGGTCAAATCAAACTGCTGCAACAAAAGTAAACATCTAATAATACGAGCATTCACATCTGGTTTATTCATTAAATATCTAATTGCAGCATGGTCAGTATGTACAAATGTTTGATAGCCAGTGATATAATGTCAGAACTTGTTCAGTGCATGGACCACAGCCAAGAATTCTTTCTCGGTTACAGTGTAATTCGGCTCAGCTTTGGACAAGTTTTTGCTAACAAAGTAAATGGCATATGGAATTTTTTGCTCAACTTGTCCTAAAGCTGCACCTATGGATTTGTTCGAGGCATCAGTGTGGATGTGGAAAGGTAGGGCCCAGTTTGGACCTCTCAGGATTGGGGCTGACACCAACTTGTCCTTTAATTCATTCAAACTCTTCTGACAATCATCAGTCCATTTAAACTCCACATCTTTTGCCAACAGGCCAAATAATGGCGAGGCTAGCTTGCTGAAGTCTTTAATGAATCTCCGGTAATATCCTGCTAATCCCAAGAAACTCCGAACATCCCTTACCTTTTGAGGAGGTGGAACCTTCTTGATGAGAGCAATTTTGTTAGGATCCACCTGTAACCCTTGGCAAGAAATGGTATGGGCTAGCACGGTCCCTTCAGTCATTAGGAATTCACATTTCTCAGGACTAAGGGACAAGTTCATCTCGATGCATTTGGTTAGGACTTTTCCCAGATTGGACAATGCTTCCTGGAAGTTGGCCCCATAAGGAGTAAAGTCATCCATATAGATTTCTACTGCATCATGGACCAGCTCCGAGAAGATGCTCAAGACAGCTCTCTGGAAGGTAGCAGGAGCATTGCATAGCTCAAAGGGAAGAACTCGGTAGGCAAAGGTACCCCAAGGACAAGTGAAGGTGGTCTTATCTTGGTCTTCCGGGCTGATTTGGATCTGGTTGTACCCGCTAAACCCATCCAGGAAAGAGAAGAAATTCTTTCCTGCCAGTCCATCCAACACTTGATCTATGAAAGGTAGAGGGAAATGGTCTTTCTTGGTAGCTTTGTTCAATTCTCGGTAGTCCAAACAGATTCTCCATTTCCCATTTTTCTTGGGAACCAACACCAGAGGGGACACCCATTCACTATCTGAGATGGGGTAAATGAATCCGGCATCCAACAGTTTTTGCAATTCTTCCTTGACAATGTCCTTAAGGGCTGGATTCATTCTCCTCTGAGGTTGCCTAACCGGTTTACAATCCTCTTTGATGTATATATGATGGGTACAGACTGAAGGATGGACTCCTTTCATCTCCTTATAGCTCCAAGCAAAAGCATCTAGGTGGCTGGCCAACAGGCTACACAGCTCCTTTTCCTGGGAAGGAGATAGGGAGGAGCTGATCTTTAATGCTCTCTCAGGGCTGAACTCCACATTCTTGACTCTGGGAGTGACAGGGTTGGTTGTACAAAGATCCACTAAGGTGCTAGCTTGGGCATCTTCCACCAATTTCTCTAAGGATAGTGCACTGGAAGGTGGATTCTGGATCAAGGTCTCGATCAAGTCATCCTCGGTTGGGGGGTCTCTTCTAGTGGTATCTAGGGTGCACAGAGGTGCTGAGTACACCTCGTCTTCCTCTCCTTCCTCCAACTAGAGTGGTAAGTCATGCTTTAAAGAGGGTTGGGCAGGAGGGTATAGGACTAGCTGCTTGGACATAGGATCATTTTTCATGGTCATATTTCCTGCACGGCAACTTATGTAAGCATCTGAAGTGGCTAACCAAGGCCTTCCCAAAATGAGAGGATATCCAGTAAGCTTCGCCTTTGGTTGTAGAACCAGGAAGTCTGCAGGGTATTCCCAAGAGTCAATAGAGACCAAGACATCCTCCACAATCCCTTCGGGAGTCACGGTGGAACGATTTGCTAATTGCAGTACTGTCGAGGTCTTCCTCAGGGAACCCTGAAGATTGAGTTTGAGCATGGTATCCCTGGTCATCACATTAATGGCAGCCCCCAGATCAATCAAGGTGTGAGGTATGATGGTGCCATTGATGTGGACATCTACTACAGGACTTCCAGGATCTAGGTACTTTGGGCAGATGACTTGTCCTAACATAAGGTCAGACAGTTGTCCTATGACATTGATGGTTGAAGCATCTTTCTTCCGCTTACCTGGGTGTTTGAAGCACTTTTCCTTAACCAGTTTGTTGTATATTGGCACATCCTTGATGGCTTGGAGAAGTGGTATTTTCACACACAACTGCTTGAGCTCGCCCAGAAGCTCATCCTCCTCTCGGTTGGGTTGTGTGGTGGCTATTAGTCTCTCAGGAAAGGGTGGAATAGCCTTTGGTTCAGTTTCCTGTTTACCTTCCTCATCCTCTGGGGGAGGAGGTTGGCGATCTGGAAGAGTCTTTCCAGACCGAAGATTGATCTCCTGGATCTCCACAGCATAAGTAGGGCATGATGTTTCCCCAACATATACCTGCTGAGCCTGTCTATTGTTGGGGTTCGGGTTCGGTTGAGAAGGCATTTGAGGTTGCCTTGGAGGAGCAGGAGGTAAAGGCTGAGGTTGAACTGGTGGTGGAGGCAAAATGGCAGGAGGAGTGTTGTATTGGGGCCTTCACCCCAACTGAGGTGCATTCCATTGAGGCTGTGGCTGGGCATGTGAATGATAGGAATGAGAAGTAGGTTGAGTAGGGTACTGAGGTGGATAAGACCATGGAGGAGGCATGGACCAGGAAGGATGAGCAGGGGGACCCCAGGAAGGCATAGGAGTCGATTGGTTGGGGCTGTAATAAGCTTGAGGTGCCCCTTGCATTCCCTGCTGATAAGGTCTAGATCCTTGTGGCCTCCTTTGGTTGATGAAATAGAGAGGTTCAGTGGGGGCTTCTGTCCCTTGGTACATGGTTTTAAACCCAGGTAAGGTTGGACACTGATTTGTGGGATGGTCCTCCTCACAAACGAAACACACTTCAACCGAATGCAATGGGCATTCATTCTTAGGGTGTCTCCTTGTGCACCTAGGGCAGAAGACAGCCAAGGCTCTCTCAGCTTCTTCTTTCTTCTGCTGGATCCTGAATGTGTCTAGCTACATGGCAATGGTCTGTCTCACCTCACTCTTAAGATCTTCTAATTGATTTGCAAGCTCAGTTTTGGAGAAAGGGACACCAGTTGAGAGGAGGTTTCCTCTACCTCGTTTCCGTGTTGCCCTGGAGTGGTTTCTAAACACAGTCTTGATGTCCTCATAAGGCAGTTGGTAAATGTCCCCCCCAGCTAACATGTGAAGGGTATCTAAGAGGTCTTCAGGGACTCCTCGGAGCAGAACCAACTTGAGGAATTCAGGGTCAAGTGTGCACCTGGCCCGCTTATAGCTAAGTTGGAACCTCTCCTCATAATCCTCTAAGGACTCATCATTTCCCATGGTCATCCGAAAGATTTCTCCCTTGGTTTCCTTGGACCTACAGTAATCCCAGTACTTGGTATTGAAAGCTTGCTGCATCTGAGCCCAAGTGGTGATACTATTCCCAGGTAAGCCCATGAACTAGCGTAATGCTGCATCCTTAAGAGTTGAAGGGAAGAGTTTCAGCTTTTGCTCATCTTCAGTATAGTCATAGGTTCTACAAAGGACAACAAACTCAAACAGGAAGGTATCAGGATCTTCATTAGTCAGTCCATGGAAGTGAGGTAAAGCAGAGGGGCTAATGTTCTTCATTTTCATCTCTCCATTGGTCTCTCGGATGGGGAAGGCACCCTCTATTCTCTCATCTCCTCTTCTATTATCAGCCATAGCTTCAGATGGAGTGGTCTCTAACTCTTCTTCTTCTATAGGATCTTTGTATATCTCAGGATGTTCACCTATAGGTTCTTCTGGGTCACTGTCACCTAAGAAGAGAGAAGGGTGACTCAGTGATGTGGTGGGGGTGTTGGGTAGGAATTTTCCTGATTTATCTCGGTTCCTACGAGGCATGAAATGGAAAAAACTTCTTTTTGATTGATTTTGCTTTTTTTTTGGTACCTGCAAAACTGAAACAGATTGATCTACAACTAACTATCTTACTGAAATAAAGATGCAGAATTGAATTGAAAGCAGGAAAGAACTAGTCTACTTTGCTCAAATGAAATTGCAGGAATGGAAATGCTAACCTACGCTTGCAGAATTGAAATTGCGGAATTGAAAGGCTAATCTATGAAAGCAGGAAATGCTAATCTATGAAAGCAGGAATCTATGAAAGCAGGAAACGCTAATCTATGAAAGCAGGAAATGTCTATGCTACTTTTGCATAATGGAAATGAAATAAACTACTAAGCAGAAGGTAAGAGTAAGAAAATAGAAGAAAAGCAACAATCACTAATACTCTGACGCTTCCCCGGAAATGGCGCCAAAAATATGGTGGGCTCCAGTATTGTAGCAATAATGCTACAACTCCTGGGGCTTCCTATCTCTAATTTTATCAACCCGGTAGTTCGTACAAACTTGGAAGCGACGGTGCTGTATGCACAAGTACTAGCTCTTGTCGCAGCTGTCACTTGGTTAGCTGGCACAAGTCCGCTAGGGCTCAAGCCAACTTCTATATGCTCTCAGAAGAAGCTTGCTAAATGATGGACGAAGGCTATCTCAAAGGAAATTAATCTACTTTGCAAAAATGGACTGAAAGCCAATCAAAACATGGAAACCCTAGTAAACCCTAATCTGACTAGCTTAATCTCTATGATGCCATGGTGAGAGTGCAAATGTCTAAGAATGATGCCATTACCTGTAGTAATATGAAATGCATGAACTTAACTACTTCTATTGAAAAGAACATTGTTTTCGCATTTTTGCTTAAGTGGCTGGAGTGATTATGATTTTGTTTCTTATTAGGGTTTGGCTGTGCAGAGGTGGTGCGAAGGGAAGGAAAGCTTGGGAAAGGTCAGGGGGGCTAAGAGAGGTCCCAGGGGATCCCTAGCATCAGTCCACAGAAGTCCACAACGTTCAGGTGCTCGGCAACCGAGTTTGCAGGCTTCTACAGGATGTCTGCAGGGGATCCTACAGGAAACTTAGGAATTCTACAAGAAGTCTGCTAACTTCTACAGGATGTTCTACCGTGGGAGTTTTGGGTGATGGTGAAGTGATGGAGCGGTATGGGTGGATAGGTAAGATGGAGATGGAGCTTGTGATGGCTCAGGGGCAGAGAAATAAGATGGAGAAAGAATGTATGACGTTGGTTGGTGGATGGAAGGATGGAAGCAACGAAAGGTCAAGAAAATGGAGCTACGTGGAAAATGGAAGAGTTGGAAGGTAAACGAGCTGAACAGAGGTCGAGTAGGTGGCTTTAGGCGTGGTTGAGAAGAAGAAGAAGGAAATAGAATGATGCTGAGCAGTGTAAATAAAACAAATTGCTTATGTATTGCACCAAAAACGAGAATTCATTAACCTGTGCTACCTATGCTATTTAAACAAATGAACAACAATGTAAATCGTGAAGAGAAGTTGTGCATGGAGTTGGAATGAAGTAGTAGTGCTCAAGCGCGGAGTGCATGTATGGATCTACAATTGAAATGACTGTGTGGCAGCTTGCATGAAAGCATAAGACTGCGTTTTTTTTGGTGGTTGGTATAGACTGCACCCCAATCTCTAAATAGAGATGGCAGTGAAGGCACTATCAACCTTTTCTTGGAGCTCCAATGAATTACAATCCTCCTACTCTAATCTAAGCAATTGAAAGAGATTTAACCATAAGCTAATCCTACTCAATCTCATTAAAGAAACCAAATCAGCAGACTGTAAATTCTAAATGCATGTCAAACAGAGGAAATAAAGTGCTGCAACGAAAGGCAAATAACACTACAAAGAAGAGGAGGTCTATTGTTCTCAGGTTGGGCCCTAACCTGAGAGCTATAGCTCCCTTAAAAACTCAGAATTAGATCCAAATCTGCTTGCCTTTATTCATAATCAAGAGTCTAATGTCATGCCAAAACTGGCTTACAAAAACAAACACCGAGCTGTAACTCGTGCTCAGAAATTACAATAGTAATTCAAAAGTTCAAAAAGCTCCTATCAAAGGCTACGGCCTTCATATTTATACACAATGGAGATCAAGCTGGCTTCCTCCATTCGTGGAGCTTGGCTGTCCAACTGAAAGTTAAACTGCTGATCCTGTAGAATCTGTTGGCTGCCTTTAAGCTCGGTGGGAAGAGCTGTTGGAGCTCGGAGTTAAGGTGAAAATCACGAGGGAAGTCATTTAAGGCTGTAGACAACCTCCCTATAAACCTGCAATTCCACCTTTGCTGTCTCCTTGTCTCCTTCTGCGTGGTCTTTTGCTCTCTTTAATGCCAAAAACCTGAAATCATCATGTATTAGCCACATAGATATAATACTTGCCCTTCTTCCTACAAATAACACAAATATACTAAGAAATGAATGCATAAGTGATAAAAGATGAATGGTTGAGCAAGGTAAGTAGGCCCAATGAGCCCAAATTGTACCAAAAATTGGGGCTCATCAAGATCCACCGTAATTTTCTATGGTGGGCGGTTCATCATAGAATTTTGTTGCTGGATCAATCAATGATGAAGATTAGATTCTTACTCCTTCCCATATATTTCCAAACATAGCAGTGAAGTTTGTGGGGTTTGAAGGCAGTTCGCTACCCTCTTTTTCCATTTGTTGTATGTGCTAATTCAAGTAAGATCCACTGTTGGAATTGTTTTTCTTTCTATGTGAAAAACTTGAACGAGATTGCCTACGAGTTCACCAATGATATCTACTTGAACAATGACTACGTAAAGAGTGAGATCACCAACCTTTTCTACCACGAGGAAACACACGTATGGCAGTGGAACGACGAAGGTGCTGCGTCGGTGGGGCTGATCGAAGGCACCATGGATTATGTTCACCTCAGTTCCAACCTCCCCCCCCCAACATGGGTCAAACCGCACGCGGTAACAAGTGGGACGAGGGCTACGATACCACTGCTAGGTTTTTCGAGTACATGGACACCATTACCTTTGGTTTCGTTGGAAAGCTGAATGAAAAAATAAAAACTTCATATGACGTCAGATACTGTTATGAAACCAGATCACAAAAATATAGAAAAGAAAGATCAACACCTTAGAAATCAGCCTCTTCGAGGGGACAACCTCCTTTACATTACATAAATGAACAATTCTTCGATGATATAAATGAAAATACTTCCTTTCTATATATAGGAGTCTAAGGGGTCATAATATAATCAAAGCTGACATAACAATAATAATTTAAGGGCACAGTAATAACAATAGTGGGCTTGTATGGGGCACAATAATAACAATATGGGGACTACATGGGCACAAAAATATAATAAGGGGGTTGTACTAATAACAATAAGGGGTTACATTAGTAGTATAGGGACCTAACATGCCCCTCTCCTTCAAAAAGTGTTGTCCTCAACACTTGAGTAGTTCTTGATAATCCTATATAAAATTCTTTTCCTACCATGCAAAATCTTCAGCTAGTAAGTTCTTCCACTTGATGAGATACTCTGAAATTGATCGATTTCGTAGCTGTCGGGTTCTTGTTTCTGTGACTGCTCCAGGCTCCAATATGATTTTTCCTTCCTCATCAAGTTCTAGCAATATTGTTTGAACTAGGATCTTCTGCAACTTTTGAATGAGTGGCCACACTTCTTTGTCCTTCTTCCATTCATACCTTGTTTTGTTTATCCAATTTGGTTGGATAATAGAAATGGCACACAACAATGCTTCCACATCCTCATCCTTTCTTGAGAGTGCATCTACGACAACATTTTGCTTCCATTTTTTGTAGATGATTTCAAAGTCATAACCCAACATCTTTGTGACCCATTTTTGTTGCTCTTTAGAGGATAATGTTTTTTCTAAAAAGTATTTAATACTATCATGATCCATTTTTACCTTGAAGTGTCTTCCCATTAGGTAAGGTCACCATTTCTTAATTGCGTGTAGTATTTCCAATATTTCCTTCTCATAAATAGCTTTCTTGAGGGACATTTGTTTGTATGTATGTAACCATAAAAATACCCAATCGCCTACATCAAAACTTCTTTCATTGCGATGTTGATATGCCTGTTGTTTCATTCGATTCTGCACCAAAGTGGTGTTATCCTTTAAAAGTTGGAGAACTTGTTGTTGATGCTCGATGTGATCTTTCACTGCTTGAATATTTTTCTTCTTGATATGTCCTTTTATATTTAGAGTTTGAGGAGTGGTAATTTCTTCCAGTGCATTACAAGATATGGTCGGATTCATTTCTTGATGCTCTATGTGATCTTTCACTTCTTGAACATTTTTCTTCTTGATATGTCCTTCTATCTTGATAGTTTGAGGAGTGGTAATTCCGACCATTGCATTACAAGATATGGTCGGATTCATTTCTTCTTTATTGATGTGGTCTTTCACTTCTTGAACCTTTTTCTTCTTGATATGTCCTTCTATCTTAAGAGTTTGAGGAGTAGTAATTATTTCCAATGCTTTACAAGATGTGGTCGGATTCATTTCTTCTTTCTCTAGGGTTGGTTCCTGGTGTATATACTCTTCTTTTGATGTTTCTTGATCCTTTTCTTCTTCCTCTCCACAATCAATGTAAAATAATTTCTTCTCAGCACACTTATGAATTTTCATGTATTTTTTATCACAATTGTAACAAAGCCCTTTTTCTCTATTTTCTTCCAATTGTTGTGGTGTAACCCTTGTAGGCTGTGGAGGGCTAGGAGAAACAACACTTCCATATTTATAGTTGTGAGGGGTAGACTTCCTTGTTGCCATAATTTTTCTTTCCACTTTGTAACAAATCCCTTTTTCTCTTTTTTCTTCCAATTCTTGTGGTGTTGCTCTAAAGAAGGTGTTGCTCTTTGTATCCTCATAATGTGCTCTAATTTTCTTCGTGAAAATTAACCACGTAAGAAGTGGTTTATGAAAACAAAGCCCTTTATACCATAAAAATTGATCTTGTTCTAAATATGAAGATGCAATACATACCTTTTGTAACAATGGTACACCATGTAGATCAAAATATTTCTCCATCCGTTGTATCCAATTTACCGGATCCTTGTCATCAAACTTCCTCATCTCGATTTTTCTTGATGTTAGGAGCTCGATCTTGAAACGAAAATAACTCTGTAATTTTAGATCTCCAAGTTCTGAAATTTCTTCCTGCGATAGCTCTCTGAGTTCTCTTTCTAAGCCCGCAAGTCTGATCAGAATTTGATTATCCAAGAAAGAGTTACACCAAATCTCCCACGGTGGCCTAATTATAGATTAGCTCAGTAGTGTGAACTTGTATGACATGTCATGTCTCACTGTTTTGACCTTAGTACCGAAAATTGATATACAAAAAACTATAGGAAGTCCTCTTTCTGAAACTTCTTGCGAAATTTCAATCTGATGCTCAGAACAAAAGTTATGACGATTTTCCCAAGGTGACCTATTTGGAATGTAAATTGGGGGTCTACAAAACCGTAACTTCCTCATATTATATCTCCGAAAATATAGTGAGACAGGATCTGAAATTTAGATCCGAGCTTTATAAAGATCTCTTCTCAAATGGGTTTTTTTTTAGCTTCTAAACCTTCGTAGCGAAATAGTTATAGTGAAACTTCCACGATGACTTGTTTTAGATGAAATTATGGAGCTTGCAAAAATCCTAACTTCCTCAGATCATATCTCTAAACATATAGCGAGAAAAAATCTGAAATTCGGACCCGAGGTTCAGTGTGATGTTGTCTCAAATGGTTTTTTTTTAGCTTCTGCAACGTCATAGAAAAAAAGTTATAGTGAAAATTCCACGATGCCCCGTTTGGAGCAACAAAACCCTAGAATCCAAAGCTCTGATACCAAATGTTATGAAACCAGCTCACAAAAAGATAGAAAAGAAAGATCAATGCCTTAGAAATCAGCCTCTTCGAGGGGGCAACCTCCTTTACATTACACAAATGAAAAATTCTTTGATGTAACAAATGAAAAGACTTCCTTTCTATATATAGGAGTCTAAGGGGTCATAATATAATCAGAGCCAACATAACAATAATAATGTAAGGGCACAATAATAACAATAGTGGGCTTCTATGGGGCACAATAATAACAATATGGGGACTACATGGTCACAACAATACTATAAGGGGGTTGTAATAATAACAATAAGGGGTTATATTAGTAGTATAGGGACCTAACAATTACTTCAAGGATATCACTGGTAAATCTGTGGATGAGCTTTGGAGTGATTACAAGGCTAAGTATGGAAATTCATCTGGGAAAATCCTGCGTCACGTCTAAATTTTATTTCTCAATAAAAAATAACATCATAGGTGGTGGGTTTTAAATTTAAATATCATCGCAGGTAATTTAATCTGAGAATAAACGATATGTCCCTGACATGCCTGGGCAGTTTGCTTGACGTGGTAAAAAATATCAAGAAAGTTACAAGCATTGTCATTTGTAGTTGTATAGTAATACCATGGAGTTGTGAGTCATGTTGAGAGGATGTGGTGAGGTATCCACACACTTCATAAAATATGGCTTGATGGGTGATAATCATAAGTTTTTCCGCTTAAGATACATTTTTGTTTTATGCTAAAAAAAAAAAAACGGCGTTTAGGGCCTCAAAACGGCTTCGGAAGTTCAGGACCTGAAAAACTGCCAAAAATAGTAAACTGTGCTACAATTAAGGAAACTAAAAAACTAAAAGAAACAATGGTGGGGGTTGAAGTGGAATAGGCGGGTGGCCACCAATATCCACCTGGATCATTATCCCAATACAATTTCATCTGACATTTTCATTATGCATCATATATTTTAGATGAAATTCATAAAACCAATAATTATAGTTTGGAAATAATTTAGATTTCTTTCCATACCAAATGGAAGAAGATAAAATTGGGCCTTTTCCCTAATAGAACTTGTGACATTGACAATGGGAGATTTTATTATCTCGACATTTTGGTGTTAGAATAAGGGAAGACCCCTGACAATTCTCATGGTTATTCTCCATATTCTTATAGGACCATTACCTGAGATCTTGATAAATGTGGCTAATATATTGCCAAAATTAAAATTTAATTATGAATAGGAAAACATTACATTCTTACATGCTAATAAATGTGACTTTGCATGCAAGTTACTAAATTATTTGAAAAAAATGTCGCATGAATTTTATTTTCCCTCACTTTTGAAGGATAAATTCAAACTTGTTATGGGGAATTACTAGCCAAGTCCATTCAAAATTGGAAGAAATTCATGGAAATTTTCTTATATTCTTATGGTAGTTTTCAAGATGAATAAATGCTTCATCAATTAGAGAATTTATTTTAGAAAGAAGAATGAGTCCATCAAATATTATACTAGAGATTGAAGCAAATATATCACTAATTTTGTGAAAGTGACAAACCTTATAAGTGAGAGATGGATGAGTTGTTCTTCAATTTTTATATTTGTTTATGAATGGGAAGGCTTATCATTTGCATGTAAGGAATAACTATAAATTCAAGAATATTTTACATCTAATATCTTAGCATCACATTCATATGAGACCAAATCACAAGACTTAACATTAAGCCAAGTGAATCATTCAAAGGAAAATATAGTATTGTTGGATGGAATTATATATATCTATATATATATGGTACTAATTTGTAAAATTATCTTACACAAAGATTTTACTTTGATGAATATGCCACATTAATGGAACATGCATCAAAAAATGAACCCATAATTAAAAAAAAAAGTATAGAAGATGGCATGCTCTCTCATGAAGGTTCTTGTACAGAAATAAGGGATTTTATAATAGAATTGTAGGTTTTAACGCCGTACAGAAATTACCTACATACGAATTCTAAAACATAGAAAATAAACAATAGCGAGAGCATAACACATAAAACAAATACACAAATATTTTACCCCGGATCCCAAAACTGGGACTACCAGATTGATTTCTCATTATGTTCCTTTCAATGTTATAATACATATATATACATACCAAAGCATCCAATACCATGGACTGAAAACCATCGTGCTCAAAAACATGTGCGAAAATCATGCACAAAACCATAGGTAGGTCTACCCACCTAATATAGGGTCCAAAAAAAATTTCTCCGGGGCACTGCCTCGGACCCCGTAGAGGGGGGCTAACTGCCCCCCCTCTAACCCCATGGTTAGCTAGGCCGACTATTCATGGAAAGAATATAACACAACCCAACATTCTCCCACTTGTTGTTTTCTTTCCAAAGGGGGCCACAAGAGAGATTAGTCATTTATCCAACCATGCAACACACATTTTTTCTCTACATCAAGAGAACTTCTTAGAGCTCACAGATTTTGTCAATGCATCTACAGTATTATTCAAATTGTCTACCTTTACTAGAAACACCTTTTTGTCTTCTATCATATCCCTCACAAAGTGATACTGAACATTAATGTGCTTTGTCTTTGAATGATAAGCAGGGTTCTTTGCCAATAAAATTGCACTTTGGCTGTCACAATATATCCTTATAGCTCCCTGTACTAACCCCATACTTGAACAAAATCTCTGCAACCAGACTGCTTCCTTGCCTGCATGAGTGGATGCCATGTATTCTGCCTCTGTAGTTGATAATGCCACTACAGATTGTTTCTTACTCATCCAACTGAATGCACCTCCAAATAGGTTAAACACATACCCACTTGTATATCTTCTCTGATCCAGATCTCCAACCCAGTCTGCATCAACAAAGCCATGAATATCCAAAACTCTGTCCCATCCCTGTCTTTCTTGGTAGCACAAACCATAATCGCTAGTGCCACACAAAAACATGAAGAGCCGCTTCATTGTTTTCCAATGCTCCTTCCCTGGTTTTGACATAAACCTACTCAATACTCCAACTGCATGTGCAATATCTGGTCTAGTACATACCATCGCATACAATAGGTTACCAACTGCACTTGCATATGGAACACGGTACATTTCCTCCTCCTCTTCTTATGTCTTGGGACACTGTTCAACAGATAACTTTATACCTACAGGAATAGGAACCTTCACCGGTTTACTATCCTGCATATTAAACCTCTGTAGTATTGTCTTGACATACTTCCTATGGTTTAACTAGAGATTCCTCTTTGCTTGATCTCTTTTAATTTCCATGCCCAAAATATAGTTTGTAGCACCAAGATATTTCATGTCGAATTTGGAGGATAATTGGGTCTTCAAATCCTGGATAATTTCTTTGTCATTTCCAACCAGCAACATATCATCGACATACAAGACTAGATAAATAACATGATCACCATCTAATTTAAAATACACACAGTGATATGCTTTTCTTCTGGTGAAGCCAAGTCCCCATATAAATGTATCAAATTTTTGATACCACATCCTTGGTGATTGTTTTAACCCATACAAAGACTTCTTTAACTTGCATACTAGTTATTTCTTACCCTTCACCATAAAGCCTTTAGGTTGCTTCATGTAGATCTCTTCTTCTAGGTCCTTGTGAAGAAATGTTGTCTTCACATCCATCTATTCTACCTCAAATTCAAAAGTAGCAACAACAAATAAAATTAATCTAATAGAAGCTACCTTGGCAACATGAGAAAAAATATCACCAAAATCAATTCCCGGCACCTAGGAATAACCTTTTTCTACCAACCGAGCTTTGTATTTCTTCACCTTTCCTTTTGCATTTGTCTTCTTCTTGAATGCCCATTTGCTGTCAATGGGTTTCCTTCCAGCCAGAAACTCCACCAGATCCCAAGCCTCATTTTTGTGCAAAGATGCCATTTCATCAACCATGGCCTATTTCTAGAGTTTGCCATCCTCTGAATCTATTGCTTCCTTCACAGTTCTGGTATCATCATCAATAATAGATAAAGCAAAATTTGAATAGAAAGCAGATGGACTATACATTTTTGGTTGCCTTCTTTCTCGAACTAATCTTCTCACAACTGGAGTTTGTGGCTCTTCATCTTCTGATTCCTCTTCTGTTGTAGAGTCTGATTCTTCCTCCTTTATCTCAAACTCTATCTTCTCAAGTTCCTTTGATGGGAATTCATGTTTAATAACATCTTTCACCTCTCTGAGCACCACATCTCGGCTGTACACAACCTTCTTTGTTACTGTGTTCCAAAGCTTATAACCCTTTAAACCATCCTTATACCCAATAAAGATGCACTTTTCAGATTTGCTATCCAACTTTTTTCTTTTCTCCTTTGGAACATGTACATATGCATCACATCCAAATACCCTCAGATGTGAAAGAGAGGGTTTTTTACTAGTCCATACCTCTTTTGGATTCTTATCCTCCAATGCTGATGAAGGTGATCTGCTGACCAGGTAACATGTTGTCTCCATCGCCTCTTCCCAGAATTCCTATCCTAGCCCGACAACATTGAGCATGATTCTTTCCATTTCCATCAATGTCTTCTTAATTCTTTCTGCAACTCCATTTTTCTCAGGTGTGTATGGAGTAGTATTCTGCCATGCTATACCACACTTCTTATAGAATTATTCAAATTCCTTCTTGCAAAACTCTCCACCGTTATATGCCCTCAACACCTTTATCTTCTTCTCTGTCTGGTTTTCCACCAGAGCCTTAAATTCTTTAAACTTGTCAAAGACTTCAAATTTCTTCGTGAGGAAATATATCTATGTATTCCTTGAGAAGTCATCTATAAATGATACATAGTACACAGACTTACCCAGTGATGGAACCTTCACAGGTCCAAACACATCACTATGCACAAGCTCTAATATTTGTTTCACCCTCTTACCACTAGAGGGGAAACTCACCCGATTATGCTTCCCATATACACAATTTTCATAGAAATAAAAATCCTGAGAGATATTAGTCATACCTTCTACCATACCTTTGCCATGAAGTATTCGAAGGCCCTTCTCTCTATTATGTCCAAGCCTTTGATGCCATAGCATGGTATTTTCTCCATAGACCACTAGATTTTCTGCTCCACTTTCAGGAACCACAGAACTGTTGCACCCATCAACAACAATACTACCTTGCAGTTTGTACAGAGTTCCAATCAAAACTCCCCGCATCAATACTAGTGCTCCCTGAACCATCTTGCAGGTATCCTTCTCGAACACTATTTTTACACCTGCAACATCCAGCTTGCTTACATAAATCAGATTTATGGCCAATGCAGGAATATGAAGAACACCCGGAAGTATTCTAATCCTTTCACCTTGCAAATTCAACTTAACTTTTCCGCGATCAATGATTTTAGCCTTCCTTTCATCCCCTAAGAAGACATCACCACCATCATATTTCTCGTACTCACAGAACCAATCTCTATGGGGAGTGAAGTGAAAGGCTGCATTTGAGTCAATCAACCATGCCTCATGATCTACATGTGTACTTGAAGAATCCAAGCACACATCCCCACCTTCATTTGAGGTGGTTTTCACCTCTGTAGAAGGAGAATCATCAGATCCCTTTCCTTTGTCAGGAGCTTTAGATTTACAGTCCCTTTTGTAGTGCCCTTCCTTTCCGCATTTCCAGCACATCTTTACAGGTTTTCCTGGAGATTTAGATCTCCCACTCGATGCCTGATTTTTGTTTATGTTCTAGGACTATCCTCATACAGACAAGGCATCACCATTCTGGCTCTCCATATTTTCCCATCTCATCTCCTCCATCAACAAGGATAAGACTATTTCATCAAACTGCAAGGCAGTTGAATTACGACCTATTGCAATAACCAGACTATCCTACGAATCTGGTAGAGAACACAACAAATTGATTCACTTATCTTTATCTAAAATTTTAATATCAATAGATAATAATTGACTTACCACAATATTAAATGCATTTAGATGATCTGTCACTGAGTCTCCATCTTTCATCCTTAGGTTATACAACTTTTTCCGTAGGAACAGTTTATTCACCATAGACTTAGATTGGTACAAAGTGCCTAACTTGTCCCACAAAGCCTTAGCTGTATCTTCCCCTGATACACTCATCAATACTGAATCTAAAAAACACAATCATATTGTGCTCTTTGCCTTCCGATCCAACTTATTCCATTCTTCATCAGACACTCTCGTTGGTTTAGTACCTGGATCTAGCGTGATCCACTGATCTTTATCTACCAACAGATCCTCCATCTTGAGTTTCCATAACTCAAAACTCTGACCATTAAATTTCTCAATCTCTATCCTTCCACTGCTTGCCATCTTCTTTCACCACCAGAATCAATCCCACAGATCTCCCACTGAACGGGGTCTACCACAGGCCCGAGCGAAACCCCTCAGCAACAAAGGCGTCCCCTTGAAGCCAAAATAACTTCAATACCAAATGTAGGTTTTAACCCGGTACAGAAATTACTTGCATACGAATTCTAAAACACAGAAAATAAACAATAGCAAGAGAATAACACATAAAACAAATACACAAATATTTCCCCCTAGATCCCAAAACCGGGACTACCAGTTTGATTTTTCATTATGTTCCTTTCAATGTTACAATACATATATATACATGTCGAAGCATCCAATACCATGGAACGAAAACCATCGTTCTCAAAACCATGTGTGAAAATCATGCACAAAACCATAGGTAGGTCCGCGCACCTAATATAGGGTCAAAAAAAATTCCCTAAGGCGTTGCCCTGGACCTCGTAGAGGGGGCTAACTACCCGCCTCAAACCCCCTGTGACCCCCCCTCAGAACAATCGACGCAACGAAGGGGGGGATTTGCCCCCCCTCTAATCCCCCTATTAACTAGATCGGCTAGTCGTGGAAATAATATAACACAACCCAACAAGAATCCATTTATACTATTGTCAATGTGTTGTCATTTCTACGACACCCTCCAAACTTTCACTACATTCTAAGTTTGGAGCCTACTTCATGGTCGTATCCTGTGTTCCCTTTTTCGTCAAGTATCATTTTGTATTGAGTCATATGTATTAAGTGTTCTTGAGCCTTCTCAAGAGTCATCCCATCAATTGGAATATCCCTATGTTCTTTTCATGGTCACAATACCTTTCTTGTTGTAAAACGACACTTTCGGGTCACAATCCCATACACTTTACCATTTATAGTTTGGGAATGTGCATAAAGTGGCATTTTCATGAATATTCATCATTGGTTAAGTTTGTCTAAGTTTTCTCGATGAGTTAGTATGTGTCGCACGTATTTTTATGTCCAGAACTCATCTTGGCCACCCCTTGACCAATCATCCAAAATTTGACCAATTTCATATGCAAGTGATACCATTAAGGTCAAGATCACAAGAGCACACTTCGAAGCCTTGATGGGTGATCCTTCATTGTTCATAAGTGTGCCTTGTGCCCTCCTATAGAGCTGGGTGCACTCCAAAAGCATGAAGCCCCTTCGATATTCTGAATTGTACCCTCCAAAAGAAAATAAGTCTTCCTTGAGCACACTCCTGTGACTCGAAGAAGTACTCCCTCCTTGAGCACACTCGTTGCGCCCTACACCCTCTCGACCTTACTTGAATGCATTGTCGCACCTTTAAGGCATGAAGATTCAACATTAAACCTTCAAGAGTGTGCCCTGTGCCCTTCCTGAGGCCTCCTAGGTGCATGAGTGCACCTTGAAGGCATGAAGCCACAACCTTCTGTGACACAGGCAAGTTCCCTCTGCGGACAGAGGCAACTCGTCTAGACCTAGAGTGGGTCTAGTCACAGCAAAGACAATACCAAAGAGAATTTCCTTAGAAAGTTGATGCCATGAAGGCTTACCTTCAAATCGTCGTTCAATGAAGTCCCTATTATGTTTATCTAGCTCTCGTTCTTTTAATATATTGTACCTGAAAAAAACATATAGAACACAACCACGAACATAATAGAGTGCGATAAAAACTATCTACTTAAAGAGTCAAGGAGCTTCAAGCTATCATTATGCAATTCAACATATGATATAGGAAATAAGCTATTGATTTATATTAATGTAAATTAAAGTAGAACTTACAACCAAGCCTTGACATTGTAAGCCTCCTTGAAGGGTCCTGTCAGCATGTCTCCGCAAGAATTCACTCATAGAATGTCTCCCAAAAGATGAATAGCTCTCTCTCCTACCCAAAAGGCTAGTGTTACAATACTCTTATAATCAAGTTAACTCCACTCAAAACCATCCCAAGCTAAGTTACATAAGAGGCTACTTCCACACTCTATCAAAACTCTCTACGTTTACTATTGAATTCTTGGACTCTAAAGCTAGTTGATCTCAGTCATGGAGGAAGTATTTATAGGAGGAGGAGATTCCATAAAAGATGGGAGAAAGAGCTTATCCCTTTGAGAGGTCACATAAAAGGTGGAACAACCATCCCAAAGGAGAGAGGCGAGCTCATCTAATCCAACAACCAACCCTAGGACTGCCCATGAAGTTGTTACACTTCGAAGCTTCGACGAGTTGTTTAAAAAACTTGCCAAAAGTAGCTCATCGCGAGTGCAACACAGAGACAAAGTGAAGACTTCGCTAAGGCTAGTGCAATCTTGGCCATCTTCACAGGTGGAACAACGACTGTCCCGCGACGACCCAAAAAACATAGGTAAAAAGGATCTACTCCAGGAGTAGTGACCTGAAGTATTCTTCCTGAGATGACAAGGAAGATATTGACACATAATTGACAACATGACACAAGGCAGATGTCAATAACACGGATCGACAGTGTCCAAAATCAGGGAATGTGGGGTCGGTGACAAATTACTGTGTAACAGATGCCCCATAAAGCATGAAGTCTGAGAGTGTGGGAGGGGTGAAATGCTTTACGAATCCATAACTGAAACAAAACACCATCGCGAAGAACTTGCAAATGAAAGTACAACTATTATCTATGATACATGAGTACATAGTGAAAGGAAATACATGTGTATAAGGCATGGGCGCAACCATCCATAAGATAAACATAAATGATCTGTGGTATGGACGCAGCCATCCAATCAGAAGGGACCATATGAAAGACTTAGGTATGGTTGCAACCATCCAATCAAAAGAGTCATGTATACAATAATGAATAAATCTGCGCAACCTGGACTTGTGTAATTAGAGCCCAGGGTATTGAATCCCAACCTGATCATGGTACGAATTCTAATATGCGAATCGATATGCTGAAGTTGAGCATACTAGAAAATTGCTTGATTACCAGTCAATGATGTAAATTGTTAACAAGCGCGAGAGAGACCGCTAGTAATGTCAATGGTGCTCAAGGTACCATTAGTACAATCCAAAAAGTGTAAAGAATGATTTGAAGTCGAACACCCATGAAATCACCCAATCGAAGGCCAATGATGGAAGCCTGTCGTCGAATGCGAAGGACTTGCCATTAAGGCATGCAAGCCCCAAAGTACCAGAAAGGAGTCTCTAGATAAATTTCCCGTATAATGAGTTGAAGTCATCAGCAAGCGTTCAGTCGAAGGAGGGCCATAATGTTTCCCACATCATCGACGCAAGACAAAGGAAAAAGATGAATGTGGATGAGATAGAGACTCTGAGGAAGGTGTGTAAGGATACAAACTGCAGAAGGATTAAGCTCTTGAACATATCGACGACACAACTCCAGAGTTTGGTAGCATTTTGGTACCAAGGGATCAAAGGTCATGATGATGCAGTAGGGATCAGATGGAATAAGGAAAAATGGATAACCCAAAACCTGGAAGGCCAATGATAAAGTGAGGATACCCCAACCTGACACAAAGTAGAAAGAGTGTCGATGTTTAAGAGCGACAAGCTGCCGTAATAATCAATACAACCAATAGAATACTTCCAAATTCCCCCCCACCATTTCCGAATTATTTTTGAAACACAAGCTTGAAGGGTAGCATATTCTTGTAATGTAAATTTGTCCTTCGAACAAATCCAACCTAGTAAGCTTTAATGAGCCCTAGGAAGGAGAAGCTCGGTCTCATCATGATGACAAGTCCAATGCTGTCAGGTTTTAACGAGTCTGACATACGTAAAACTCAGAGTCTTTTTCATATTTAGAGAGTTTGAAAAAGACATGGAAAAGAAAACTCCAAAAGTCCCTTTTCGTAAATTTGTCCCTCGAATCCGAAAAGGTAGAAAACAATACCCAAGGGAACCTATTGACCTTGATATATCAACATATACCTTTTTCATAAATAATCAATCCTAGTCCATAAAAGGGGTAAACTTATACTAGGTAGATGATGCTTCACAACCTTTAGCAAGTTCAAAGCAACAAGAGCTTGGCCATATTTTCATTTTTTAAAGGGTCGGAAAAGAGCTGAAAGCAGACCTCCCATTTTTATTCTCTTTAGAGAGTCAAAAAGAAAAAATATTCAGCAATATTTTCATTTTTTACGAGACAGAAAAGAGCTGAAAGGTGACTCATCCTGAAGGAATGAGTGGTATAAAGGGTAGTGACTGGTTCTGGCAATGGAGGAACTACTCAAAACACATGATGGTCAAGAGAATGGCTAACAAAACCACTCATTGCTACGGTCCCTCAGGAGAGGAAACATAACCAAGTGAAAGCATATGATCGACCAAAGTGATGGTGGTGATGGAATGAAACAACCAAGGCTCATCTAGAAAAAATCAACTGATAAAAACGACAATCACGAGATGTAAATCGGACATGGGTTCATTTTTACACAAGCTTGAACCATGGAGAACTCTGCTTGGATTTGGTTTCATGTTTACACAAGCTTGAAACGAAAAAATATGCTTGCTATAAGTTCGCATGCCCCCAGCATAATGACTCAAATCGAGGTACATGTCCCCCAAGCTTCATTTCATTCAACTAGGTGGATGGAATGAAGGTTCACTTTCGAGATCCTGGAAAGACTCGACTGGGATTTTACGAGATCTTAATCAAAGACTCGATTTGGAAAAGGGAGTTGTTTCATTTTTTAATGAGGTTGACACAGTAAAAGAACTATCCTCAAGACCCTTGTTTCATTTTTTAACGAGGTTGACACAAGGCCAAGAATCATCCTCATAACCTTGGTTTCATTTTTTAACGAGGTTGACACAAGAACAAGAACTATCCTCATTTCTTGTTTCATTTTTTAATTAGGTTGATACAAGACCAGGAACCATCCTCATAAGCTCTGTTCATGGACCATATGAGAACATGGCTCCCAAGAGGTCTTCACTAAATGGAAGGACCACGCTCTGGGAGGAATACATGTCATTTGGTACCAAAGACAGATCGGGTTCCAATGCCCCCAGTACATAACGTACTATACCATATGTGTAATCATCAACAGATGCAGAGATGAAACGGGTAGCCACATAATTGACCTGTGGTGGGGAAGGTACTACTTGCAAACAAGAGCCGATAGGGGATGATGGTTGCAAAGGAGGCACATGGTGACTAATGAATGACAATTGATCAATAGTCACAATTCTTCCTTCGTGCGGAAAAAAAACCACATGGAAAAGCGAAGAAAAAATAGCTCCCATGACATAAACATAGTCACGTCCAAGAGAAGATTGAAATCTAATGGACCTTGGACTACCATCACGTCTATGTAGATGGTCTTTCCTCTCAAAGTAATAGGAAAATTTGGAAGGATCCCTAAGGGTTGACTGGTTCCTCCGTTGAAAGCCAACAGATTTTGGGTAACAGGCACAAGCAGTGGGGAGCCCAAAGTTTGCCAAGTAGTGGAAGACATGATGCTAACGGACACACCTTCATCTAATAGAGTGCCAGGTACTACCATATTATAGGCTTGTACTGTAATCTGGAAAAGCACATAAGATGGGAGGCAGAAAGGAGTGAAGTGACTCTAATCGAAAGAAACAATAGAACTACTTGGTGGGGGTATCATATGATTTCCCCCATGCTCTGCAGGAATGGAAGAAGGATTCTCCTGAAAAATTGGGACGGGAGGTTCACTCTTCGATTCATGAGAATCTAAGGAGACGAGAAGAACATGAGAAGTATGATCACCATGCTCTTCCAGGATAGAATGAGCAACTGATGGTGAAACCAAGTCGACACTCTCTTTGATGAATGGTGGGTCAGGAACATACATAATAGAGTCAGGTTCAGGAAGAGCAGGATGGGAAAGAGATGAATCCAAGTCAATCTCTTTACCAATTGGGGGAGGGTTAGAAGAAAGCCTCTGATAACCAACAGGAAGTTGGGGTTGAGAAGCCGTAAGGTTTTCCAAAACTTTGGAAGTTTTATCCATAAGAGGACAAAGGTGAAGAAGATGCTCTCCTTCACATAACCTACAGGGAAATATAATCTTCCCTTTCTTCTTACCATCGCTAGCCAAGAGTGCAACATAACATGATCTCCAGAGGTTGATGGGGAGGGTCGATCCAGATTTTGAGACCATACCTCTAAGACTCTGGGAATGCTAGGACAGTCTCGGAGGAGATGGTCACCCTTACACAACCTGCAAGGGAACTTGACCTTCCGTGGAGGATCAGAAGGTTTGCCAATAGGAGGTGCATTTGGAGTAATGACTGCACGGTCAGCCCCTTGCTTAGCTGACTTCTTCTTCTTCTTCGTCTTCTTCTTCTTCTTCTTAACCTCTTGGTTACTAGATTTGAAACTTTCACTAGGCGAAGTAGAAGAGGAAGGTGAAGAAACAGGGGAAGAAGGCGAGGGGTCAACCTTAGAATCATCATTCTATGATTCGAATGAAGGAGATGGAGGGGCCAGAGTTGAGACACTCAGGATCACTGAGGTCGAAAATAACCAGATAAGTAAACCAATAGTTAACCCAGGGAGGGACAACGTTGCCATATAAGGAGCACCAGCGTTTCCAAAGGATGGAAAAGGACCAGGATTCCCTTCCGAGGGGAACCCTTGACTGGTAAACTCCGGAGATGTTGCCATTGGAATTGAATTTAAAGAATTACTAAGGAAGTCAACTTTTACCAGGAATATTTCGTGGGAAGTTAAGTTTAGGACACCGAAACAAAACTTTGCCTTTTCATGTTTTAAGAGTTGAGAAAAGGATGAAAGGTGACTCTATCGCTTTCGATTGGAAACAAGTTCGAAACGATAAGTGCTCAGATGATCCTTTTACTTTTAAAGAGTCGAAAGGGAATGAAAGTGACTGCTATGGAACTCTAGGAAAAAGGTTTACTAGAAAATCGTGAACTGCAGAATACCTCCCCGTGAACTAAGAAGTACAAGCAGGAAATCTCCCCGAATGTTGTGTTCGATGTATCACGTTTACAAGGCGGTCGACTCATTTTCCTATGGATAACACGATTGCAACCTAGTTGGGTTTCCCATCATATACACAATGGTATATGGAGCACAAGTCTGTACTAGGACTTATCAAATCACAAAAGGAGGAATCACCCAACCTTAGTGAAAACAACAACCACTAGGTTTAATGTGTTAAAATTGGAAACTAGGGCCAAACTCCATGTGGGTCAGCTTATTTATGGTAGATGATATTTTTATTGGATCCCTCTCATCGAGAGGTGTATGATTGATCCAAAGATCATCCGATTCTGATAAGTATTTATGGAGATATGAATTTATTTTGATTATGTAATTATTATCAAGCTGACCTACAACTTATGTAGGCTCAAGAAGCCCAAACGCCATGTCTATTCAACCTATACCTTTTTGGTATAAATAGAAGAGGATTTGATGTCATTTGCACACAAATTCTTATGTGATCTCCTCCTCTCCAAATCTTGGGTTTTTAGAGAAGGAGAGACGTTATTCCGTAGCTGCAGATGAAGCCCTAATTACAGTCAACATGATGCCCTAATTCATGTCTCTGGAAAAATCTATATGCAGACACAAGAGACCTTACACACAGGTAATGGAGAGATATATATGCTGTTCATTGTTGAACATAAAGGATGTTATACGCTAGTTATAGAGACTTTAAACACAACCAATATACGCATATGAGAAGTGTAGATACGCTGTCAATGATATATATACACGCTGTCAATGATATACACGCTGAAGTGGAGAGATATTCAACGCAGCTATAGAGACACTTATATGCTGGCATAAGGGACACTTGGAAATATGTTTACGTAGTAAAGGAAGCTACAGTCATAAGGACATGAGGCCACAGTCAAGCTGTAGGGTAAGCCGCAGTGGGAGCCGCAGTCAAACATAAGGGTGCCAGACTTATACGCTGTCATCTTTGAGGGGAAACAATGTTTATATAGCAGTCAATGGTATGACTGTAACAATCTTCAGTGGAATTGTGTCAACATATTTAATGACATGGCATGGCATAGCATGAAAGACACTCTATATAGAATATGGAAAACATCATGAGATATATGGACAACATGATGAACATGGACAACATCATGAGATATATGGGCAACATGATGAATATGGACATCATGAGATATATGGGCAACATGATGAATATGGACATCATGAGATATATGGGCAACATGATGAACATGGACAACATCATGAGATATATGGGCAGCATGATGAATATGGACATCATGAGATATATGGGAAGCATGATGAACATGGACAACATCATGAGATATATGGGCAGCATGATGAATATGGACATCATGACATATATGGGCAACATGATGAATATGGACATCATGACATATATGGGCAGCATGATGAACATGGACAACATCATGAGATATATGGGCAGCATGATGAACATGGACAACATCATGAGATATATGGGCAGCATGATGAATATGGACATCATGAGATATATGGGCACCATGATGTATGGACATCATGATGTATGAGATCATGTGCATGTGCAGCACAATGATACATGGAGCATGGAAAACATCATGATGTATGTAATCATAAGCATGGGTGAGACCATGGAAGATGAAACATGATGAGAGCAACTCATTCATCTAGGTCCAACACTGTGATGGGGCAGCATGGTGCTACACGGTAAGGTGTGGCAAATGGATGAGATGCAACACTAAGATAGGTGAAGGGGTCACCTCAGATAAACAGTTGAAGCATATGTCTTCAACTGATCTCATGCAATATCAAAAGTCAAAGTGTTGACTTCTATTGTAAATGTACTATCTCTCTCTCTCTCTTTCTTTGCTGAACCTTGAAGAACATAAAAGAAGAATTGATCAAGGGTTCCCCACATTGGGGTTTGTCCATGGCTAGTGCCACATCTTGTGTCCTCTTTTCTTGGCTTGCCTTTTGTAATTTATATTTATGTTATATATATAGTTTACTTTATGCTGATGTGATTGCTAATCTAGAAAAGAAATTTAAATAAATTGCTCTAGCATAGAACATACCTAAAATTAACATGGAATCAGAGCTGAGGTGCGAACAATGCTCAAGCAAGAGTGAAAGAGCAATCAACAAAGACAGTTGGGATAGGAAAAAAGGATCAATGGGATTATTATCCCTCTTCTCATTCACTAATGGTGAAGTGGAAGCAGAGAATATTATCAGAATGGCACAACGGAACTTCTAATGGCCTACCTAAAGATCACTTCATTGGGAAGTTCAGATCTAAGGGTGGAAGGAAAGGCAGATGTCTTGGTTATAAGTTCGGCCCTTATGCGAAGGAGTGTCCGAATGGCAGAGATGTAGGTCATCAAGGACACAACTGACTCTTCAAGGAAGCAAGGAACCCCAGGAATGGAAGTCAAACATTTTTAGGTGGCATTCGTCGATGGAAAGGTATGTGTTTGAAAATGTAATTTTCAAAGATTCTTTTGAGTTCAGGGTTGTATTAAGTTACAATAAGTCCACCGGGGACCATGTCCATTGACACATAGCACCACAGGTCTGTGAGTCAGATGATGACAGGGAAGCCTAAATTCAAAAAGAGCATGAAAGTACATGTTTGAGATGTATTGAAGCAAAATCTTACAAGGGGACCATTCCCCTCATGTAGCAGGTCCACATGTTTGAAACAACTCGTGGAGTTTGAGATTCATGAATGGGAATCTCATGTATATTGGTGGAAGAAAGCCCTTTATGGCTTGAAGCAAAAAAGCCCGGGCGTAGTATGAGAGGATTGATAACTATTTGATTAAGCTGAGATTCACTAGGAGTGAAACTGATCCAAACCATTATCCGAAGGTTATGGATGATAGACCACTCATTCCAGCACCTTATGCAGACGAACTATTTCTGACAGGTGCAGACCCTCTCATTTGCAAAAGTAAGAGGGAGTTGGATTCCAAACATATGTTTTGCAGTTAGCATGGTGAGCTCATATTTGGTTGAGCCTCACTAGATTGATGCCAAGAATATTTTGAGATATTTTTGGGGCACAACCTCTCATGGATTGAGATACACTGTCGGAAATATGAAAACTGCATGATTATTCGAATGTTGATTGGGCAGGCAGTGTGGAGGATCACTAGAGCACTTTTCAGTGCTGGTTCTCTTTGGATTCTATTTAGATATCATGGATGAGTAGGAAGCAGAAGTTGGTTGTTATAAGTACCGCCGAGATTGGATATATAACTACGAGTATGACCTCGTATGAAGTTTCCTGGTTGTGGAAACTCTTCAGTGAGTACACATGATGAATACCACTGTGATTCTCTGTGCCAACCATAGGTGGGATTCGATTATTGAGGAATCCCGTATTCGAAAATTGCTCCAACAGATAGACATCAGATACTACTTTATCTGGGACATGGTAAGTCGATGAGCAAGGAGGCTCCATCGCACTGAGATGATGTACAGGTCGCTAAAGCCCCAGGGGAAAGATCAAATTTGTGATTTTCCCGATCGACTTGGAGTCCTCAAGAGGCCCTTGTACAAGGGTCTTGCATGTTGCATACATTGAGCTCTGGGAGCTCTGGGGGCTTGCGATTCTTATTGGAGCAACATACGACCACAGGGTGACTCACCCTCCCCTGGTGGTGCGCACTGGGACAAGATGATTCACTCTCTTTTGGGACAGAATGATTCATTCTCCTATGGACAAGATGATTCGCTCTCCTATGTATAGGATGATTCGCTCTCCTATGAACAAGATGATTCACTCTCTTGTGGGAAAAGATGATTCGCTCTCTTGTGGGATAGGATGATTCGCTCTCCTGTGGATAGGATGATTCACTCTCTTGTGAACAAGATGATTCGCTCTCTTGTGGGACAAGATGATTTTCTCTCTTGTGGGACAAGATGATTCGCTCTCCTGTGTAGCACGATGATTAGTTCTCCTGTGAGGTTTGGATGACATGTTCTCCATGACGATTATGTAGTGGGATGATTAGTTCTCCTGTGAGTTCTGGATGATGTGTTTATGATGATTATGTAGCAGGATGATTATCTCTCCTGTGAGGCCTGGATGATGTGTTCTCCATGGCGATTTTGTAGCAGGATGATTAGTTCTCCTATGAGGACAGGATTGATTAAGTTCTTCTATTGAGGCATCCTACCCATGCAGTCTGGGACTCAGGGGAGGTACCTCTCATCTAATCAATGAGGAGGAAAATGAGGATAGGGACCATAGTAGTACCGATGGACGCATCGTTGTATCTACCATACTCCTTATGCTAGGATGACCTTCAGTGATTTGGGATCAATGATATTGTTCTGGGACCAGTTGTAGGAGTTGTACCCACTGTGACGCTGACTTTGGGTCGGTTGAGACTAGTCTAGGACCAGTGGTACATACTCTGAGACTGACTTTGGGTCAGTGGAAGACTAGTCTAGGACCAGTGAGAGTGGTACATACTATGACGTTGACTTGGGGTCGGTTGAGACTGGTCTGGGACCAGTGGTACACTCTCTGAGACTAATGATATTGGTCTGGGACCATTAGTAGGAGTTGCACCCACTATGACGCTGAATTTGGGTCGGTTGAGACTAGTCTGGGACCAGTGGTACGCACTCTGAGACTGACTTCGGGTCAGTGGACATTGGTATGAGACATTCTCGATCAATTCTTCTTCTTCATGGTTCAGTAGAGCTAAGTTGAGCAAAGCAGAGCCAGCAAAGCTGAGCAAACCAAATCTGAGTAGAGCCAGCAAAGCTGAGTAGAGCAGAGCAGAGCTAACAGAGCTGAGCAGAGCCAGAAAAGCTGAGCAGAGTTGAGCAGATCTTAGCAGAGCTAAGCAGAGTAGTGTAGGGCACTGATGGCAGAGACATTGCAGTCGGACATATGGATCAGTGGATGGAGTTCTCCCTAGTTGAGAGGGAGTGTTAAAATTGGAAACTAGGGTCAAACTCCATGTAGGTCACCTTATTTATGGCAGCTGATATTTTTATTGGATCCCTCTCGTCGAGAAGTGTAGGATTGATCCAAATATCATCCGATTCCGATAAGTATTTATGGAAATATGAATTTATTTTGATTATGTAATTATTATCAAGCTGACTTGCAACTTATGTAGGCTCAAGAAGCCCAAACGTCATGTCTATTCAACCTATACGTTTTTGGTATAAATAGAAGAGGATTTGATGTCATTTGCACACACATTCTTAAGTGATCTCCTCCTCTCCACATCTTGGGTTTTTGGAGAAGGAGAGACACTATGCCCTAGCTGCAGATGAAGCCCTAATTACAGTCAACGTGATGCCCTAATTCGTGTCTCTGGAAACATCTATACGCAGACACAAGAGACCTTACACGTAGGTAATGGAGAGATATATATGCTGTTCATTGCTGATCATAGAGGATGTTATATGCTGGTTATAGACACTTTAAACAAAGCCAAGATACGCATATGAGAAGTGTAGATATGTTGTCAATGATATATATACATGCTGTCAATGATATACACGCTGAAGTGGAGAGATATTCAACGCAGCTGTAGAGACACTTATATGCTGGCATAAGGGACACTTGGAAATATGTTTACGCAGTAAAGGAAGCTGCAGTCATAAGGACATGAGGCCACAGTCAAGCTGCAGGGTAAGCCGCAGTGGGAGCCGCAGTCAAATATAAGGGTGCCAGACATATACGTTGTCATCTTTGAGGGGCAGCAATGTTGATATAGCAGTCAATGGTATGACTGTAACAATCTTCAGTGGAATTGTGTCAGCATATTCAATGACATGGCATGGCATGGCATGAAAGACACTCTATGTAGAATATGGACAGCATCATGAGATATATGGGCAGCATGATGAACATGGACAACATCATGAGATATATGGGCAGCATGATGAATATGGACATCATGATATATATGGGAATCATGATGAACATGGACAACATCATGAGATATATGGGCAGCATGATGAATATGGACATCATGAGATATATGGGCAGCATGATGAACATGGACAACATCATGAGATATATGGGCAGCATGATGAATATGGACATCATGAGATATATGGGTAGCATGATGAATATGGACATCATGAGATATATGGGAAGCATGATGAATATGGACATCATGAGATATATGGGTAGCATGATGAACATGGACAACATGATGAGATATATGGGCAGCATGATGAATATGGACATCATGAGATATATGGGCATTATGATGAACATGGACAACATCATGAGATATATAGGTAGCTTGATGAATATGGAAATCATGAGATATATGGGCAGCATGATGAATATGGACATCAGAGATATATGGGCAGCATGATGTATGAGATCATGTGCATGGGCAACACAATGATACATGGAGCATGGACAACATCATGATGAATGTAATCATAAGCATGGGCGAGACCATGGAAGATGCAGCATGATGAGCAACATGAAGATGAGAGCAGCTCAGTCATCTAGGTCCAGCACTGTGATGGGGCAGCATGGTGCTACACGGTAAGGTGCGGCAAATGGACGAGATGCAGCACTAAGATAGGTGAAGGAGTCACCTCAGAGAATCAGTTGAAGCATATGTCTTCAACTGATCTCATGCGATATCAAAAGTCAAAGTGTTGACTTCTATTGTAAATGTACTATCTCTCTCTCTCTCTTTCTCTGCTGAACTTTGAAGAACATAAAAGAAGAATTGATCAAGGGTTTCTCCACATTGGGGTTTGTCCCTGGCTAGCGCCATATCTTGTATCCTCTTGTCTTGTACGATCTATATTTATGTTCTATATGTAGTTTACTTTAAGATGATGTGATTGCTAATCGGGAAAAGAAATTTATATAAATTAATCTAGCATAGAACTTACCTAAAATTATCATAATGACACCGAAACACGTCTCTAGCCTAGACCTCTTGATATAAGCGTTAAGTTTCAATGCTTCCTTAGGTTAATTCAATAAATTTTAACAGTTTATCTTGAATTAAATTTCAGTTTCAAGGCCCTACCGAATGTATCTTCAAAATCTCCTACAATGCAACTATATGAGAAAAGAAACATTTCTTTTCAATGAACAACTAACTAAATAAAAGTGAGAGGTTCATTTCAAAGAAATCGAAGCAACAAGCAAGCAAATGCAAGAATGGTACTTTTCATCATTTCTCAAGAAAACCAATCAAGAGGAAAGAGTTACGCTTCTATCTTTCATTAACTTGCAAGCAATCTAATTAGGAAAATGAAAAATACATCCTTTGCTTTTCAACTTCTAGATGCCAAGAATTTACTAATGCAAAAGATCGTTCTTATTTCCTAATGCAAAATGAATGCGACATTTTGTTCTTTCGAATATATGGCAAGCAACCAAATGCAAAACTCAAAACAATGCTAGTTTTAAGTCCTTTCCAAATGAAATCATTCAATAAGTAAAGAGAAGCATTTCACTCGGAAACTAATCAAAGAATTAAAACACAGATTACGTTTCTTTTTGCAAAACTTGAAAGCTTTCTAACTGATCGGACAACAATGTAATCTATGCCAAAATGATGGAAGGAAACCAAACAAACAAGACTTGAAAATTTTGATAACCAAACGTCACATACCAATCAAGAAGATGAAAGAACAGTGAATAAGGAAAATCCTCAAACAAAGAAAGGGATCATTTCAAACACAGCTCAAAGGTCCGAACAAACAAGTAACCCAAGAAAAGATAATGTTTCAAGAAACCCTAAGGTAAACAGGTCACACAGTTTGAAAGGAGAAGTTTCAAGGGAATGAAACTCAGATCAGATATTCTAGAAATCAACAATTTGACCACAGTAAAGAGGCAGAAGAGAAGCTCAAAAGGATAGGACACACTGGCCAATCTACAAGCAAAACCTCAAAATTGAAACCTACAGGAATCTTCAACAGGCGCGGACAATGAAACGTCGCACCTCCCTAACTAGCAACTTTGCGACGTCGTCGCCTAAGTACACCAGTTAACAGTGCCGAGATGATTTTAGAGCTCTTAGCGACTGTGAGGCTATTTAATCTCTCCAAACATTAGAAGTCACAACTAATCAGATAACACAAGCGCGAATATCTTCGTGACTGTCATAAAATAAACTGCGACTACCCTAAAACAAAGGAAAGTTTTCAAAATCCAGTTGAGGGAAGGCCAGACCTATCACTTATGACAGAGGGAAGACTACCAGGAGTAGTCAAACAACTCATAACATGAAGAATTCATCCCAAATGTAAAGGATACAATAAACAAACAAAACAAAATTAAAACAAGAGACAAAAGACAAAGAATCCCAGTATGGTCGCCAACTTGTGACACAGGCAAGTTCCCTCTATGGACAGAGGCAACCCCTCTAACCCTAGAGTGGGTCTAATCATAGCAAAGACAATACCAAAGAAAATTTCCTTAGAAAGTTGATGCCATGAAGGCTTACCTTCAAACCATCATTCGATGAAGTCCCTATTGTGTTGCTCCAGCTCTCGTTCTTCTAATCACTTGTATCCGAAAACAACATACATAACACAACCACGAACATAATAGAGTATGACAAAAACTATCTACTTAAAGAGTCAAGGAGTTTCAAGCTATCGTTATACAATTCAACATATGATATAGGAAATAAGATGCTGATTTGTATTAATGTAAATTGGAGTAGAACTTACAATCAAGCCTTGACATCGTAAGTCTCCTTGAAGGGTCCTGTCAGCATGTCTATGCAAGCATTCACTCATAGACTATCTCCCAAAAGACGAATAACTCTCTCTCCTACCCAAAAGGCTAATGCTAGAATACTCTTATAATCAAGTTAACTCCACTAAAACCATCCCAAGCTAAGTTACATGAGAGGCTACTTCCACACTCTAGCAAAACTATCTAATTTTACTATTGAATTTTGAACTCTGAAGCTAGCTAATCTTAGTCATGGAGGAAGTATTTATAGGAGGAGGAGCTTCCATAAAAGATGGGAGAAAGAGCTTGTCCCTTTGAGAGGTTGCACAAAAGGTGGAACAACCATCCCAAAGGAGAGAGGTGAGCTCATATGATCCAACAACCAACCCTATGACCACCCACGAAGCTGTTACACTTCGAAGCTTCAACGAGTTGTTTAAAAAACTTGCCAAAAGTAGCTCATCACGAGTGAAACATAGAAACAGAGCGAAGACTTCGCTAGGGCTAGTGAAATCTTGGACATCTTCGTGGGTGGAACAATGGCTATCTTGCGACGACCCAAAAAAATAGGTAAAAAGGGTCTGCTACAGGAGTAGTGAACTAAAGTATTCTTCCTGAGATGAAAAGGAAGATATTGACACATAACTTTCAACATGACTTAAGGCAAATGTCAATAACATGGACCGACAGTGTCCGAAATCAGGGAATGCGGGGTCGATGAAAAATAACTGTGTAACACCTTCAGTCTTAAAGAGTGCGCCTTGTGCCCTCTCTCTACCTTGGGTGCATAGTGCACTTGGGAAGCCCGAAGGATTTGCCTTCGTCCTTCGGACTTATGACATGCACCCTGTCTTGATTTCTTTCTTCCTCAGGGTGCATGAGTACATCTCGACGCCCTGAGCTCCTCCTCCTCCATCCTTCAACCTTTCTGAATGTTTCCTTGCGCCCTAAAGCTCCATTGACCATTTTAAGCTAGTCAAAAGGATATAAACAAGAAAATATGCATAAAACATGGTAGAGTAGGATATTTTCAGACTAATATTTTCTTATCTTGAGTAATTACAGAAATAGGTATTACAGGAACCTTATGGAAAGCACACACAAGGAAGATCAGGAAAAGAGGATAAATGAAGGAAGCATAAGAAGAACCAAGAACACACCTAAAAATTGATGATCAAAGCACCATGAAGACTCCAAAGTTTGAAGACCCTTCAGAGGGTGGAAGCACCATGAGAAGATAAGGATAAAAAAAAAACACATTGGAAGCCATGTTACCACAGAATTAGATCCATGTCATCAATCACTGCCATGTCCCAATCATCCAAGATAGTGATGTGTCTAGTTTCATCATATGATGATATGGAAGACAAAGATATATTATTGTAATCATTGTAAAAGAAAAAAAAGTAGAATTCCAAGAGCCATAGAAGTCCAAAGGTCATGTAATACCAAAGTCATATGTAATTCCAAAAGTCATTTGGAACTTTAAAGGTTGTAGAAGTCCAAAGGTCACTAGATGTTAGAAAGTTAAGAGTCATGAGGATATGAAAGGCCACTCCTCAAGTTATAAATAGATATTGATTTCTCATGTAAAGGAATTTTAACCTTGACTTCTCTGATAAGTCATAAGAGAGATAAGTTAGTACTCTTGGGGAGTAAGTAGTGGTTTGAACACCACTATTGGAGCAAGTGGTGTTCGTTGTATTCATGCATATTGGGACTTTTACTTAATAATTGAACCCTGACGGCCAACAGTTTTTCGTACATGGATTATGAATGTTTGTAAGACTATTATGTGAATGTTTGTGATTCATGTTTTATTTTAACAATACTAATATAGTTTAACTATTTCAGTTATTTTAATGCTTATCTAATTGAGAACATGTTGTGATTCTTGTAACGATTGTCACATATTTTTGGACTATTCCACTAGATGTTAGATGAGACATTCCTTTTCATGTGTGTCTTTATTAGGGTGGTACTATTACCTCTCTCTTAAAGACTCACTTCCTCTCCTCTCTGGGGTAGAAGATACTTGATGCACTTGCAATGGAACATTCACCAGGCACACTATCTTGCTTTTCGAAGGCACATATGCAATTCTGTCTCTTATGTTGACCATTAAAGCTAAGGAAAATATTTAAGTAAATGAAATATTGGTTGTATTCTAGATGGGGATCCTATCCCAAATGGTGTGAGATATAGTTGGGACTGCATTTCGGGGAGACCCCCTTGAATGTTAGCAAGTCCAACACTGTCAGCATTTCTGGCTCTGGAAAGAGGGAAGCCATATTTTTATGGCTAATAACTCCACCCACCCACATCACGCTTCTTCTGGTCAAGGTAGCATCATTACCAATACTTCTCCGAATCATAATGCTAAAGTAGGAAGATCTTATCAACCCTACCCTAAACAAAGTTGTGAAATTTCGTACGAGACCATTTAGGTAATTCAGCCTATAACCCGTCATTTTGCAAAGGCTATTGGATTAATTCATGGAGCACATAATATTCCTTATTTTTCTAAGAAGAAATAAGAAAATCCTACTTGGATAATGTTTTATACAATCGAAGATTTGGTTTTTTCTACCCTTGAAGAGCTAACAAAATCTGCAAAATCCACAAAAATCTAGAGAAACCTCCATCTTTCAATGGGGGTGATAGAGACAACATTGTGTTCTCATAAAATACTTTCCATGGGTTAGGTGGTCTCAGAGAAGATCCCTCAGATTATGAAGAGGAGGAGGAGGATAGAGACAAGAACATGGTAGACCAAGTTCTGGATTGTGTGACTTAGGGTCCACTTTCCCTTCCAATTGTTTTACACAAGATGCCAAAGAACCTAGAAAAGTTATTAACAAAATATGACTGTGACAAGGTGATCAAAGAAGAAGACCATTTGGGTAATTTCTACCTACACCTACAAATGCTCGAGGTACCTTATGATGATGTTGTGTGTAGACTCTTTCCTTGTACCTTAGTTGGTAGAGCGACTACTTGGTATCATAGTCTTCTTGCAAATTCAATTCAGAATTAGAGGGGGTTTAAAAAGTTGTTCCTATAAAATTTCGTCAATGACAAAACCCCAACCATGTTATTAAAAGAGCTAGGGAACCTAAAGATGGGGGAAAAATAAAAGGTCAAGGAATTTAATTAAAGGTTCAATCAGGTACTGAAACAATTTCCTCTAGATACAACACCTCATGCCTCCATTACAATTGATTACTACACTTCTTCCTTGCCAATCATAGTTTGTGAAGAGGGTGATGAAAGCAACTTTGGCCCAAAATTTTGAAGAAGCCATTGCTGTTGAGAAGGAATTACGTGCAATTGGAGTCATTGTTGATGATGAGTCATCCAAGGACTCCAAGGAGACAGGTAAAATGTTTCATGCCTCTTCAAGCAAGGCCAAGGATAAAGAAGCTATTGGTATAGAAATATTGACCCATACTATCAAGAATATGTCCAATTAATTGGCATAACTAAAGCAAATGACAAGTGAGACCGCTGTCACCATCAAGCCCCGAAAGTTTAACTTTCTTAAGAAGTTCAATAACTAAAATAGTCAGTCGTCTAAGTCTGCAAAGAGTTCAAATGTCATGTTGAATGTCAAGGGTATGGGCATGGAAAAATATTTCCCTTTTCACCAATAATATCATTCATAAAAGACATGCCCACAATGGAATCATTGCATGAACGCTTTGGTTGCGCATATTATTGACTCAGTGGTTGCAGATGAGCATACTAAACAAATGGTAGAAAAGGAAGAATTTGAGGTGGTTGAAGAGACCGCAAATGTCAGACACGCAGTTAATACTTTCGATTATGTGTTCAATGCTGAGAATAAAAACACTGAAGAACCACCACCGAACGAGGCCCCGACTTAGAAGAAAAATAATCGATATAAATTGATAATTCAAGGGCCTATTCCATAACAAGAGATGACAAGGAAAAGGTTGA